>SJYX01000771.1:276378-329566 GCA_006410675.1 Oreotragus oreotragus | reverse complement strand
CCTTCTTCACAGTCCAACTCTCACATCCATACATGACCACAGGAAAAAACATAGCCTTGACTAGACAGACCTTTGTTGGCAAAGTAATGCCTCTGCTTTTGAATATACTATCTAGGTTGGTCATAACTTTTCTTCCAAGGAGTAAGCGTCTTTTAATTTCATGGCTGCAATCACCATCTGCAGTGATTTTGGAGCCCCCCAAAATAAAGTCTGACACCATTTCCATTGTTTCTCCATCTATTTCCCATGAAGTGATGGGACCAGATGCCATGATCTTCGTTTTCTGAATGTTGAGCTTTAAGCCAACTTTTTCACTCTCCTCTTTCACTTTCATCAAGAGGCTTTTTAGTTCCTCTTCACTTTCTGCCATAAAGGTGGTATCATCTGCATTTCTGAGGTGATTGATATTTCTCCCGGCAATCTTGATTCCAGCTTGTGTTTCTTGCAGTCCAGCGTTTCTCATGAAGTACTCTGCATATAGGTTAAATAAGCAGGGTGACGATATATAGCCTTGATGTACTCCTTTTCCTATTTGGAACCAGTCTGTTGTTCCATGTCCAGTTCTAACTGTTACTTCCTGACCTGCATACAGATTTCTCAAGAGGCAGGTCAGGTGGTCTGGTATTCCCATCTTTTCAGAATTTTCCACAGTTTATTGTGATCCACACAGTCAAAGGCTTTGGCAAGTCAATAAAGCAGAAATAGATGTTTTTCTGGCACTCTCTTGCTTTTTCCATGATCCAGTGGATGTTGGCAGTTTGATCTCTAGTTCCTCTGCCTTTTCTAAAACCAGCTTAAACATCAGGAAGTTCACGGTTCACGTATTGCTGAAGCCTGACTTGGAGAATTTTGAGAATTACTTTACTAGCATGTGAGATGAGTGCAATTGTGCGGTAGTTTGAGCATTCTTTGGCATTGCCTTTCTTTGGGATTGGAATGAAAACTGACCTTTTTAGTCCTGTGACCACTGCTGGGTTTTCCAAATTTGTATACAGTATGAATTTTGGAGATTTCATCATGAAGAATCATAATTTTTTGAATGAAAGTGAAACATGAAAGCATTGGTCACTCTATCGTGTCCAACTCTTTGTAACCTCATGGACTGCAGCCCAAAGACTCCTCTGTCCATGGAGTTCTCCAGCCAAGAATACTGGAGTGGCTAGCTATTCCCTTCTCCAGGAGATCTTCCTGACTCAGGGATCGAACGTACATCTCCTGTATTGCAGGAGATTCTTTTCCATCTGAGCCACCAGGGAAATCACAAAATATGCAGAATTTTAAGTAAAAGCAAGACAATACTGTGTATGTTCATGTATAAGGAACTTTTGAGCTCTAATCATAATGGTAAATAAGGTAGTAAGATGCGAAGCTGAGGAGACATTTTCCAAGTTCAGGTTCATGGAAGAATCACGTAACAAAAATAATACATCTGGGCGTTTTCAGCCACAAATCCTGAACTAATGTGACATGCCTTTGCCTTTTCAAATCCACCTAAAGGAAAAGAGCAAAAGTCCCCTTTTTGTCTTGGCTTTTTTTGTCTTTGTTTCAATGGTGAGGATGCTTCTGCAGGAGATGTTGGTTTTCTCATCATCTTTTCAATGTATTTTCCTTCTCTGAGGGAAAAAAGTACATTTTCATTATTAGGAATATGATACTATGTGAGTTTGGCCAAGTTAACAGCTGGACATTTTACAGAGAAACTTCAAATCCCAAGTTCAGCTGCTATTTATCTTGCAATTTGTCGATCTTGGCTTCACCTAACAGGAGAGCTTCTGCCATAAGTTGGACTGAATCAGCTTGAGGAATTCAGGGGCCTCAGTTTTAGGTCTTTACGTCTTACTCACACCGAGTCATGGACAGAGTTATATAGGCTTCTAGGGCTTCCCAGGTGGCGCTAGTGGTAAAGAACCTGCCTGCCAGTCGATCCCTGAGTCGGGAATATCCCCTGGAGTAGGAAATGGCAACCCATTCCAGTATTCTTGCCTGGAGAATTCCATGGACAGAGGAGCCTGGCGAGCTATGGTACATGGAGTTGCAAAGAGTCAGACATGACTGAAGCGACTTAGCACAGCACAGCAGGTAAATCTAGTGTTTTTAGATAAGCTTCTAAATTAAGATAATTTTAAATAACAAAATACTCAGAATTTTCTTCATCTTTTGCAGATTATAAAATTTCTACTATGCTTTAATTAAAAAAAAAAAGTTCAGATGGTTATATCTGAGCAAAACTTTCTCAGATATATTTATTTATTGAGTATTTTTATTGTGAAATATTTTGAATATGTAGCAAATGTATTATTGTGACACACATATAACCACCCCCAAGATTCAGGGGTTTTTAAACATTTTGCCACATTGGGAACAGTTCCCAAGTGAATTGCAGTCATGGTGACATTGGACCAATGCAAGGTTTTTTGTATCTTCAGAAAATAGGACGTTTGTTACGAATAGGCACTGTGCCATTAGCTAACAAAGCTGACAGCCATGTCCTAATAACTATTTCTTCACTGAGATCCAGTTGTCCCAGTTTAATCACTGATGTCTTTTATAGGTTTTGTTTTGTTTTTCAAACCAGGATCAATAAGGAACCCACGTTGCATTTGATTACTATGCTTCTTAAACCTCTTCTAACCTGAATTGTTCTCCCTTTCGGGGGCGGGGGCGGGGGGCCTTCCCAGGTGTTACTAGTGGTAAAGAACCTACCTGCCAATGCAGGAGACACAGGGGATGCGGTTTCAGTCCCTGGGTAAGGAAGATCCTCTGAAGGAGGGCATAGCAACCCACTCCAGTATTCTTGCCTGGAGAATCCCATGGACAGAAGAGCCTGACAGCCTACCATCCATGGGGCTGCAAAGAGTCAGACACGACTGAAGCAACTTAGCATGCACACACTGTTTTTAAAAAGTGACATTCAGTTTTTGAAAACACAAGGCTTTTTGTCTTGTAGACTATCCCACATTCTGGATTTGTCAAGTGGTTTCATTGTGATTTTAATATGTCCCTTTATGTCCTTTATTTCTCATGAACTAAACTCAGCTGTAAGACTTGATTACATTCCAGTGAGGAATTTTTGGCCGGAACCCATGCGTGGCAATCCTGACTGCTCTGTTGCATCCAGGGCTGGTTGTCTCCTGAGAAGCAAGGCTATCTCTGGGTCCCAGTTAGGTATTGGCATCTGGATCACTACCTTGTCATGCTGTTTCCTTTTTTCTCATCTCTCATCCTTGTTTCCCAGGTCTCATTGACACACAACTCTTAGAACGTGAAGGTGGTTACACCTTCTGATGACTTTTTCATTGTCAAAGTCTGTGTGTTTCTCTGTCAGGCCAGCTATTCACCAGCTGCTAGTTAATTTCTGGATAATACACCCCATGAAGGCAGGGACCACAGCTGTCTGCTTCCTCTTTTCTTCCTCCTCTTTCTCTCCCTTCCTTGTTAACGTTTACAGAGGCTTGTCTTGCATGCCCAGGCATCAGCCGGGTTGAGGCAGTGAGTGTGGAATCACTGTGAACCAGTGCTTTATTTTTGCATTCCTTTTTTTGGTTCACAACTGGATTAAAAGATAATCAGCCATCAGCTATAACCCATCAACTGCCTTGTTTCCCTTCTGTAGAAATGAAAGCTCTGAAGTACAGGTTTTAAAGTAAAACTCGGCAGACCTTAATGTTATCAAGAATCATAGCAACTTCACGTTGTAAATGTGTTCATGCAACTTAAATATGTCAGCTCCAAGGTTTTATGACCAAATCAGTCAGCTTCATTCTGTTGGCAAGTGCCAAAGACATTGATCCTGTTCCTGAATTTCTAGTTGATGACAGCTGTAGAAATTATGGCATTTTTAGCTTCTGTATACAATGTTTGGTTACCTGAAAGATAAACTAAAGAAAAAATAGAAAGTGGTGTTATCAGAAAGTCCATAAATGTTGTTTGGTTTCCAGTAAGATTTAACCGTGGAGTGTTTGCCTTAGTAACATATTATAGGAGGAACAATTCAATTTATCTTTTTACTTCTTTAAAATAATGCCCGTGATTCATTCTTTCATCGATTCACTGTATATTAGAATTTACACTGTTAGATATTTAGCAATGTCTTACTTAAAAAGAAAACAATCTGTAGGAATTGTTTTGCGAAAAAACTGATGAGTCACTTAATAAATATAAAACTAACATATACATGGATGGTGTCCTGGAGAAGGAAATGGCAACCCACTCCAGTATTCTTGCCTAGAGAATCCCACGGACAGAGGAGCCTGGCAGGCTACAGTCCATGGTGTCAGAAGAGTCAGACATGACTTAGCGACTAAACCACCACCACATGGATATGTCCAGTCATCAACTATTGCTCACTGTCCAGTGACTAAAGAATATGTTCCATGGTGTTTTACCACTGACGCAAGCCAGGGATCCTTTGTGATAATTTTAAAGATATCCTTCTGAGAGAGGGTGCATGCACATTTGATAGATCTTGAATTTTATGACTGTCAGCATTCTTTTCGTTGTTAATCATATGACACTGTATATATCCTATTAAACATATTTAAATGTATTCCTGTGGTAGTATTTTTCAACTGAATAACTCAAGGATTTCCAGTTTGAGATACTCTATGTTAGTATGCTGGGCAGATGAAAAGATGCTCAACATCTTTTGACACTGTGGAAATGAAAATCCACAATGAGATACCACTTCATACCCATCAACATTAATATGGCTGTGATAAAAAAAAAACACACACACACACACACACACACACACACAGAAAAGAAGGGTTGGTGAGGGTATGGAGAAGTTAGAACCCTTGTGCAGGGCTGGTTGGTGCAGTGCTATGGAAAACGGTTTGGTGCTTCCTTAAACGTAGCATTTCCATATGATCCAGTAATTCCACTTCTAGATATATCCTCAGAGGAATTGAAAGTAGGGATTCAAAATGATATTATATTCGAACACCCATGTGTTATCGCAGCCTATTCACAACAGCTGGAAGGTAGAAGGAACCAGGTGTCTATCAACAATGAATGGATGAACAAATGTGGTCTCAACATCGAGTATATCCTTTTGCATAAAAAAAGGAACAGTTGTGATATATATGCTTCAACATGGGTGAACCTTGAAAACATGCTAAGTGAAATTAGCATTTTTATTACCTGTTCCCCTGGGCCAGGGGTCCTGCAGCCCCCTCATCTTGCACTGGCTCATGGAACCCTCATAATCACACAATGAGTCTGGTTCTCCATTAGCTCCTTTTGACAAATGATGGAACTGAGGCTTAGTTGAAGTAATTCAAGGATAAAACTCATGACTGTCTGCATTCTTGGACAGTACCGACCCTCTGGCTGGGTAAGGTTTGTGACAAATATGTTTGTGCCCTGATGTTTTATTTAACTTTATAGCATGATCATTTCCCAGTATAACTGAAATTATTATGAATCATTTTAAAGCTCCACTAACATCCTGTTCTAGGGCTTACCCATCATTTGCACAATAGTTTATGCCTGACATTTTGGTTGCTTCTCTGTTATGGGTAATAACTTAGAGATTTCAGTGAAAAAGGAGTACATGCCAGTGAAGGAGTGCAGTGTGGCCAGATCATTTCCAAGGCTCAGAATGCATGTTTCTAGTTAGTGTTGAGTATTTCTTTTAAAAGAAATATTCACTGCCTGTTGTGTAGAGGGACCTATACTACTACTACTACTAAGTCGCTTCAGGCGTGTCCGACTCTGTGCGACCCCATAGACAGCAGCCCACCAGGCTCCCCCGTCCCTGGGATTCTCCAGGCAAGAACACTGGAGTGGGTTACCATTTCCTTCTCCGAGAGGGATCTATACATGTATTCATGTATACAGTTATATGTAAGGAATCTATACATAGTATATAGATTATACAGTACAGGTAGTACATAATCTATATATAATTTAGTGTTTTAGAATTTAGAATAGTACAGAGTTTAGTAATAGTGTATATAGAATAGACACAGTATATTATCTGTGTACCATATAGAATCTATTAATGTTGTTGTTCAGTCACTAAGTTGTGTCTGACTCTTTGTGACCCCATGGACTGCAGCACACGAGGCTTCCCTGTCCTTCACTATCTCCTGGAGTTTGCTCAAGTTCATATCCATTGAGTTGGTGATGCCATCCAACCATCTCATCCTCTGCCACCCTTTTCTTCTTTTGCCTTCAATCTTTTTGCCTCCCTTTGCCTTCAGTCTATTAATGCACATACATGAATGCTCAATCTATGTATTATAAGCTCATATACTATGTGTGTATATACGTGTGTGTGTATATACATATGTGTGTATTGCTGTTGTTTAGTCGCTAAGTCATGTCTGACTCTTGGTGACTCCATGGACTGCCGCATGCGAGGCTTCCGTCCTTCACTGTCTCCCAGAGTTTGCTCAAACTCAGGTCCATAGAGTAGGTGATGCCATCCAACCATCTCATACACACACACACATACATGAATCTACACAGGTATAGTTTGTAGACTCCACAGCATTTTTTCTTGTCCATATTACTTCATCTCTGATAGTCCTGAGAGGAGACGGCCCCCTCCTTGGAGATTAGGAGGTAGCAGTGCAGAGTGTGGTCCACTGGCTTGCCCACAGTCACATGGCTGTACAGCTGCCCCCGGGGCTGGACACTGTGACTTCCATCTCCTTCCACACCATCCAGGTTGTCTCCCCTCCTTTGTTCTGGTCTCCCGCGATTGTTCCCTCCCTGTTATGATTTCACAGGGAGACTGGCAGGCACTCTGACAGCTTCCTCCTGGCTTGGGAGTGTCTGGATTCTTCCTAAACCCCTTCTCTCTTTGCCACCCAGCAGGTTCCTATCCCCTGGGAAATGGGGCAGAGTATCAACGCTCTTTGCATGGTAAATCTGGGTCAAGAAGCAGGAAAATGCATCAATGTTTAGTAATCTCCTTTAGAAATGTTTCAACCTGGGCAAAATTTTCGCTGGGAGTGGCCCGATTTGTGAGTAAAAATGTGTAATGTCCCTTTAGAAGACAAAGTGTGTTTCCTAAAAAGAGGAAACATTTTCTATGGCATTGAAGATAAAGACTGCTTTTTGAAGCAGTGCTTTATACTCTGTGTAGGTTTAATTAGGAAGTAGCACTTTGTTGTGGGAGCATAATCACAGAAGGGGCTTTGTTTTATGCAAACCTTTAGACAAGAGCTGCTTGTGTGCTGGGTTTTATAAAACCTCATTAATTTGGATGTCTGCTGTTGTTTCCCCACCCCCCAACACCCCAGTTTCTGAAAAATTGGCAAGAGCTGGATTGAAGTCTATCATTGTATCATCCAAATGTAAAGTGTTTGCTAAGCACATTGACAGGTAAATAAGAAAAGAACAGGCAAATTTCACATTCTTAAGGCAGAAAATCTTGAAAGACTTTTAGAACAAGAGTTGCCTGTAAATTGGAGCTTCTCATTACGAATGAGTCTTGGGTGTTTGTTAAAACAGGTCAGGCAGAAATTCTTCTTGGAGATCCTGGTCGAAATGACCAATGGCTGTGTATTTGCAACTATTCAAAATGATTTTATTTCAATTTTGTATTACTTCACATGGGTCTCAACTGATTTCAAATGCGAAGTTTTTCTTGAGTTTGTTTGGCAAAATGAATAGATTGGAAGAAACCAAGTCCTTCATTATGAGTTGGAAGTAAGCGACAAGAAATTTCTTGCCCTTCAGACGTTTTATCTCTTTTGTCTCAGAGATATGTCTGTCTTTTGCTTTCACATTTTTATTATCTCATTTTGTTTTTCCCTTCACAGCATCTCTTCCAGTTATCTACTGTTGTGTAAGAGACCACTGCAAAACGTTATGGCTTGAAGCAACATTCATTTTATGTCTTTCTGAGATTGTTTCTGGGGGTCAGGGTTTCAGGAAGACTGAGTGGGTGTGTATCAGGCTGTAGTGCATTGCCAGGGGAGCAGCTGGAGCAGGTGGTCTGGAGGAGGGGCCCCTTGGCATTTGGGGGTAGGGTCTGAGCAGCTAAGGGTTATGTCTTTCTGAGATTGTTTCTGGGGGTCAGGGTTTCAGGAAGACTGAGTGGGTGTGTATCAGGCTGTAGTGCATTGCCAGGGGAGCAGCTGGAGCAGGTGGTCTGGAGGAGGGGCCCCTTGGCATTTGGGGGTAGGGTCTGAGCAGCTAAGGGAAGGGTGCTAGGGTAGCTGGGGAGGGGCCTGGGCTTCTGGAGTAGGGGCCCTGGGGCAGTTGAGGGGGGTTGTCTGGGAAGCTAGGGAGAGGTCTGGGCAGCTGGGGAGGCGACATTGGGGCAGCTGGGGGGAGAGCTGGCCAAGGCTCTCCCTTCATGTGGTCTCAGGGCTCCTCCTTGTGAACTCTCCTTGTGGGCTAGGGGCTTCCTCACAGCATGGCGGCCCTAAGGCAGGTTGCGAGCGGGCAGTTCAGGGCTCCAGCACAAGTGTTCCAGAGAAAGCGACAGAAGTTGCATCCCTTTAGGGCCTGGCCTCAGTGCCACTCAGCGTCTCCTTCTTTGCTCTGTGGACCTCCCAGTCCCTGCAGTTGGCTGAGATTCAAGTGGAGGAAACACAGGGCAACCCCAGCCTTTCACAGGAAGAGGGGTAACCACTCTGAGACGTCTCTGAACCCACTGCCTCACACTTCTGAAAAGAGGCTTCTCTCTGCCAATCTCCCATAGCTTACCTTTTAGGGGCTGTGCCTTTGTATTTAGGCGACATAAAGAGCTGTAGGACCAAGTGGAGATACAGACATTGCACCTTAAATGTTAATGTTAATGCTGCTGCTGCTGCTGCTGCTAAGTCACTTCAGTGAGCTGAATTTGTTGTTGTTCAGTTGCTGAGTCGAGTTTGATTCTTTGGGATCCCATGGACTGCAGTACCTCAGGCTCCTCTGTCCACCAGTATCTAAGTTTATTCAAACTCAGGTCCATTGGGTTGGTGATGCCATCCAACCATCTCATGCTCTGCTGCCGTCTTCTCCTTTTGCCTTCAGTCTTTCCCAGCATCAGGCTCTTTTCCAGTGAGTCAGCTCTTTGCCTCAGGTGGCCAAAGAATTGGAGCTTCAGTTTCAACATCAGTCTTTTCAATGAATATTCAGGGTTGATTTTCCCCGGTTGACTGGTTTTATCTCCTTGCTGTCCAAGGGATTCTCAAGTTTTCTCCAGCACCACGGTTCAAAAGCATCAATTCTTCAGTGCTCAGCTTTCTTTATGGTCCAGTTCTCACATCTGCACATGGCTACTAGAAAAACCATAGCTTTGACTATCCAGACCATTCTCGACACAGTGATGTCTCTGCTTTTTAATACATGAAGATAATTGAGGGCATATGTGGAGTTTCCTTTCCTGACAAGATTTATTTTTAAGCTTTATCCAATGTGTGTCATCAGTGGTGGTTTGCCAAATAGTCAAGCGTAACCATTTTTCCAGTTAGCACAACTTAGTTTACCGAAGCTCCCCCCTTTTTCTTTTCCGGATTTAAATGGCAGAGTGTTGGCTGTACTGTTAGTCTTGCTTGCTCTGCGGGGCTTCTTAGATCAGCCTTGGGAGGATTTTGGAAAGTGAGTGAAGAGAATTTTGCAGGAGTCTGTCAAAATATACTTTCCTATCTCCAACTGTTTTGGCTTCAAAATAAAGCTTTTTGTATATTTATGGAAAGAAAGGGAGGTCTGTTCTGGAATTATTTCTTCCTGTTATAGTAAAGCTAAAAAAAAAAGATGTTTTAATTTTTGAAGAAATTTTTCTTTGAAAAATACATTTTGGAATCTATTCTTGTGTTTGCTTTTAACTTTTTTTCCTCTGCTTTTTACTTAGCAATGTATTCAAATGGTAACATCTAACATCTTCATCTTTAAAAGGAAAGCTGTAGCAAAGTGAAAAAAAAAAAAGTAGCTCATGAATACCTCTGCTGTATTTCAAAATATCTCACATGCTTTTAATGCCTTCAATGGACCCCTCTATGCAGAACTTCCTTTATTCTGATATAGAAGCAGAAAATATTTAATGTAAGAGAAAACTTTAAAAAAAAAAATCACTTGTGATGCTAACAGCCAGGAATTATCTTCTGATCCATTCCATCATATCTGAGAACACTGTCTATGTTTAATAATTCATGACATCTGCTTCTGAAGGGCTGACATCTCAGGATTCCATGATGAATCCTGGGATTCAATGGCCACCTCCCGGGAAAGTAATCAACAAACAGTTGGTTCCGTATGAATGTAGATGTGGTCACTGTATCTTGAATTGTTGTTTAAGGTTGATCTTGGCCTTCAGGGGCTTCTGGGCTAGCAGGGGAGAGAGGCAAGGAAGCAGACGAGTGGTGTGGGGGATGTGAGGGTTGAGCAGGCTTGGGGCACAGGTAGGAAGAACAGCTGAGGGCATCAGAAAGTGAAAGTGTTAGTTCACGCAGTCCTTTCCGACTCTTTGGGACCCCCTGAACTGTGGCCCACCAGGCTCTTTTGTCCATGGGATTATCCGGGCAAGAATACTGGACTGGGTTGCCATTTCCTCCTCCAGAGGATCCTCCTGACCCAGGAATCGAGCCCTGGTTTCCCACATTGTAGGCAGATTCTTTACCACCTGAGCCACTTGGGAAGCTTGAGGGCATCAGAGAAACAACCCAAATGCAGGACTAGGTGAGGGAAGGGTGCCCAGGAGACAGCGGCACAGGAAAGGCCTGTTTGTGGCGCTAGAATAGTCCATCCAGTGTGATCATAATGGATATCGTTCATTTTTCTTTTTACTGAGATACATAGTTTACATACGGGCTTCCCTGGTAGCTCAGACGGTAAAGAATCCACCTGCAATGTGGGAGACCCGGGTTCGATCCCTGGGTCGAGAAGATCCCCTGTAGAAGGAAATGGCAATCTAGTCCAGTATTCTTGCCTGGAGAATTTCATGGACACACAGTTTACATATAGTGAGGTGCACATTCAAAAATACTGCTCAGTTGATACACTCACTAACAGTGAATGAAAGGTGTGTCTTGTAACCCCCCTTAGTAGCGTGGACGCTAACAGTTTCTTTTTTTTTTTTTTTGTGCTTTGTTTATTAAATAGCAAGGAATTTTCATTCATTTGGATATAATGTATATTCATTTATTTACATTTTGTTACTTTATTGAACACCTATTTGGGGGCACTGAGCTGAATTCAGATGCTTAACAGTTTGTCTGATATTGTTGATCACCTTCACAGGTGTAAATTATGCCATGTTTATTCATCTCTGCCCAGGCAAATGTCAAATAGTGGTGACAGTTTTAGATCTTTGAATATGGTCATAAGAGGCAGGAAAGAATTTTCAAGTCATAACAAAAGAGAATAAAGTTGAATGAACTCTAAATACCATCCTTTTGAGAGGTGCCAGTTGTCAGGAGAATAGCTCTGGTACTTAGGGAAGTACCATAAAGTCAAAAGTCCGATAGTGACACCTGACATCCCTACTTTGCGTTTTATAAAATGTTTCCTATTTATTATTTCACACCTATGATGTGAGAAATCTGAAGAACATGTAGATTCATAGTTATGTTACTCACTGTGAATAATGCATTGTGGTGTAGAGAATACAACTGGATTGATCATTTTAAGCCTGAATCCTGGAAAACATTATATTAAAAAATTTTTTTTGTTTTATATTGGAGTATAGCTGATTAACAATGTTGTAATAATTCCACCTCATGCGAAGAATTGACTCATTGGAAAAGACTCTGATGCTGGGAGGGATTGGAGGCAGGAGGAGAAGGGGACGACAGAGAATGAGATGGCTGGATGGCATCACTGACTCGATGGATGTGAGTCTGAGTGAACTTCGGGAGTTGGTGATGGACAGGGAGGCCTGGCGTGCTGAGATTCATGGGGTCGCAAAGAGTCGGACACAACTGAGCGACTGAACTGAGCTGAATAATTTCAGGTGCACAACAGAGCCACTCAGCCATATATGTATATACATTCATCCATTCTCCCCCAAACTCCTCTCCCATCCAGGTTGCCACATAATAATTGAGCAGAGTTCTCTATGCTCTACAGTAAGTCCTTGTTGGTTATTTATTTTAAATACAGCAATATGTGCCTGTCCATCCCAAACTCCCTAACTCTCCCTTCCCCACATCCTTCCCTCTGGCAATGAAAAGCTCGGTCTCTAAGTCTGTGAGTCTCTTTCTCTTGATTGTAAGACATTTAAATCTATTAATCACCAATCAGAGTTCCTTGGACTGCAAGGAGATCAAAGCAGTCAATCCTAAAGGAAATCAACCCTGAATATTCATTGGAAGTACTGATGCTGAAGGTGAAGCTCCAAGACTTTGGCCACCTGATGCAAAGAGATAACTAACTCATTGGAAAAGACCGTGATACTGAGAAAGATTGACGGCAGGAGGAGAAGGGATTGACGGAGGATGAGATGGTTGGATGGCATCACCAACTTGATGGATATGAGTTTGAGCAAATTCCAGGAGATGGAGGACAAGAAAGTCTGGCATGCTATAGTCCATGGAGTCACAAGGAGTCGGACACGACTTAGCGACTGAACAGCAATAAATCACGAAGCGTTACCTTTTTTAGTGCATGGGTGGGGATTAATCTGGAAGTCGAACTCTGCAAGCGTTGGTCTTAGTGAGATGATGACGCTGCCAAAGTCGTGACAAAGATGGGAACTCTTAGGGACTGAGGTGGCTGCGTGCTTGTGCCAAGGCATTCAGACCTGTTGCTCCTTTGAAATCTGTGCTCAGGTTCGTGGAGGCACTGGCTTGCCCTGGTCTGATGGCCACCATGCCCCATAAGGTATGGAAATGAAGCCTGGGAAAGCTGGGAGATCAGATTAAAAGCTGCACATAATTAGCCGGGATGCCCACATAGCCGAGAAGCTCAGTGAAGCCTGAAAAGCACTCATCACTTTCTGTGACCAACTGCAGTGGCTTATGCTTTCTTAGAGTAGCTGATAGCCACTGCAATATGTGAAAACGGCTCTGTCCTTTGTTTTGTGTATATGTTTTAATTAGGAGACTTTCTTTTCCAGCAAAGTTTTAGATTTGGAGAAAAATTGAGTGGAAAGTATGAATTCCCATATACCCCCACATAAGAGTTTTTTTTTTTTTAATCAAATTTGGGTTATTCTTCATCATTATTTTTAACATGAAATCATAAAGTGACTGAGCTAATGTAGTTTTAATAGTTTCCAAGACCTTTCCTCCGACAAGTAGGTGACTGTTGGGAATTGTCAGTCTTATAATTTAAAATTTTCTCTTTTCTCTACTATTTTATGACATGTAATCAGAAGATACTTATCTTTGTGCTTCATGTGCTAGAAGCACGAAAAAGCCCATGAAATAACCATTTCTTAGGTTTCCACCGAGGTGGTGACCATTGAGCATCATTTACAACCTTGAACCAGACTCTAGGCGAGGAGTGAGACTGCCCAGAGGTCAGCCCAGCACGTAGGAAACATCATTTTTTTTTTTTAATCAAATTTGGGTTATTCTTCATCATTATTTTTAACATGAAATCATAAAGTGACTGAGCTAATGTAGTTTTAATAGTTTCCAAGACCTTTCCTCCGACAAGTAGGTGACTGTTGGGAATTGTCAGTCTTATAATTTAAAATTTTCTCTTTTCTCTACTATTTTATGACATGTAATCAGAAGATACTTATCTTTGTGCTTCATGTGCTAGAAGCACGAAAAAGCCCATGAAATAACCATTTCTTAGGTTCTCACTGAGGTGGCGACCATTGAGCATCATTTACAACCTTGAACCAGACTCTAGGCGAGGAGTGAGACTGCCCAGAGGTCAGCCCAGCACGTAGGAAACATCACGAGGAGGAGAGCCTGCCTCTGAGCTGTGGGTCTCCAGTCACGTCATGCAGAAGCCTCCTTTCACACTCAAAACCTAACGTTTGTCCTCCGATTCTGTATTTTGTGAAGCCATCAGGCCTTGCCAGGGCTTCGTAAGAGCATGACGGTACCAGGGCCGGGGGAAAGACAGGACTTCATCATCCCCTCTGAGCTGCTGGCCTGCCCTCCAGTCTGCTCGGTGGGCTGCTCCAGGCGTGGTTCCTGTTATTTTGGTTCAGTGGCTTAGTCATATCCGACTCTTTGCCACCCCATGGACTGCAACACGCCAGGCTTCCCTGTCCTTCACCATCTCCCAGAGTTTGCCCAAACTCATGTCTGTTGAGTCAGTGATGCCATCCAACCATCTCATCCTCTGTCGTCCCCTTATCCTCCTGCCTTCAGTCTTTCCCAGCATGAGGGTCTTTCGCAATTTCTAAATAAGAGTTGATTCCTAATCACGATCTATTTAGAAATCTCCATTTCCCCCCGAAACTTGAGTCTTTGTATCCTTCACCTTTCTGTCCCTAGTTTCACATCTTTTTTCTCTTGTGGTAAAACATACGTAACCTAAAATTACCGTCTTAACCATTTCTGGCTTCACTGGCATTCACATTGTTGTGTAACCATCACCACCATCTATCTGTGGAACTCCTCATTAAACGCTAATCCCCATCCTTCTTCCCCTCTGCAGCCCCAGTTTTCCACAGTTCTAATTTTCATCTCCATGAGTTTGGTTATTCTCCACAACTCGTATGAGTGGAATCATATAGTATTTGTCCCTTTGAGTCCAGCTGACTTCATTTAACATAATGTCCTCCAGTTTTATCCATGTTGTAGCGTGTATCAGAATTTCGTTCCCTTTTTAGGCTCAGTAATATTCCACTGTATCCCAGAGCTTGTTTAGCCATTTATTTTATTGCTTTAAAAATTTCATTCATTATTTATTTATTTATGGCCGTGCAGGGTCTTCACTGCTGTGTGGGCAGCTCTCCAGCTGTGGTCTGCAGGCCCTTCCCCATGCTGGCCTTCCTTGTTCTGGAGCACAGGCTCTGGGGAGTGCGGGCTTAATAGTTGTCGCACCTGGGCTCCAGGGCACAGGCTCAGTAGTTGTGGCACACTGGCTTAGTTGCTCTGTGTGACATGTGGAATCTTCCCAGAGCAGGGATCAAACCCATGTCCCCTGCTTTGGCAGGCAGACTCGCCACCACGGAGGCACCGGGAAAGCCCCTGGTTAGCCATTTAGCCATGATTTTTGGAGGAATTGCCATGTTGTTTTCCGTAATGGCTACATCAATTTACATTCCCACCACATTTTTTAAATAAACAAAAGCCTTCCTGTATAAGACATTTATTTAGCAGTTTTTAAGTGTAACGGTTTGTCAAGTCAATGCCTGAGAAATTCTAGATGTCCTGTGAAGTTAGAGGTTCCTAAAGAAAGATGGGAATCTTCAAATAGGATGTGGACCAAGGTTCCACATACTGAGTGAAATCTTGCAGAAACAAAAGAATGCTTTCTAATCTCTCCAGGGCTGATACTATAAGCGATTCAGCTAGATTTAGCGACCAAAGGCAAGAAGCACATAATCATTGTGTCCAGGGGCTGTAAATGTGTAACCCAAAGGTTAATGTTTAATGGACCCAGTCAGGTGCAGATTCACACGATTTCTCTAGACAATGTTGCCAGTTGGATTTGTGAGGCTTAATGATTAGGGGCCCCTTTTACTTTTAGGGAGCGATGGGACTGTTTTCCCACGATAAGGGCTGAGCAGAGGGCTGTGGGGCTGTCTGCTTCTAACTTGCTGAATCTCCTGGGCACCATAGGTCAGCGTGAGGACCAGGAGAGGAAGTGAAAGGAAGTTTTCAAGTGTTTTCAGCCAGAAATTCTCTGGGACTGAGGACAGAAGAGGGGAGTGGTGGCTTTGAGGCCACATGAGGGAGACTTGTCCTGTCTTCCTGAGGTGTCTGGCCAAAGCTGGAAAACCTTGGTGGACCTCCATGTTTTTCTTCCTCACTCACGTTAGATCTTTAGGAAAACTCTTTAAGAGTCACTGGCTTTTTCTCTGCTTTAGTCTTGGTCTTTGCTTTGTCACCACCACTATCTCTCACGATTTTCTGGTACCAGCATCCAGCTCCATCTTCTTTTCATCCCTGGTGACGTGGTAACTCTCGCTGGTTCAGGGTCCTCAAATGGTCAAGAACTTTGAACATTCTGCAAGAGCCCTGTCCTGTCTGCTCCCCTCCCATCTCAACACTCAAGCCAGCTGGGCCTCCCGTTGTGTCCCACCCCCGCGCTCTGGCCCTGTAGGGTCCCAGCTTCCTGTCCCCCAGCAGCTTTCTCTCCTCCCCTAGATGTCTCCCTCTCTTTCCAGAGATCCTTCAGAGAAACCTTCCCTGACCCTACCGCTTCTCCAGACCAGGGTGCCCCCCAGACATCCTGATCACCTTCTGCCCTTCTTCCGGGGCCCTGGCCCACCTGTCTTCCCATCAGGGCATCCAGGCCATATGATGACCGTGCCCCCCACTTCAGCGCTTC
Organism: Oreotragus oreotragus; assembly: GCA_006410675.1. NCBI lineage: Eukaryota > Metazoa > Chordata > Mammalia > Artiodactyla > Bovidae > Oreotragus > Oreotragus oreotragus. The sequence goes on along the minus strand of SJYX01000771.1, from coordinate 313,222 downwards.
TTCATGGCCCCTGACACAGTCCTGTTACTAATACAGAGCAGACGTTCAATCAGTGTCTGCAGAGTGAGTCTCCAGTGAAAGGCTGTTAGAAGCATCCTTTGCTCTCAGCCTCCTGTGTCCTGGGGAGGGTGCTGGTGGCGAGGGGTGGGGACATCTCTGACAGCAGCAGCTCTGCCTTCCCACGTCTTCCCAGGAGAGGGGCTGTTGTTTTTCTAACAGGGAGCCAAGCTGACCCGTCCTTCTGGGCTCCATCTGGCTCTGCACTTCTCCTCCTGGGCAGGCTGTTCTCAGGAGGCACGGCTCCTGACCCCAGGACAAGGCCACCAAGCGGGCGGGCATGTGTCTCTTAGCCCGTGAGGCCAGAGGCTGAGCGTCGGGCTGGCCTCGGCAGCCACCTTCTAGGCCACCACTTCCAGCTCTGCTTTTTCCTGGATCATCCCTGACTTCCTCCAGTCTCCATGACGGATTCCCGAGCCTGCTTCCATGGTCAGGAGGGAAGGAGGGACTGGTTTTGACTGCCCACTCTGATCCAACATGAACAAGTGGCACTGTGTCTGGGGGAGAAAGTCCAGTGTCATTTCAAAAGCTGAGATGTTCCTGGGTGAAAACCTGTGTCCCTAGGTGATGCGAGGTCAGGAGTCTGGGGACCGGAAAGGTGCTTTTTAGGTTTCTCAGGTCCTAGAAGGGTTGGTACCTGCATTTCCCATGTGGGTTTATCTCATTCTTGGGCCCAGCTGTCACCCGGCACCTCCAGGTGGGGCAAAGTAGTGAAGATCTCCACAAAGAGCATTTGGGGACCTTCCTGGCTGTGCTTTTGAGGTTGTTCCAGTTCATCTCTCACAAAACTTAGCCAGATCTTCCCAGAATGCTTGGAGAAATTAAATGCTAGGAGCATTTCTACAGAGAGATCTATAAGACAAGGGATGGAAACCAGCCTAGTACTTCCAGTTTTGATTCTTCATGGGGATCAACATATATCCTTGGAAATAATCCCCTGAGTCAACCTGAGATGGAACCAGGGGCTCGTGAACCTTGGGACTCCTTACCCATGGGCTTTTAGAAAGAGCTTTCCTAGTTGATGAAAAACAGAACTTCTCCTGGAGGGGTTTAATTACCCCTTTCCCATCCCCAGGTAACTGGTCCCGGTTCCCTTTTCATCCTGCAATGGGCCCCTCTCTCTGCCCTTCCTTCCTTGCTCCTCAGGTTTCTCACCCTGGCTTTTCCTGTGTCTATGTGGAGAATCTGAACTTGGTTCCAGAATGAGCCAACCTTGATTCTCTGAGACAGGAAGCTTAAGAATTTTCAGAAAAGAAACCTATTTGATCTACATTTGCCACTATAAGTAGCTAGTCCTTCTTCACCTCCATAAAAAGAAAAAACAAGAAGAAAAGAAAGATGGGAAAAGACAGTGGATTCTGACTTGTTTACCCTGCACTTCTAATGACAGCAGCAGATTTAAAGAGCAACAAACCTCTTTTATTTCACACTTCTTTTCTCATTCATGAGGTCAAGTCCTTTTGTCTGTTCATTTTGGGTACTGGTCCTAAAATGAGGCAATAACAGTATAACAGTCATTAGCATCAAAGAGAAATGATATTTTAAGATCACTGTCCATCAGAGATTTACCTAAAATGTGAATCCCATGGATCCTACACACTAAGAAAAGGTCCAAGACCCAAACTCTTCTCATTCTGCCGAGTGTTTGATGCTGTTTCACGTCATTATCAATTGACAAGCTACTTTGGGATATATACTCTGTAAAACCAGAAGGGAATCATAGCTGCATTAGTAATTAGCCTTCTGGTAAATAATTGCTACTTTATTCTTAAGTAATAAATATTAGCTCAAATGATCACTCAGAATTTTATTTTCTAATAATATCCAAAGAAATACACTTTTACAAAGCACAGATTCACCAGCTTTATAAGAATAGTTGAGCAGTTGTCATAATCAGTCACTCAGTTGCTCAGTCATGGCTGACTCTTTTGCAACTCCATGGGCTATAGCCTGCCAGGCTCCTCTGTCCTTGGGATTCTCCAGGCAAGAATACTGGAGTGGGTTGCCTGTTTCTTCTCCAGGGAATCTTCCTGACCCAAAGATTGAACCCGTGTGTCCTGCATCGGCCAGTGGATTCTTTACCACTGTGCCACCAGGGAAATCCCAATTGAACAGTATGATTTATCAAATAGACTGAACTATCTCTTTTCTAAAATGTAATTTGACTACAAAACGAAATCTCTTTTGGACTTCACTGGTGGTCCAGTGGTTAAGAATGCATGTGGCAATGAAGACCCAGTGCAGCCACAAATAAATAAAATGAATGAAAATTTACAAAACAAACAAACAAAAAACTTGGAAAAAAAAAAATCTAAATCTCTTTTGCCTATGAAAAGGTCATTCCCACTGGGTAAGAGAAAACAATCCTCCATCCACTGTTTCACTATGGCCTGGGAGGCAGGTACGTGCTTGGCAGAATTTCCAGCCGGGGTCCCATGTGGTATCTGGGCCCCTGCAGTTACACAGCTGAGCTTTCCCGGGAGCAGAGATGCTTGGCCTCCCCAGCACATGTGAAGCCGAGCCCTGATGCTGGAGAATTAGGCTCCGTGTACTGTTCTTATCTCTGCGCCTGAGGTGGATTTAATACATTAAAGATTGAGGCCACATGAAAGTTCCTGTCTGGATTCCTGTGTTGAAAGCGGTGTTGGGCGCGCGTGCACTTTATTTATGTGGCACTGTTTATGTGCATTCCAGCGATCATTAACAAAGGCCACTCAGTGGAAAACCCTGATGAAAGTGGATTTGAAAGTGGCTGTATCAGCTACAGGTTTTGGCAAGACCTCAGTGATGCTAAATGTAGTGAAAGTCCTGTGTCATCAATTTGTGTTCAGCCAACCTTATATGGAGAGACAAGGCAGTTCGGTCAACCATGCTAAAGAGCAGCAACAGAAATATCATGGATTTCATTTGGGCAAAGGTTCTATATATTAACAAAGAAGCCCTCACTTTTTTTTATATTAGGTGCTAAGACCTGTTTGTCAGCACACAACGGGTGAATTAGACAAGCCTGTGTTCATTTGCTTAGGGCTGCTATAGCCCATATGGAAGACCTGGGGGTTTAGACAGCAGAAATGTGTTAGCAGAGTTCTGGGAACTGGAAGTTCAAGATCAAGGTGCTGGCAGGGTCAGTTCTGTCTGAGACTTCCACTCTTGGCTTGCAGATGGCCATCTTTTCACTGTGTCCTCACAGGGTTGACCCTCCATCTGTGTGTATGGGTCCTAATCTTCTCAAAAGCACACCAGTCAGACAGGCTTATGACCTCCCTTGACGTTGATTAACTCTTTAAACACCTCTCTCTGGATACAGTCCCATTCTGAGGTACTAGGGGTTAGGACTTCAGCATTTGGATTTTGGGGAAACGTTTCTGCCAGTAATGTGATTTAACATATTGCATCTAGATGCTTCATAGCCCCCTCTTCCACTTTTGCAGATTTACGTCTCATAATCCCTTTTTTGGTTTGTTTCCCAGTCTCCAGGTGGGGAACTACTCAGAGATTGTAAGAACAACGCCCAGTGTCATATCTGAAGGCCTTGATCAAGATACTTAAACAATTTGTCCTAAAGTTTTCCCAGTACGTTTGTTCTTCCACTGGATATCATTTTGTGACATGTGACTGACCTCTCTGTCTAAAAGCCAACAAGGGTTTGATGAAAGTACAAGAACATGGTATTGAAACAATTGCTGCTGGTTGAGGTCAGAGATGTGAAAAATTGGGTTGGTGCTCACTTGTTGCTCAGCTCAGGGTTTCATTCTTTTCCCCTGCAACCTGTAGAAGTGTGGTTTACATTTCAGTACCTGTGAGATCCTGGGAAGATTACTTAACTTTTCTATGCCTCAGTTTCCTCATCTGTAAAGTATCGGAAGTAACAATACATATTTCATGAGAAGAATGTATTTAGAAAGGTTTGAAGTGCTAGTAATTCTAATAAAGCACTTAACTTGCTCTCAGCCACAGCAAGTGCTATGGCTCAGCAGGTAAAGAATCTGCCTACAATGCAGCAGATACAGGAGACTCGGGTTTGATTCCTGGGTCAGGAAAATCCCCTGGAGAAGAAATGGCAACCCACTCCAGTATTCTTCCCTGGAGAATTTCATGGACAGAGGAGCCTGACAGGCTATAGTCCATGGGTCTCAAAGCGTCGGACACAACTAAGCAACCGAGCAAACAAAATATAGTAAATCAAAAAGCATATAAATGATAGAATTTATGAATTATAAAATTAGGGAAAGGTTTCAAAAAAAACCTCCCTCAAAGAAAAAGCCATGTAATTATGTTCATAGGAGAATTTTCTTGAGATGTTTATGCTCCAGCAGAATAGCATTTGCCTTATTTTAATTACTGTAAGTGATTTAAATTGATGAAGATGGTTCTAGATTTTTAAACATGGACATTCAGTTCTGGATACAAGCAGTTCCTGATTTTCCTCATTACTGAAATCCAATAACATTATTTTGCTTTTAATATGATTTAGAAACAGGGGGTGTGCTTTATTGGGGGGCATTTCTTGTAGGTGAACAAAGTTATTATAATGAGATAGAACTGTCCTTCCCAGGGAATAGTTCAGTAGATGAAAGTAAAATATTTTGGTTTATGGTGGGTTAATATTGAGGAACTGTGTTCCTGGAATTGGTGAGGGCTAAGGTGGGAAGAGGCTTAAGACAAAAAACAGAAAACCAACAAGCCCAGAGGTCATATATAGTTGGACTCATCCAGTACGTAGCCTTTTCAGACTGGCTTCTTGCACTTGGCAATATTCATTTAAGGTTCCTCTATGTCTTTTTGTGGCATTAGAGGTCAATTTTTAAAATTATTATTACTGAATAATATTCTGTTGTATATACATTACACTTCCTTTATCCATTCACATGTGGAAGTTTACAACTCTTTTGGGTAAATACCAAGGAGCATGATTGTTAGATTGTATGGCTCAGTTCAGTTCAGTTCAGTTGCTCAGTCGTGTCTGACTCTTTGTGACCCCATGAACTGCAGCACGCCAGGCCTCCCTGTCCATCACCAACACCCGGAATTCACCCAAATTCATGTACATGAGTCGGTGATGCCATCCAGCCATCTCATCCTCTCTTGTCCCCTTCTCCTCCTGCCCCTAATCCCTCCCAGCATCAGGGTCTTTTCCAGTGAGTCAACTCTTCGCATGAGGTGGCCAAAGTATTGGAGTTTCAGCCTCAACATCAGTCCTTTCAATGAACACCCAGGGCTGATCTCCTTCAGAATGGACTGGTTGGATCTCCTTGCAGTCCAACGGACTCTCAAGAGTTTTCTCCAACACCAAAGTTCAAAAGCATCAANATTCTTTGGCATTGCCTTTCTTTGGGATTGGAATGAAAACTGACCTTTTCCAGTCCTGTGGCCACTGCTGAGTTTTCCAAATTTGCTGGCATATTGAGTGCAGCACTTTCACAACATCATCTTTCAGGATTTGAAATGGCTCAATGGGAATTCCATCATCTCCACTAGCTTTGTTTGTAGTGATGCTGTCTAAGGCCCACTTGACTTCACATTCCAGGATGTCTGGCTCTAGGTGAGTGGTCATACCATTGTATGTTTAAATCATATTTAATTTCGTAAGAAATCACCAAACTATCTTCTGAAGTAGCTGCAGCATTTTGAATTTCCACTAGCTCTGAACGAGAATTCCTGTTACTCCACAACCTCCCAGCATTTCGTGTTGTTAGTGGTCTGGATTTTAACCATTGTGATAGATGTGTAGTAAGTTGACTTTTTTTCTCATGTTTAGATGTGTTATCTCCAAATCAATGTATGAGAAATACATTTAACAGTACTATTAATGAAATACATTGCAACTATGACCATTAAGACTCTTGCTGGAAAAAGACATTGAAAACAAGAAGACAGGCACTTATTGACATTATTGGGACTTCCCTAGTGGTTAAGACTTCATGCTGCCATGCAAGGGGCACAGGTTCCAGGCCTGATGGGGGAACTAGATCCCACATGGTACATAGCACACTCAAAATATATTAAAAAAAATTACACTGCTAATAACAATAGTAATAATGCAGATTCATTTGTGAACAGTTTAAGTATATTTTGAAAGCAAATGCCACCAGCAAAACATTTACAAGATGCATCTCTGATGAACACTTATGAGCAGTTATCTTCAAAAGTGGTAAAAGACACTGGAAGTCATCATATGGCAGTGCTCTCAAGAGGCACTTTGGTTTCCGAGCACTTGTTACTGATGATTGATTGAGACTTTTCAATGGCTTTGTTCCAGGTCTTCCAGGTCGCTTATGTCATCATCAAGGCAGCTAATGCCCCTCGGCCTGGAAACTGGATCTTGGAACGTTCTGTGGATGGTCAGTTATCTTCAAAAGCAGTAAAAGACACTGGAAGTCATCATATGGCGGTGCTCTCAAGAGGCACTTTGGTTTCCGAGCACTTGTTACTGATGATTGATTGAGACTTTTCAATGGCTTTGTTCCAGGTCTTCCAGGTCGCTTATGTCATCATCAAGGCAGCTAATGCCCCTCGGCCTGGAAACTGGATCTTGGAACGTTCTGTGGATGGTGTCGAGTTCAGCCCCTGGCAGTACTATGCAGTCAGTGACACGGAATGTTTGACGCATTACAACATCACTCCGAGACGGGGTCCGCCCACCTACAGGGCGGATGATGAAGTCATCTGCACCTCCTATTACTCCAGACTGGTGCCACTTGAGCACGGAGAGGTAAGGCGCCCCCTACAGGCTGGGAGGTCTGTTTTTCCGCACCTCCAATGACAACACAGCTGTCTTAGGAGGCAAAGTGGAGGACTCAAAATAGATCTCTCCTGGTGCAGGTCACAGAGATCTTTAACTATTGAGATGCTGGAGCTGAGGTATCATTGCCTGCTGTCTACTGATGCTTCATGTTGCCCTGGACACATGTTACTTTATTGATTTCCCTTCAAGAAGGTCCCTCAACGTCACTCTGCTGTGATTTAATAATTCATTAGGTCCTCCCTGGAGGATCCTTCCCATGACACCAGGGAAGCAACATTTCTTGATAGAGCTCTGTTTTCTCCAGGAAGTTCTCACTCTCCCTGGGGGTGTTGTGGGTTGGATATGGTTGATGAAGTGTTCCAGTTCCGTGCTCTACATGCTCAGACTGCACACACATCATTAAATCAGATTGTGATCAAAAATTAGCTGGGCCTTGATAGAATGCCTTAATGAGCTAAAACCACAAAAACCCTCCAANAAGTTCTCACTCTCCCTGGGGGTGTTGTGGGTTGGATATGGTTGATGAAGTGTTCCAGTTCCGTGCTCTACATGCTCAGACTGCACACACATCATTAAATCAGATTGTGATCAAAAATTAGCTGGGCCTTGATAGAATGCCTTAATGAGCTAAAACCACAAAAACCCTCCAAAAAAAGTGCTTTTTCACACAGGAACTCTGCAGCAGATCCTGCATTGTTTCAAGAGCAGAGACGAGTTGAGAGAGTGGGAGTTACAAAGCTCCCAGGCACCTTTTTCCACTGTCTTCAGTCTATCCTTGACTATTAGACTCTGGTTCACAGATGCCTGCGAATCCACGTTAAAATGCTCTCATCACACCAGAAGTGTTCTTGTTTAAAGGTTTCCTGCAAGCCCTGAGACACTAGAATGAATGACTTTAATAAACTGAACTTGGGTTGTGATCATTGCTGTTCACAAGTGTCAATGAATATTAGATTCCTATAAGAACCTAGTTATTTGGTTTGATTTTAGATAATATCTGTAAAGATTATGTCCTGAATTTGAACTATTAGAGTTATATTTTTTTGAATGCTTAAAATGGATATTTCTTTATTTTAATGTTTTATCTTTAGATTCACACATCGTTAATCAATGGCAGACCAAGCTCTGATGATCTTTCACCCAAGTTGCTGGATTTCACTTCCGCACGATACATCCGCCTGCGTTTACAGCGCATCCGAACCCTCAACGCTGATCTTATGACCCTCAGCCACCGGGACCCTAAAGACCTGGACCCGATTGTTACCAGACGAGTAAGTCTGGCAGGGCTACTGACCTCTGGGAAAACTTTATGTCATTTAAGGGAAATAGACATTTCTTCCCTGGTTGGCCTTTTTTCTTATTTTTGTTGACAACATTAAATACCACCTTTAAATGAGATAGAAGTTCTGATGTGGTGTGTCCTCAGGCCCCCTTGTCTCCACTCATCCGATGACATCATCTTGCAGGAGATGTAGTGGCCATTTCTTCATTCTGATCTGGCTCCACGACTGACCAAGCAAGTGAGGAGAGTTGTTGGGCTTTGTTTTTTTTTTTTTTCACTTAAAAGTTTAAACTTTGAGATATATGTATAGTAAATGTACAAGGTTCATAGGGACAGACGTTTTCAAACTCCTTGGATAAAGTCAGAGTGGGACGACCAAGTTACAGGATAGCTGTATGTTTAATTTTGGGGAATTTGCTGAGACATCAAAAGCAGCTGTGCCATTCTGCAGTGGTGTGTGAGGGCTTTGGGTACACCACACACGTCCACACTGGGATGTCGGTCACTGTCACCTCAGCCATGCCGACGTGCATGGAGGAGCGTCTCCTTGGGCATTAATTTGTATCTGCCTGAGAATTATGTTGAGTGTGTGCTTATCTTGTGTACAAGTCCTTTGTCCGATGTGTCTCTACTGAAAATCCATTCTCCATCCTCTGTCTCTTGCTTATCCACTTTCTTAACTATGACTTTCGATGAGTAGAAGTTTTAATTTTGAAAAAATGCAGTTTATTATTTTTTCCTCAGAATTAATCCTGCTGTTCCTCTCTGAAAAATACTTGTTTACCCCAAGTTTACAAAAATATTTTCTGATTTTTTTTGTAATAGTTTTATGGTTTTAGTTTTCACACATATTATCTATTCTTGTTCATTTTTTTATTTGGTGTAAGGTAGAGGCTATCTATTCTCCATGTGCACATACAGTTGTTCCACACGACTTGTTGAAAATATATACATTGTTTTTTTTCTTTAAATTATTTTGTGGCCTGTTGAAAATTACTTGACCTTATTATTGTGGATGCATTTCTGGACACTGAACTGTTCTAATGATCTGTTTGTCTATCCTTATGCCAATAAAGGTCTTTCTCCATTACTGTAGAAAGTCTTGAAGTCAGGTACTGTAACAGTCCACTTCAGTTCTTTTCCAGGACTGGTTAAGCTGTTCCAAGTTCATTGTGTTTCCTTATGAGTTTTAGAATCAGTTTGTAAATTTCTGCCCAAAAAGAAAGAAAGAAAGCCTGCTGAGACCTTCACTGGGAGTCCATTGATTCCATAGATCAAATAGATCAATTTAGGAGGAATTCTGGAAGACATTTTGATAGTATTGGATCATCCAGTTCACAAATGTGCCATACGTCTCCACTTCCATCTGACTTCTTACACTCCTCTTGGCATTGATCTATTGTTTATCATCCATCTTTTGTTCAGTTTATTTTTAAGTATTTCATGTTTTTGAATGTTAGTGTTAATGGCTTGTTTTCTAAAATTTGTTTTCCATTTGTTCATTCGAGTATATAGAAGTGTAATTCATTTTTGTTCATCCCGATTTACAAATTCTTGTAGCTTTTGATAGATTTCCTGTGTACACAATCATTTTATCTACAAATAATGACAGTTCAGTCTTACTGTGCCCTCTATTTGCCTTTGACTCCCTTTTTCTTGCATTATTGAACTGTATGGGCGACTGAAATGTTGACTAGAAATGGTGAGAGCTGATTTTAGGAGGAAAGTGCTTAACCTTCCACAGTTAGATCCAGGTTTTCCATAGACACACCTTTATTAGACTGAAGAAGCTTGCTTCTGCTTCTGGTTTGCTGAGTTTTTTGAATGATGGTATTGCCTTCTTTAAAATGTTTTTTTGCATCTAATGAAAGGATCTTAGTTTTTCTCCTTTATTCTGTTAATATGGTGATTCACATTTATTGATTTTTACATGTTAAATTAACTCTGCACCCTTGGGATAAACCCTACTTGGTCATGAGTTATCCTTTTTATATAGTGAAAAAGTGAAAGTCGCTCAGTCATGAATGACTCTTTGCAACTCCATGGACTTCTCTAGTCCATGGAACTAGGCCAGAATACTGGAGTGGGTAGTTTATATAGGGCTGTATTCAATTTAGGAATATTTTTGGCGTTTTCAGTAGCCTGGGTTTTGAATATGACTGCCTCGGTTTATGATGCAGGCAAGTTGGGAAATTCTTTTTCAACTCCTTTGGTTTCTATTGATAAGCTAATTTGAACATTATTTACTTTAATTGAACATAAATATTTTATTTATATTTATTTGTGCATGAAATATGATTTAAAAGGTATATGTGTATTTTTGATTACCGATAGCAACTGAGATATATGTTTGGATGTCAACATTTTCTTTGCACTGAAATAGAAGAGGTTTTAATTTTTTTTTAACTTCCTTATTCTTTAGTATTATTATTCAATAAAAGACATTTCTGTTGGAGGAATGTGTATCTGTTATGGCCATGCTAGTAGCTGCCCATGGAATGAAGCTACAAAGGTGAGTAGTAGTATTTTACATTTTACTAAAACTTCAGAAGTTGTAGCTATAATGTTGGCATTGCACTTTTTATTTAAGGCAAGTGTTGAAAGTTTTAAAATCATGCCACAAAAAAAGAACTTTTCAGATAATTTAACTGGTTTAATTTTTTAAAGACAGTTTAATTTTGCTTTGGTTGAAGAATACATTTTAATTAAATCTTTCTAGGAATTATTTTTGTTGCAAAACAAGATATAATATTTGCCATTTTAACCATTAACTGTAAAACAGTGTCCAATCCAGCGGCCTTTTGAATTTTAAAGCTCTTTTCTGTAAGATAGTAAGTGAAAATCATGTGCCATTAGAAATTATGCTTATGTTTTTAAGAGTCCCTTCTTTCCTTTCTGTGGTGCTAAATCAAGATAAAACAAAGTTTTCCTGTTTTAGCATCATATTAAGTGAAGAAGAAGACATTCTCTTTTCTTCTTGTCTTAAACAACTTACATGGAATTACTTTTTATTTTTTCTAAATCTTTGTTATAATTTAACTCCTGAATATGATTATTCTCTTATTAATGCTGAAAAATATAGAAATGAATATCAAGAAAGTTATTCAGGAACTTCTCTGGTGGTCCACTGGATAAGAGTCTGTGCTCCCAATGTAGGGGGCCCAGGTTTGATCCCCGGTCAGGGAACTAGATACTGAATTCTACAACTAAGAACTGATGCAGCCAAAATAATTTTTTTTTTTTTTTTTAAAGAAAGTTGCTCATAGGAGCTTCCAAACCTTTCAGGTCAACATATCTCTTTTGAAAAGTTTTTGTTAGTTAACCCATGTTAGTTTGTTTTATTTCTTCTCATTTCTGCATGTAACCAGGTTCTATGTTTATTTTTATCTTTAAAAATGAAATATCAATTTGCTTATATCATATATCCTCAACTGCAAACCCTTGCTATGTATTTGACTGTGATGAATTTTTCCTGAAATAAACTTAAGAAAAGCATGCAGGTCTGTTTTCAGATGCAGTTTTATGTTCCTTATGGTCTAGAAATTCCAGTGTCAGTGTGAACATAACACGTGTGGGGACGGATGCAATCGATGCTGCCCTGGGTACCACCAGCAGCCTTGGAGACCTGGCACTGTTTCTTCTGGGAACACGTGTGAAGGTGAGGCCGCTCAGAGGTGCAAGGATGTGAAGTCTTTCCTTTTCGTCTCCTTCAGTTTACGGTGACTTCATATTTATAGTGTGTAATGGTTTGGAAAAGACCCCGATGCTGGGAAAAATTGAGGACAGGAGGAGAAGAGGGTGACAGAGGATGAGATAGTTGAATTGTATCACCGACTCAACAGACATGAACAAACCCAGGGAGATGGTGAAGGACAGGGCAGCCTGACATGTTGGAGTCTGGAGGGTTGCAAAGGGTCAGACACGACTTAGCGACTGAACAACAATAAATGGTTTTCTTAGATACTCAAGTAGTTCCCAAAGCTGCAGACTACTGTCATAAGATGTGAAGGACTGAGACCTGACGTATCATTATGACTTACTGTTTATTTGATTTCCCTTACCATGTTTTCACTTATTGTGTATTAATTTGGATTTAGATTTTAAATAGACAGTATATTCAAAAGGTTCCAATATCTACAATATTTTAAAGCATATTTATATATTTCTATCTCCACCCTTCTCACTTTTTTATTTCCTAGTAGGTTTTTCCTGAAATGTTTATGCGAGTAAAGCATGTTAACACCTTACACAATTTGTGCATAGAATCTAATGTAATGTGCATGTTGATCTGGGCATTGCTTTTATATTTAACAATATATCTTAAAGAACATCTTTCCATATTAACGGTATGAAGTGCTGCTTTAAAAATAGTTGCACTGGGGAAGTTTCCCTGCTGGTCTAGTGGCAAAGACTCTGCATTCCCAATTCAGGGGACTCAGGTTCGATCCCTGATCAGGGAAACAGATCTCACATGCTGCAACGAAGACCCGGTGCAGCCAAATTAATTAATTAATTAAAAAAAATAGTTGCAGTGAACTCCATTATATAGATGTAACATTATCAAAACATATACCTACCTATAGTATTTTGTTTGTTATCAGAGATGGTTAGATAGCATCACCCTCTCAATGGACAATTTGAGCAAACCCCAGGAGATAGTGAAGGACAGAGGAACCCGGCATGCTGAGTCACACACAACTTAGCGACTGAACAACAGCAGCAAGTCTTCTGTTAACACAGGCAGTGGTACAGTGATTCACCTTCATCACTGACAAATGAGCAGGTGCTTCTGCAGAATGTGATCCCAGGAAAGAGGTTGATGGATCCAGTGGGTGTGCAAACTCGTAATTCAGATAGCTGTTGCCCATCGCCTCCAGAAGGTGGCCCATGTCCTACTAAAATGACTTACTCTATAGTTTTAATTCATAGCCAGGCTTGCCTGGTAGCTCAGCTGGTAAAATATCCGCCTGCAGTGCAAGAGACCCTGGTTCGATTTGTGGGTCGGGAAGATTCACTGGAGAAGGGACAGGCTACTCACTCCAGTATTCTTGGGCTTCCCCGGTGGCTCAGCTGGTAAAGAATCTGCCTGCAATGCAGGAGACCTGAGTTCCATCCCTGGGTTGGGAAGATCCCCTGGAGAAGGGAAAGGCTACCCACTCCAGTATTCTGGCCTGGAGAATTCCATGGACTGTATAATCCATAGGGTCGCAAAGAGTCAAACACAACTGAGCAACTTTCACTTTCTTCAAAACTTACTTAGGGAGGGAACGGTTGTGTTTATCTAGACCATGGCGTCTGTATTAACTGAGATGTGAAAATATTCTCCTAGAATGCAATTGCCACAATAAAGCCAAAGACTGTTACTATGATGAAGATGTGGCCAATCAGAGGAGAAGCCTGAATATTGCTGGACAGTTCAGAGGAGGAGGGGTTTGCATCGGCTGCCTGCAGAACACCGTGGGTGTCAACTGTGAAACCTGTGTGGATGGATTTTACAGACCCCATGGGGTAAGAGTGCCTTGGCTGTCGCCCAGCTTTGTGGTAGGAAAGAGCCTCAGACCACCACACACAACCACAGCACTGCAGACCTTTCCTTCTATAACATTTGTCTGTATTCTTTGACTGAAGATTTATTAGGGAGTGTTTTATAATCCAAGCAATAGAAGGCATACAAAGGTAAAAAGGAAGCCATTTGTTTTCGAGGAACTTAAAACTTGACTGGGGAGACAGATGTGCCCAACAGTTAACTATAAAATCAATCACTAATTAAAGGGCTGAAATAGAGTCACAGGCAACCAGCTATGAAGATAACGAAGGTTTTGAGTCCTGACCGTTTCTCACTTGTTTTGTTTTCTGGTTCAGAATCCCTTTATTGGAATGCTAGTAAGGGGTATGTGCATATAATTATAAGGATTCCGGTTCTCAGGACCTTTCTTAGACTTTGACTCATGGTTTTTCTTCTGTCCTTCTACTGGCAGTTGCCTGGGAATAGCTGCCACTTAGTCTTTGTTTTTTAGCTTGTAGTGTTCTTCAGATATAGAGCAGATATCCTGCTCTATTGTCTTCTTTTCTGGCTCAGAGTAGGATGTTTGGTCACTGCTACTTAATTTGAATTCAGAGCCCCCTGGCTGCATCCTCTCAGAGTTTTGTGATACTCAGTGTTCATGCGGAGGGTCAGCCAATAACTGAAGCAGCTGTCTCCTGCTCAGAGGAAGTGCTCACTTCTCACTTGACATGTAGCTGACATGGGAATCCCGTGGTGGCTGGGTTATAGGAGATGCTTCTAAATAACTCTGGGTCACAGCAGAGCTAGGGGGCCTGAGAGCTGTGATAATGGGAAAGGAGGACACTTTGCTAATGATGCCAGCGGCTGTCACCATCAAAAGGATGTTTGGTATTTTCTGGCTTGACCTACACACCCTGGGTACACAAAATCATGGTGATAGTCACATCTGGGATGAAAAGTTAACACTTTGTCATTGATGTTATTGTCAGTGTTAATGCTAAGATTGCTATTATTTCTAGCAAGATAATCTAGGACAACCTCTGCCTTTCAGGTGTCTCCTTATGAGGACAACCCTTGTCGCCCCTGTGACTGTGACCCTCTGGGGTCCCTCAGTTCTGTCTGTATTAAGGATGACCTTCACTCTGACTTACACAGAGGTACTTGATTCATTTCTGTGCTCGTAATCAATGTGTGTATGTGTGTAAGATTTGCACCTAGCAAGACTGTTACCATTGTGTAATAATTTGGTGATGATTCTCTACTGATGTTTTGCTTATCAAATATTTATGAAGCACCTACTACTATGTGCCAGGAAGTTTTTTAGGACCTGGGAACATATATATATAGTTGAACAGATGACCAAGGTCTCTGCTCACAGGCAGACACTAAATGAACAAGTCCATGAATAATATAAAGCCAAGTTTTGGTGCCCTGGGCATAAAGCAAAATTACCAATCGTGATGGATTTGAGGAAGGGCGGGGTGGAGATGGTGATGTCAAGGTAACGAAATGACATTTGAGAGGTTAATTGAGCTTTTGATGAAAGAAGAAATGAGGCTCTGTTTCAAGTCATATGTGGAACAGTAAATATCAATCACTGCATTTAGCTCTCAGAAGACAGGCAGAGGCTTAAGCATACATCCTCCTACAATGCAAGCAAATCCTCCAGGTAACCTTGTAAATGTCAGTGTTCTTTTCATTTCCAAAACTGGCAAATGGACATGCAAATGCCAGAGTCCCCTGAATAGGTTGTATCTGCTCAGAGACCCCTGCGACACCCTCTGATGCTCAGTCGCCAGCAGTGGAAGTGGATATTGATCACCTGAGAAGGATGTGGTCACTATGGGGCCTGCTTGTTGGGGGGGTGGTGAATTACAGGAACTAGTGATTCATATCTGCAACCCACGATAAGATGATGCTGATGATGACAGTTACCTTTGATTGGGTTCACTAAAAAATATACATGATTTTAATTTTTAATCATAGCAAGTAAAAGTTATTTTGCCCACTCCACAGGCAAGGAAACTGTAGCTCAGAGCACTTGAGAAAGCTGGCCAAGAGTCTGCAGATTTCGAGGCTGGCGTTAAAGCAAAAGACAGTGGTCATCACCGTCCACCACTGACTTCTGTGCTTTTTTTAAAAAAAGAATTGTCTTATATAATTGACTAGCATACCGTACACCCAATTAAAGTACAGTTTCAGGATATTCATGGGTACAGCCATCACCACAATCCACTATTGGAATATTTCCATCACCCTGTAAAGAAGCCCCCCTACCCACTGGCAGTTTCACTGCCTGTTTCCCTTCACCCCTCCCCTGCCCCTGCCCCAGCTCTAGGCAACCACTGAGCTACTTTCTTTCTAGAGATTTGCTTATTCTGGCCATTTTGTAGAAATAAAAGCCTAGAATATGTGGTATTTAGTGACTGGCTTCTTTCACCGATCATACTATTTTCAAGTTTCATCCCTGTTGTAACAGGTTGCAGCATTTTGTTCGTTTTTTCTTGCTGTATAATACTCCATTGTATGTGTATTTAACTCATTCATCAGTAGATGCATGTTTGAGTTGTTTTGACTTTTTGGCTGTTGTGAATAATGCTGCTACAAGCCTTTGTGTAAAGGTTTTGGGGAAGACATAAGTTTCCACTTTTCTTGGCTAGATACTTCAGAGTGGCATCTCTAGATCTTGTGGCTACTCTCTGCTTAGCCTTTCAAGGAGGAACTGAATGGTTTTCAAAAGCTACTGCAGCATTTTACAATTACATGTGTTTCCCATCTTTTCTTTCTTTAAACCAGGGGTGCTTGTCAACTATGTTCTATGGGCCATATCTGGCACCACTGTCTTTATAAATAAAGTTTTATTGGAACAGAGCTGTTTCCATCTGTTTATGTATCATCTGTGGCTGCCTTCAAGCCATATGGGCTGAGTTGAATAGTTGCAGCAGAGACTGGCCAAAAAGCCTACAGTATGTACTCTCTGGCCTGTTACATAAATAGTTGGCTGACCCCTGCTTTAAACCCCTTTTACTTTCTTGTTGGATCACTCTGCCACTTTCTTTGCAGGGAAGTGGCCAGGTCAGTGTCCATGCAAGGAAGGTTATGCGGGAGAAAAATGTGATCGCTGCCAATTCGGCTATAAGGGTTACCCGGCGTGTGTGTCCTGTGACTGCAACCCAGCTGGCAGCGTGAATGAAGAACCCTGCTCTGACTCTTGTCTCTGTAAGGTACGTATGACAGAAAATAATCTTGAGCATTCATTTACAAGATGAATAAAGTCCTCTTCAGATTTTAAAATGCTTGAAAGATGGGAAAACAGAAGATTTAAGACAAAAATGATACGGAAAAGCCATTTCGATATAACAACCAAGCTCTAGATCCTTAGCTTCAGTCTTGAGTACAAAATCAGATGATGATATTTCAGACTATCTGGAACTTGTGACATCATGAGGCTCTGTATTTGTCTTTTTGTTTACCTATGTCTGGGTCGCCAGACATGTTTCCTGCTAATGTCATGTTTGTTAGTGTTGTTCAGGTGTTCAGTTGTGTTCGACTCTTTGTGACCCCATGCAGCACATCAGGCTTCCCTGTCCTCCACTGTCTCCTGGAGTTTGCCCAATTTTAACTCATTCATCAGTAGATGCATGTTTGAGTTGTTTTGACTTTTTGGCTGTTGTGAATAATGCTGCTACAAGCCTTTGTGTAAAGGTTTTGGGGAAGACATAAGTTTCCACTTTTCTTGGCTAGATACTTCAGAGTGGCATCTCTAGATCTTGTGGCTACTCTCTGCTTAGCCTTTCAAGGAGGAACTGAATGGTTTTCAAAAGCTACTGCAGCATTTTACAATTACATGTGTTTCCCATCTTTTCTTTCTTTAAACCAGGGGTGCTTGTCAACTATGTTCTATGGGCCATATCTGGCACCACTGTCTTTATAAATAAAGTTTTATTGGAACAGAGCTGTTTCGATCTGTTTATGTATCATCTGTGGCTGCCTTCAAGCCATATGGGCTGAGTTGAATAGTTGCAGCAGAGACTGGCCAAAAAGCCTACAGTATGTACTCTCTGGCCTGTTACATAAATAGTTGGCTGACCCCTGCTTTAAACCCCTTTTACTTTCTTGTTGGATCACTCTGCCACTTTCTTTGCAGGGAAGTGGCCAGGTCAGTGTCCATGCAAGGAAGGTTATGCGGGAGAAAAATGTGATCGCTGCCAATTCGGCTATAAGGGTTACCCGGCGTGTGTGTCCTGTGACTGCAACCCAGCTGGCAGCGTGAATGAAGAGCCCTGCTCTGACTCTTGTCTCTGTAAGGTACGTATGACAGAAAATAATCTTGAGCATTCATTTACAAGATGAATAAAGTCCTCTTCAGATTTTAAAATGCTTGAAAGATGGGAAAACAGAAGATTTAAGACAAAAATGATACGGAAAAGCCATTTCGATATAACAACCAAGCTCTAGATCCTTAGCTTCAGTCTTGAGTACAAAATCAGATGATGATATTTCAGACTATCTGGAACTTGTGACATCATGAGGCTCTGTATTTGTCTTTTTGTTTACCTATGTCTGGGTCGCCAGACATGTTTCCTGCTAATGTCATGTTTGTTAGTGTTGTTCAGGTGTTCAGTTGTGTTCGACTCTTTGTGACCCCATGCAGCACATCAGGCTTCCCTGTCCTCCACTGTCTCCTGGAGTTTGCCCAAGTCCATGTCTATCGACTCAGTGATGCTGCCTAACCAGCTCGTCCTCTGCCACCATCTTCTCCTTTTGCCTTCAGTCTTTCCCAGCATCAGGGTCTCTTCCAGTGAGATGGCTCTTCGTATTAGGTGGCCAAAGTATGGGAGCTTCAGCTTCAGCATTAGCCCTTCCAATGAATACTCAGAGTTGCTTTCCTTTAGGATTGACTTGTTTGACCTCCTTGCTGTGCAAGGGACTCTCCAGCACCACGTGTCATGTTTGTGTCATTTTATTCTGTCCACTGTTGGTTTCAAAAGCTAACTTTTTGCGTTGCTTGCAGGCCAGTGTTGAGGGGAGTCACTGTGATCGCTGCAAGCCAGGATTCTATAACTTGGAGGAGAGGAACCCCCGGGGCTGCTCCGAGTGCTTCTGCTTTGGCGTCTCTGACGTGTGTGAAAGCCTCTCCTGGCCCGTCAGTCAGGTGGGGGCACCTTCTGAAAGCTGGGAGGAGGGAGTGTGGCAGGTGGCATGGAGATCACGAGGACAGGCAGGGTGTCCTAGCTGTTTGGGAAACAGAGAGTCTCAGGGCTTGCTTTCTAGAGGGACAGCATGCTGGCTCGAGCTTAGGGCTCTTCCCTGACCTCCCTTCTCCTTCCTTGCTAGTGCCCAGGGAGGGGGGATTCTGGTCAATACTTGAGAAGGGCAAAGTGTTCCTGTGGGTGGTCTGTCATCTCTAGATAGGTGGCAGATTAGGAGGATAGGATCTGGAGGTATTATACAGGTTTTGGCATTTGGCTAAGAAGTAGGGGACAGCAATGAAGAAGTCAGCATTAGCCAGAGATGTTTTATTCAGTGCATTTATTGAGTTCTTTGCTGTTCTTTTAATCTGAGATATATATCCATGGGCTGTGCAGTTTTGCTCATCTATTTGCTTCTAACTGACCTGGGTTTGGGGGACGTGTGACCCATTCTTAGGTTTTCTGGGCCCTTTGATGAGTAGAAGCCATGGTGTGTGAACTCCATCCTGGTTGAGCTCTCTGGGTCTGCCCCTTCATTGTGAAGATGCTAGCACTGGGCTGGGGGAAACCCTAAGGGATCCACAGATCTGAAATTCTTGGATCTTTTTTGAAGGTGAAAGATATGTCCGGGTGGCTGGTCACCGACTTGGTCAGTTCCAACCAGATCCGGTCCCAGCAGGACGCGCTGGGTGGACGTCACCAGATCAGCATCAACAACTCGGCGGTGGAGCAGAGGCTGACCTCCCAGTACTACTGGGCGGCCCCGGAGGCCTACCTGGGGAACAAGGTATTTGTGGTGCTGGTGTCTGGGGCAGGGATCTCGAGCCCATTCGCAAAGAACTTTGGTTGGCCTTTCACGCAGTCTCGTTGTTCTCTTGGGCATTTGGCAGAAAATCACATAGTGTTTACTCCCACCTGACTCCCACGGTCTTTTTATCCCTGCTTGACTTGACTACATCATTAAAATACGAACTCGCGTCCTTCCTGGCACCGTGGTAAGCCCCTGGTAGGTAGGGGAAGCCTGTCCCCTTCTCCCATACAGACTTTCTGCCTTGCTCTGGGTTCCTGGGTCACCCAGGCCCTTGTGAAGGTCCCTTGCGTCCCTGTTCTGTGGAGTCAGCTGTGTGCCAGTTTTGTGCTCAGTCCTGTCTGCTTCTTTGCAACGCCATGCATTGTAGCCTGTTAGGCTCCTCTGTCCATGGGTTTTCCCAGGCAAGAATCCCAGCATGGGTTGCCAGTTCCTTCTCCAGAGGATCTCCCCGACCCAGGGATCGAACTATGTCTCCTGCGTCTCCCGCTTTGGCAGGCAGGTTCTTCAGCACTGAGCCATCTGGGAAGCCCATACCTGTCTCACCGGGTGTACAGAGCACTCCTAGAAAGGGTGTGCAGGGGACCCCCTGCTGCTTTCTCATGATTGTTGCTCACGTGACGTTCATGTTTAAGAACAGATAGGATCCTTTCCATTGTAAGAAAATGCTCAAAGGGGGTTCTGCAAAGTGGGAAGTTGGTTGATAGGATTCAACTTCTCCCTCCAGATTCTGATCTGAAAATATATTCAGTGGAATATCCCTAGTGGCTCTGGCTCCCTGCTTGCCTTAGCCTCGCCTTTGGTTTAAGTCATGGTGTAGGTCTCATACCATAGTCCATTTCTAGTTAATTCGATGGTTACATTTTAAATTTTATAGCTGTTTTGTGTATGTTTAATTGATGCTTTTTTTAAAAAAATGATTGCTTTTCCTCACTAAATTACAATCTTAGAAGTCATTTTCTGTTTACAATGAGGTCTTATCACCAAGATTCAGTAGTTTGTATGTCTGGGGATCACCTCTCCAATTTCTTAATGGTGCAGAAATTGGTTTCTGAACATTGTGTTGTTGTACCATACCTGGCAGAAAAAAAAAAAGTCTTTCTTTTACATTAAAGGATATGGGGTCAGGGAGAGAACCTTTAGTCCTTCCTTTGGCTGATCACGCATGTGTCTGTCGTCCTTTCACAAGCACAGTGATGAGACCCAATGTTGAGACTATAGTCAGGGCAAACTCCCCACCCGCTGCAGTTCTTCCATGAAATAAAGGTCTGTTGTTGGACTGGCAGAAGTTCATAGAAATTTACCTTATTAGCTCTAAGAAGGAGTGCATTTTCTGTGCATTGAAACAATATCCTGCATTTGGTGATGTCAGTTAAGCAGGAGATTCATGTAACAGGCTTCCTGTCCGCTGCCTGAAATGTGATAAAGTCTTTCTTTTACATTAAAGGATATGGGGTCAGGGAGAGAACATTTAGTCCTTCCTTTGGCTGATCACGCATGTGTCTGTCGTCCTCCCACAAGCACGGTGATGAGACCCAATGTTGAGACTATAGTCGGGGCAAACTCCCCACCCGCTGCAGTTCTTCCATGAAATAAAGGTCTGTTGTTGGACTGGCAAAAGTTCATAGAAATTTACCTTATTAGCTCTAAGAAGGAGTGCATTTTCTGTGCATTGAAACAATATCCTGCATTTGGTGATGTCAGTTAAGCAGGAGATTCATGTAACAGGCTTCCTGTCCGCTGCCTGAAATGTGAAGTCCTCATGCGCTGGGGCCTTGGGGACGCCTCGCAGCCCAGCAGTTTCCAGATGAGTCCTAGCCACCGTGTCCTCTGACTGCGGGCTGCACTCCCTCCTCTCGATGCTCACTGTCCCTTCATGGTTCCAGCTGACGGCCTTTGGTGGATTCCTGAAGTACACAGTATCCTACGAGGTCCCAGTGGAAGCGGTGGATGGTGACCCTCTGTCTCACGCCGACGTCATCATTAAGGTAACTGGTTTCTTGTCACTCTGATAGAGCTGAGGGCTTGGTTGGGGGTCAGCTTTATGACTAAAAGTGTCTAAGAGAGGGGTGCAATGTATCGCGGAACTCAGGCCCAGGAGGGCTTGCAGCAGTGCTCTGTCTCTCAGGTCCCCTGGGACTAGAGTTTCCAGAACTGCCCTGGGGCCGCGCCGTAGCTCTTCCCCTTATCCTGTAGCGGAGTTGTCTATTCACACTCGAAAGGGAGAAGGTTTTCCTCCGTGTGGGGATTCCTGATCGGCCTTGGAGCCCCTCCGCCCCTCCGCTCGTGTCCTCCCTGCTGAGTGGCCAGTCTGGCTGGTCACAGAGTCTGGCAGCACAGAGTCTGGCTGTGTGGGGACAGGAGATGTGTCACTGTTTTTACCTCACCTCTGTCCCCTCCATCCCTGTCCTCACTCCCATCACAAAGAGAAACGTAACTAATGAGAACCTGCTGCACAGCACGGGGAATTCTGTGCTCTGTGGTGACCTGAAGGAAGTCCAAAAGAGAGGGGATATGTGTATACATACAGCTGACTCGCTTTGCTGTGCAGCAGAAACTAACCCAATCCCATAAAGCAACTGTGTGCTTAGTGGTTCAGCTGTGTCCAGCTGTTTGGGACCCCATGGACCGTAGCCCCCCAGGCCCCTCTGTCCATGGGGATTCCCCAGGCAAGAAGACTGGAGCGGGTTGCCATGCCCTCCTCCAGGGGGTCTTCCCAACCCAGGGATCAAACCCTGGTCTCCTGCACTGCAGGCAGATTCTTTACCGTCTGAGTCACCGTGGGGTTTCCTAAAAGAAATGCTAATTGTTATGTCGGTCCTTGAAATTCATTTTGCAAGAATTAAAATTTCTAATTAAAATAGGTATTCTCCTAATTGTTATTTGACAAACACTAGGTTAGCAAACACTCCATATGAACATTACCCTTGGGGGTACACACATAGGTCAGAAAACACATGATGATAAATGGGCTCCTATGTGATTACTTTTATGACTTTTAAGAAGTGAGCATGANACGCCATGCATTGTAGCCTGTTAGGCTCCTCTGTCCATGGGTTTTCCCAGGCAAGAATCCCAGCATGGGTTGCCAGTTCCTTCTCCAGAGGATCTCCCCGACCCAGGGATCGAACTATGTCTCCTGCGTCTCCCGCTTTGGCAGGCGGGTTCTTCAGCACTGAGCCATCTGGGAAGCCCATACCTGTCTCACCGGGTGTACAGAGCACTCCTAGAAAGGGTGTGCAGGGGACCCCCTGCTGCTTTCTCATGATTGTTGCTCACGTGACGTTCATGTTTAAGAACAGATAGGATCCTTTCCATTGTAAGAAAATGCTCAAAGGGGGTTCTGCAAAGTGGGAAGTTGGTTCATAGGATTCAACTTCTCCCTCCAGATTCTGATCTGAAAATATATTCAGTGGAATATCCCTAGTGGCTCTGGCTCCCTGCTTGCCTTAGCCTCGCCTTTGGTTTAAGTCATGGTGTAGGTCTCATACCATAGTCCATTTCTAGTTAATTCGATGGTTACATTTTAAATTTTATAGCTGTTTTGTGTATGTTTAATTGATGCTTTTTTTAAAAAAATGATTGCTTTTCCTCACTAAATTACAATCTTAGAAGTCATTTTCTGTTTACAATGAGGTCTTATCACCAAGATTCAGTAGTTTGTATGTCTGGGGATCACCTCTCCAATTTCTTAATGGTGCAGAAATTGGTTTCTGAACATTGTGTTGTTGTACCATACCTGGCAGAAAAAAAAAAAGTCTTTCTTTTACATTAAAGGATATGGGGTCAGGGAGAGAACATTTAGTCCTTCCTTTGGCTGATCACGCATGTGTCTGTCGTCCTCCCACAAGCACGGTGATGAGACCCAATGTTGAGACTATAGTCGGGGCAAACTCCCCACCCGCTGCAGTTCTTCCATGAAATAAAGGTCTGTTGTTGGACTGGCAAAAGTTCATAGAAATTTACCTTATTAGCTCTAAGAAGGAGTGCATTTTCTGTGCATTGAAACAATATCCTGCATTTGGTGATGTCAGTTAAGCAGGAGATTCATGTAACAGGCTTCCTGTCTGCTGCCTGAAATGTGAAGTCCTCATGCACTGGGGCCTTGGGGACGCCTCGCAGCCCAGCAGTTTCCAGATGAGTCCTAGCCACCGTGTCCTCTGGCTGCGGGCTGTGCTCCCTCGTCTCGATGCTCACTGTTCCTTCATGGTTCCAGCTGACGGCCTTTGGTGGATTCCTGAAGTACACAGTGTCCTACGAGGTCCCAGTGGAATCGGTGGATGGTGACCCTCTGTCTCATGCCGACGTCATCGTTAAGGTAACTGGTTTCTTGTCACTCTGATAGAGCCGAGGGCTTCGTTCGGGGTCAGCTTTATGACTAAAAGTGTCTAAGAGAGGGGTGCAATGTAGCGCGGAGCTCAGGCCCAGGAGGGCTTGCAGCAGTGCTCTGCCTCTCAGGTCCCCTGGGACTAGAGTTTCCAGAACTGCCCGGGGGCCGCGCCGTAGCTCTTCCCCTTATCCTGTAGCGGAGTTGTCTATTCACACTTGAAAGGGAGAAGGTTTTCCTCCGTGTGGGGATTCCTGATCGGCCTTGGAGCCCCTCCGCCCCTCCACTCGTGTCCTCCCCGCTGAGTGGCCAGTCTGGCTGGTCACAGAGTCTGGCAGCACAGAGTCTGGCTGTGTGGGGACAGGAGATGTGTCACTGTTTTTACCTCACCTCTGTCCCCTCCATCCCTGTCCTCACTCCCATCACAAAGAGAAACGTAACTAATGAGAACCTGCTGCACAGCACGGGGAATTCTGTGCTCTGTGGTGACCTGAAGGAAGTCCAAAAGAGAGGGGATATGTGTATACATACAGCTGACTCGCTTTGCTGTGCAGCAGAAACTAACCCAACCCCGTAAAGCAACTGTGTGCTTAGTGGTTCAGTCGTGTCCAGCTCTTTGGGACCCCATAGACTGTAGCCCCCCAGGCCCCTCTGTCCATGGGGATTCCCCAGGCAAGAAGACTGGAGCGGGTTACCATGCCCTCCTCCAGGGGGTCTTCCCAACCCAGGGATCAAACCCTGTTCTCTTGCACTGCAGGCAGATTCTTTACCGTCTGAGTCACCGTGGGGTTTCCTAAAAGAAATGCTAATTGTCATGTCGGTCCTTGAAATTCATTTTACAAGAATTAAAATTTCTAATTAAAATAGGTATTCTCCTAATTGTTATTTGACAGACTAGGTTAACAAACACTCCATGTGAACATTACCCTTGGGGGTACACACATAGGTCAGAAAACACATGATGATAAATGGGCTCCTATGTGATTACTTTTATGACTTTTAAGAAGTGAGCATGACAATGAAATCTTTATTTTCAGTTATCACCCACCAATAAGAGGAAGTCAGGTTCACAGTTTTAGCTCGTGACATAAAGTGAAGCAGGAGACAAATCTACATCCATCAGATACAACTAATGGACTGACTTTTAAAATCCAGGCTATTGAAAGCTTGCAACATACCAGATATTGGTGTGTATTCTCTAGTTACAGAATGTCAGCAAAGGCTGACAATGAGTAGAACTTGTGGGTTTTTAAGAGGTAATTTTCTTACATTGCTAGAAATCATGAGGTTTATTACATGTTTGTGTCCAGAAATGAGTTAAGATACTATATTCCAATAAAAATGGCAACAAAACCAAACAAAAAACTCAGCAAGGCCTTGGCCTTTGCTATACCCCTGAAACACTGTAAATCAACTGTGCTTCAATTTAAAAAAAGATGAGGGCTATCAGATTGGTTGCTTTGAGGAAAACTTGGTCTAGTGCTTTCGTTTGTTTCTTTTCTGAGGTTAGCAGAGGCACAGTCCTTAGACTTACTATCCAAATTCTTCTGGGAAGAACACAGTGAAATATCTCTGATCCTTCTGGACCAAGGGCGACATGGATATCATTACATGTTTGGCCAAGACGTGAAAAGCCAGGTGGCTGAATACAAAATGTGCTTTTCGTGTTTCATCATGAAAATGAATCATGAATGAATTTCCTTCTTGTTTAAAAAATGTTAGGGAAACGGAATCACTTTAAGCACCCAGGCTGAGGGCCTGCTGTTGCAGCCGTACGAAGAGTACTTGAACGTGGTTAGACTGCTGCCAGAGAACTTCCGAGATTTCAAGAGCAAGAGGGAGATAGATCGCGACCGGCTGATGACCGTCCTCGCCAATGTGACCCATCTCTTGATCAGAGCCAACTACAACTCTGCTAGGACAGCTCTTTACAGGTGTGTCCTGGAAAGGGGGGAAAGCTCACGGTGGTCTTGCCTTTTCTACTGTATAGTTTATGGATTATCTGTTTTCTGCATCATGCATTTTAAGTTGAATACACTTGATTATTTTAAGGACACAACTAATGGAGCTGTCTGTCATGGAAGTCATGGAATTATTTTTTATCACTATAAGTTTATCAAAAGTGTAAGAAGAGTTGCCCGTGACTGGTGTATCTAGTAGGAAATAGACTTGGTGTAAGGATCAGAAACTTTCAGTGTGGTTTTCTGAGAGAGGAGGGGTCAGTTGCCAGCACTGTTGCACCTAGTTTTCATCCTCTTGATGTTAATGGTCTTAGACTGTCACCGCTCATGAGTGCAGTCTTAGTCGTTTAGTTACTTCAAGAAGGTCTGTTTCTAGCAACGCCAGTCAGAGCGTGCACAAAGAATACGGCTAAAGGAAACCGAAGAGCGCACGCGGTCAGTCTCTGCACTAGAGAGAGTTCGGCCACCTGGGCTTGTTCTGAAGTTCATTCTTCGGAAAGGGCCCCATGGAGCCTTGCCTCAGCTGTGCTGGGCAGTAGCTCATCTTTTTCCACATTTCGAAGGCATTTCCAGGGACTAATGACAGCTCCCAGAAAATGTTCCGTTGTGAAAAACCTCTCGTTATTCACAACACACTCACCTTTTTAATTAAAAAATAGTCATTTTGTTTGAATTAAGCCTTTTTGAGGAATTCATCTTCTTTGAGGTTCTAGATGCTACATGCAAGCGTGTTAAGTTGTGTGACGGGCCCTACCTGTTTGTCTGTTGGTAGGTTGGATTCTGTCTCTCTGGACGTGGCCAGCCCTAACGTCATAGACCCGTCGCTGGCCACGGAGGTGGAGCGCTGCGAGTGTCCCCAGGGCTATGCGGGCCTCTCCTGCGAGGTAACCCTCCTCCTCCTTCCTGTCCGCCTCCTGCGCTCCTTCCTATGGGGGAAAAATGCGTTGAAGGTGGTGTCATGATGTACGTTTGAATTTTAATTTTGGAAACCCAGTGTTTCTAAGTTTCAGACTTTTGAAGGATCTTGGAACATAGGAAACACATTGCTTAAAGAAATCTAGGGACTTTCTTGGCTCTCCACTGGGTAAGACTTTGTCTATCAAGACAGCAGGTGCAGGTTCAATCCCTGGTCAGGGAGCTAAGATGCTGTGTGCTTCACAGCCAAAAAAAAAAAACAAAAAAAAACACCCAAACAGAAGCAATATTGTAACAAATTCAATAAAGACTTTAAAAATGGCCCACATCAAAAAAATCTTTAAAAAAATAAATCTAATTTCTCTGAAGCTCCTGGGAATACCCTCAGTAGGTGTCACTGTCTTAGTCATTAGGAAACTTGCAGCACCCAAGCCATATTTTGCATTCCTAAGGAGGATCGAACTTCAATCCATATTTGAACATTTACCAGTTACCAACACTTGACCTGGGAAGCTTTAGCCAAGCCAGCCCTGTGCGGAGACCTTTGATGGCCCCCGGCTGTGTTACTTATGTGGGCTCCGCATCACATAGTCAGTGTATGAAAATACTCTTTCCTTCATTGCTAAAAGTAATCTGTTGCTTAAAAATGTTGAGGTACGTTTTGAATTATTTGGATATCCATATTGATAATAACTCTCTCTTACTGAGAACTTTGTATCTGGCACTGTCTGAGTCTTTTCCTCATATTACCCCATCTAATCCTTACAACGGCCCTGTGAGGTAGGCCCTTCATATACTTTCTGTTCCACAGATAAGGAAACAGAGACACAGAGAGGTTAAGTAACTTGACCGAGGTCACACAGCTAGCAAGCGGTCATCTTAGGATTTGAACTTCACCCCTGGCTACTGCCATGAGGTCCTCTCACGTGTCCATGACTGACTGTAATTGTGAACATGTGTCATTGGCTGTGATTTCTTGGCTTGCACTTTTAAAAAGTGAGAACGTTGAACTTATAATCTGTTTTTACCTTTACTAACTTTGTAGTTAATAAGGTTGGCCTGAAGCCTCCTGGTGCAGATATTTAATTAAATATTTTTATCTCTATTTTAAATATTTAGAAATCTTAGTCATTAGGAAACTTGCAGCACCCAAGCCATATTTTGCATTCCTAAGGAGGATCGAACTTCAATCCATATTTGAACATTTACCAGTTACCAACACTTGACCTGGGAAGCTTTAGCCAAGCCAGCCCTGTGCGGAGACCTTTGATGGCCCCCGGCTGTGTTACTTATGTGGGCTCCGCATCACATAGTCAGTGTATGAAAATACTCTTTCCTTCATTGCTAAAAGTAATCTGTTGCTTAAAAATGTTGAGGTACATTTTGAATTATTTGGATATCCATATTGATAATAACTCTCTCTTACTGAGAACTTTGTATCTGGCACTGTCTGAGTCTTTTCCTCATATTACCCCATCTAATCCTTACAACGGCCCTGTGAGGTAGGCCCTTCATATACTTTCTGTTCCACAGATAAGGAAACAGAGACACAGAGAGGTTAAGTAACTTGACCGAGGTCACACAGCTAGCAAGCGGTCATCTTAGGATTTGAACTTCACCCCTGGCTACTGCCATGAGGTCCTCTCACGTGTCCATGACTGACTGTAATTGTGAACATGTGTCATTGGCTGTGATTTCTTGGCTTGCACTTTTAAAAAGTGAGAACGTTGAACTTATAATCTGTTTTTACCTTTACTAACTTTGTAGTTAATAAGGTTGGCCTGAAGCCTCCTGGTGCAGATATTTAATTAAATATTTTTATCTCTATTTTAAATATTTAGAAAAGTATTTTTGGTATGGGGTGGGGACCAAAGAACTTTTTTTTTTTTACATATCATTTATTTTTAGGACCAACAAGAGTTCAAAGGTCCTAATCCCTATGGGTCTTGTGCTTAATGGAAAAATGACCCTCAGACCACCTCATAGTATGTGGATGTGGGCTTGGGGAGCCACAGGTAGTGCAGAGATAAGCGTGGAAGTGGGAGCCTTGCCAGCTAGACTGGAAGGGGGAGTTATTGCTGGAGGGCAAGTGGGCAGGGCTTTGGAAGGCAGTGTTGGTGTGGGCGGGGTTTTGGAGGGCACGTGCTCTTGTGGGTGGAGCTTTGGAGGGCAAGTGCTGATGTGGGTGTGGCTTTGGAGCAAAACTGTGGGTGTAGTGTGGGATGATGGTCAGGCAGGAACAGGAAGCTCAAGTCTTCTTTGTCAGGGTTTGTGTCAAGCAGAACTCATTCTGTAATCCAACTCTTGCTCAGAATCTGCTTAAAGAATCAGGCAGCTGTTCACTGAGAATGGAATTTGGGGAGTACTGTAGCTGCCACACAGACCCCCATGTGGCTGCCTGCTCAATGCCCATCTGCAGAGAAGCCTGCTGTCCCCAGGGGAGCATGGCTGCGGGAGGTGATAGGGGACATTCCCAAGATCAGTGTGAATGAAGGCATTATACATTATCACTATAATGAAATACTCTCTAAGAATCCTTAGAACAATAGAAAACAAACCCACACACCCTCGTGCCATGGCCCCAAGGGAGTGTGCCAGCCTCAAATTAATCATTCCCCAGTCTGCACTCTGGATGCGTTTCTTGTCTGCTGTCGCCCTGAGCGGCCCACGGACAGGGGTCTTGCAGGTGTGCACACCTGGCGTTGAATCATTGTATGAGCGCCAAGGACCAGAGCTAATGCTTCATGTTTCAGATTGCATGTCTGTCAAACAGAGAGTCAATTTCTCAGGGTCACCAGGAGGATGACATGAAGTACAGTGTCTAGGGGACTCCTTGTCCCTGAACCTCCAAGTTGTCAGACCAGCAGGAAGACCAAGGGAAGCTCACCTGTAACACTTGTTTTATTAAACTGATGCTATTTGACACAGATATGCATTTAACACTATGATAGCAACATTTCATAAATTTTAACCAAAAGAAAAAATAGTAGAGGGAAGAATATCCTCTCCATTGAAATACTGGTTAAATGACTATTGCATGATTTCTAAGAATGTTGCAGTGGAAAACTCCTATGATGTACGCTGGCTTACTGAACACCTTAAGTTGTTGTGTGCATGTTTCTGCCTTTAAAACATATAAGGAACTGGATTATGATGGTAGTTGCACCACTCAGTAAATTTACTGAAAAAAAAAAGAAATCATTGAATTGTATGCATCATATGGGTGCATTTTATGGCATGTTTAGGCAAAAAAATAAGTTTTCTGTTTATGGAAAACTGAGTGGTTTTTGTTTCTAACATATTTGGAAAAAGATGATTTGCATTTTGCATTAAAAGTTACCTTCCCCTGCATGGTCGCCTGTCCTTCTTTTGCAGTCCTGTCTTCCTGGCTATTACCGCGTGGACGGAATACTTTTCGGAGGAATCTGTCAGCCCTGTGAATGCCACGGCCATGCAGCTGAATGTGATTTCCATGGTGTTTGCTTTGTGAGTCTGAGACCTCATGTGCCCCTCCCCCACCCTGAAGCCCTGGCTCTACTCAGAAGTGATTTTTTAAAAAATGCTTCCTCCACAGGGAACATCCCTGCCTTTGTGAACCCCAAAGGAAATCTGGAGGTTTAAGTTCAAGACATAGACTATCTCCTGCTTTTTATTTCTTTTTATTTTGAAGAAAAGTTGCTTTGATAATAATAGAAAAGGGAGGTATCATTTCACTGGTTTTTTCTTAGGACAATAAGTAATGATTTACTTTACAAGACTAAAAAGTAACATAAAGGTAGAAAATGTCCACTGATTAAGCAAAAAAGAACAGATCTTTTAAATGCAAATGCTAGTAGATTTTAACATTATATTACATAGTATATCATAAGAGGAATAATAAGATATCTGATAATCTCACTCATTTCTGCAATATATAATGCTTCATCATTGTTAGCAGATGAACTCTGCAAACAAGTCCCTCTTTCATGCAGTAGAAGTTGAAACAGGGCTTAACAAATGTGTGGTTAATCTTGAGAATGAACTTTGGGGCAGATACAGGGCAAGACTTGTTTTTTAACTTCAATCAGAAATTCTTTTAGGCTCTTGTGCCTGGGAGCCAGGCCACACTCCTGGGCTCTAATGGATTCACCGCTCAGAGACGGAATGAATGTGTATGGTAATCAGCTGAACCCTATTCACCGGCACAGCACAGAGGGAGGTTCATGCTTTTTCCCTAAGAGATTGATTGAGTAGCAGGGCAGGGAAAATTTAATGATCAGACCCATGGGGTAGACCTTGGCGTGGTACCGCCCATTGCTTATTCTCTCTGGAGCCTCGTTTTTCTGTTTCTCTGGAAAGACAGCTTTCATTTAGCTCTTTGTCCATGTCTTTGTTCTCTCTAAGTGAAGTGTCTGTAGGGTGGCGTGGAAGGATGGCTTGTACGCAGACTCAGTCTTTGCACGATAAGTTCCTCAAGCTCAGCTGCCCATTGGTTGATGCAGTTGTTGTTCCTTTAAAAGCTCTCTCCCTCTTCCTTTCAGGTTTGGAGGCCTCTGCCCACACTTGGGCTCGGAGGGGGCCGGGGAGGGGGGTGGTCCACATTCTGCACCCTCTGCCATCCAGGATCCGAGAGCAGCTCTTTGATCCATTTTGTTACTGCATTGGAGACCAAATATAGTGGTTGGAAGTGAAAGGTCTCTTGCTTCCTGTTTTCACAAATTAAAAGATTTTATCAGCCAGTCTGGAAACAGGCAGCCGCTCCTCAGATAGGAGTGTTTGGTGACTTGTTTTAGTATTTTGCCTTTTTTTTTCTGCTTGGACTGCAAGTTGTTTGTGGGTAACTCTGGGGCTCGCTCAGTGAGTCAGAGCCAGGCTTCTCCACACGTGTGTCCTAGGCATGCCAGCACAACACCGCCGGGGACCACTGCGAGCGCTGCCTGCCCGGCTTCTATGGGCTGCCTTCCCGAGGAACCCCCGAGGACTGCCAGCCCTGCGCTTGCCCGCTCTCCGCGGCCTCCAACAAGTAAGCCCGGCCCCTCCACCAGCCAGTCCTGCCCCAAGGGGCCAGGGTCCCCATCCAGACCCACCCTGATGTCTTCAGAGTAAGACCCGTGTGCAATGAGAGTGTGAATTTGCCCCATGGTAATTAATTGGGACTCAAGATGGAGGAAAAGACTCTGTCTTTTAAAAAAAGCTTGATGTATTGAAGTATATAAGGCAAGTTGTGTGGTGGCAAGGACATTTACCTCCCTTTTTTCCTCTTGGTCTAATGTTGATCATCACTTCCTTCAGTGTTGTGTGCCTACCAGTGGGCTAGGAAGTAGAGGGGGGACATGGATATGAATAAAACTTGTTCCTGGGCTTCAGGAGTATTTGAGCTAATGACTAAAATATGTAAATATGAGTCTCATTGGGAATGAACTGAATTCATTAAATTGATTCAACAAATCTGTATTGAGTGCCTGGTATATACTGGGTATCATGCTAGCATCAGAGTGTTCAGCCGTGGCTGCTGGAGCCATGGCACCCACTGTGTGATCATGAGGACAGGGGAAGTATGTCCACTCTGCAGGGGGCATCTACCAGGGGCGGTGCCCTGAGGAACCTCTCAATCTGAGACTTGAAGGAGGAGAGGAAATTGGAAGTGAATTTGGTCTTGGCCAGTGTGGGCAGCTCTGAGGCAGGCAGCCAGCCCCAGGGACTGGAGGAGAGGAACTTGGCTTGGGCATCAGAGCCGGCCTCCTATAGGAGACCGCTGAGGAGGGCATTGAAGGTGAGCTGGTGAGCCCAGACAGAGTGGGGAGAATCGCAGCCCAGGCCAAGGGACAAACAGGGAGTGTCTAGTGCCCACTGGGCTAAGGAGTGAGGATGCAGTGAAGGTGTTTAAGGATAGGAGTGGTGGAAGCCAAGCATTTCAATATTTAGGAGTTCTGCACCATCCACTGGAGAACTGCATTCATCTCTGCTATTTTGTCAGTTTCAGCCCCACCTGCCACCTGGATGATGGGGACGAAGTGGTGTGTGACCAGTGTGCCCCAGGACACACGGGGGATTGGTGCGAGAGGTACTCCTTCCCTCAGCCGGTTTCCAAAAATGTTTACAATGAATTCTGTGTTTGTTTTTAAATGTGTAGTTACGTGTGACTTTAGAGTTTTTGATATGTAATTATTATTTTATAGACTCAGAGAAGCCAGTCAATCAATTAAAAAATTAATGTTGAAAGTCCATGGGAATACTTTGATCTCTCTGAGCTAACCTGAGTTCTCATCAGTAGCAACGGGAAACAGCCAGGAGTTCATACGTCTGTTCACACATTTGAATGTCCTTTTACTCTGGATAATTCCACAAGTGAGAGCTAGTTTGATATAAGTGTCTCCTGGCGCCTGGAGGCCAGGGGCTGTCTTTCCCGTGTGAGTCTTGGTGCCAAGTCTGGCTGGTCTCCATGGGAGGTGGCCTTCCTGAGTGGTGGGATGTGGGTTGAGTTGCCCGGGTCCAGAGCCTGTCCCAGGAGATTGTTGGCTTATTTGGACGCACTCCCCATGTTTCACAATGAGTGATGGGATCTGTGAATGCTTGAATTGGGAGCCGCGTTCCTCTCCCAGTAAATCTTAGGTGAAGAGTCAGTCTGATTGATTAACCACTCAGAGAGTCCCTGGATGGTGGGGTACAGTCTATAGTAATTGCATCTGTGCACATCTCTGTCTCCATCTTTTATACAGATGTGCAGACGGTTACTATGGAAACCCAACAGTGCCTGGAGACTCCTGCGTCCCATGTAACTGCAGTGGTAACGTCGACCTCTTGGAGCCTGGGAGCTGTGATTCCGTCACCGGAGAATGCCTGCGATGCCTTGGGAGCACTGACGGCCCTCACTGTGAGAGGTGCGCTGACGGTTTCTATGGGGACGCTGTGACCGCGAAGAACTGCCGTGGTGAGTGTGGGCTGTCGCAGTTGGGTCCACTACCTACCAGCTTGTGAAGACTCCCCTCACCTTGTGCCCAGTTGCTAAATCATTCTGGACTCTTTTCTGACCCCATGGACTGTAGCCCACCAGGCTCCTCTGTCCATGGCATTTCTCAGGCAAGAATACTGGAGTGGGTTGCCAGTTCCTCCCTCAGGGAATCTTCTTGACCCAGGGATTGAACTTGAGTCTCCTGCATTGGCAAGTGGATTCTCTACCCCTGAGCCACTGGGGAAGCTCCTCCATCCATCTACCTACCATCAAACAGTGCTTGGCCCAGGAGGTCACTTGACCCCATCTGCACTGGGTTAGCTCGCTCAGTTACTCCAAACGGAGGTCAAGTGACCTGGAAAACACACAGCCTCCCATTTCAGGAGGAAGTGGTACTCCACAGAGTGCTGGCACTGCTCCCAGGGACTGAGGAGGTGAAGGAAGCCTGTCCTGTTTGTCAGGTAGATGCTAAGGGCTTCTTGAGGCAGATGGGATTTCAAGATGTGGAGTGGGAAATGGGGAGACCCTAGCTCTCAAATTGGCACGTCTCAGTGGCCTTTGCCTGAACTGCTGACTCTGCGTTGCTCTGTAGGGCTCAGCTCAGACCCTTGAAATGACAGACCATGCAGAATCAGTTACTGAGAAAAGCAAATTTCAAATTCCCAGGATGACAAACTATAGCCTTAAGGCTGATACAGCTCTCAGTTTTATTTTTTGCATGGTTCTTGAAAAAGAAATGAAAGAGTAAAAATTGCAGTGATACATTCTTTTGATGCACGTGTGCTAAGTTGCTTCAGTCGTGTCTGACTGTTTGTGACCTGTAGACTGTAGCCCTCCAGGCTCTGTCTGTCCATGGGATTCTCCAGGCAAGAATACTGGAGTGGGTTGCCATGCCCTCCTGCAGGGGATCCTCCCCACACAGGGATTGAACCCGTGTCTCTTATGTCACCTGCACGGGTAGGCAGGTTCTCTACCACTATTACTACCTTTTTGATAGTGAAGTTGCTCAGTCTTGTCTGACTGTTTGTGACCCTATGGACTGTAGTCTGTCAGGCTCCTCCGTCCATGGGATTTTCCAGGCGAGAATACTGGAGTGGGTTGCCCTTTCCTTCTCCAGGGGATCTTCCCTACCCAGGGATTGAACCCAGGTCTCCCACAGACAGACTGTTTACCATCTGAGCCACCAGGGAAGCCCCTTTTGATGATTTCACCTTTTTGATGATTTCCTATAAATACTGAAGCCCTACCGTGCCATTACAATGTAGAGACACAAGAGGGAGCCAGTGATACAGAAAAGATGCTGCCTAGGAGGACAAGAGGGGAACAAGGTGTTAATCGCCCTGGGCTTAGGAGCCTGACGTTCAGCATCTTGACTGATTATCATAGGAGATGATGATTATCATGATTATGATAACCTGTCATTGTGTAAAGCGTCGAAGTTTACCGAATGCCTTCACCGTTCTCGTGGCTTTTCTTTTCATGCTTATTGCAAATCTTGATGAGAGTTCATTTGTCACTTATCTCATGTCTGTTACTTCCCAGGCGCTATGCTAAGTATTGTGATGGGAGTTGGAACTTTATCAGACTTGAAAATCCCAAGGGTTCAATCCCTGTGTGGGGAGGATCCCCTGCAGGAGGACATGGCAACCCACTCCAGTATTCTTGCCTGGAGAATCCCGTGGACAGACGGAGCCTGGAGGGCTACAGTCTACAGGTCACAAACAGTCAGACACGACTGAATCAGACTATAAAATCCTGTATAGTAGGGAGCTATACAGGATGGTGTATCAGGGAAGCACATGTGTGGGTTCAGGGCTTTAGGGTCTGAATAGCACAGGGTAGCCTCCAGGGTTACATGGTCACCAAGTAGCTGTGTTATATTAGGCAAATTTATTAACCTCTTCTAGCTGCTGTTTCCTCATGTGTAAAATGGACCTAAGTATATGTGTACACTAGGCCTTTCTGAAAAATAAATGGGATAACAAATTTAAAGTTCTAGACAGTAAATAAATGGTAGCAATTATAATTGCTAGCAATAAGAGCAATAATTTTTATTATTTTTCTGTATCAATAGTGTCTGCTATAAATGTAAGCCATGCATGTAATTGAAAATTTTCTAGTAGCCACCTTTTTAAAATTATAAAGAAATTAGATGAAATACATGTTAATAACACATTGTATGTAACTCAATATATAGAAAGTGTTATTTTATCCATGTAATCGAATTTTCAAAGTGAAAAGGAAAGATATAAGCATCTGAATGCAGAGTTCCAAAGAACAGCAAGAAGAGATAAGAAAGCTTTCTTCAGCGATCAATGCAAAGAAATAGAGGAAAAGAACAGAATGGGAAAGACTAGAGATCTCTTCAAGAAAATTAGAGATACCAAGGAAACATTTCATGCAAAGGTGGGCTCGATAAAGGACAGAAATGATATGGACATAACAGAAGCAGAAGATATTAATAAGAGGTGGCAAGAATACATGGAAGAACTGTACAAAAAGATCTTCACGACCCAGATAATCATGATGATGTGATCACTAATCTAGAGCCAGACATCTTGGAATGTGAAGTCAAGTGGGCCTTAAAAAGCATCACTACGAACAAAGGTAGTGGAGGTGATGGAATTCCAGTTGAGCTGTTTCAAATCCTGAAAGATGATGCTGTGAAAGTACTGCACTCAATATGCCAGCCAATTTGGAAAACTCGTCAGTGGCCACAGGACTGGAAAAGGTCAGTTTTCATTCCAGTCCCAAAGAAAGGCAATGCCAAAGAATGCTCAAACTACCGCACAATTGCACTCATCTCACATGCTAAAATTCTCAAAATTCTCCAAGCCAGGCTTCAGCAATACGTGAACCGTGAACTTCCTGATGTTCAAGCTGGTTTTAGAAAAGGCAGAGGAATCAGAGATCAAATTGCCAACATCCACTGGATCATGGAAAAAGCAAGAGAGTTCTAGAAAACATCTGTTTCTGCTTTATTGACTGTGCCAAAGCCTTTGACTGTGTGGATCACAATAAACTGTGGAAAATTCTGAAAGAGATGGGAATACCAGACCACCTGACCTGCCTCTTGAGAAATCTGTATGCAGGTCAGGAAGCAACAGTTAGAACTGCACA
>SJYX01000771.1:213983-275916 GCA_006410675.1 Oreotragus oreotragus | reverse complement strand
GGTGATGGACAGGGAGGCCTGGCGTGCTGCGATTCATGGGGTTGTAAAGAGTCGGACACAACTGAGCTACTGAACTGAACTGAACTGAATGAGATGATTGCTTTCTTTTTTTAATAATGAGTCTTCAAAATTCAGTGCATCTTTTATAGCCTATCCTAATTAGTATGGGCTTCCTAAGTGACTCAGTGGTAGAGAATCGGCCTGCAATGCAGGAGGCACAAGAGACCTGGGTTCAGTCCCTTGGTAGGGAAGATCCCCTGGAGAAGGAAATGACAGCCCACTCCAGTATTCTTGCCTGGGAAATCCCATGGACAGAGGAGCCTGGTGGGCTCCAGTCCATGGGGCTGCAGAAGAGTCCGACACAACTTAGAGACTAAACAAGAACAATAAGAAGGATGCTGAATTTTCATCAGAAATACTTGATCTCCATTTAGGTGACATAAAATTTAGCGTTGAAGAAGTGGATTCATACACCCGAGGTTTTCAAACACATTCACAAGTTTTCCTTTATGTACGTCCAGCCTGACATAGCTGTGTGATCTATGGTAAATTATATCATCTTTCTAAGTCTTAGATTTCTCACCAAATAGAAAAATAGATTTTTCACCAAATAGAAAAATGTTAGTGCTCCCCTTCTGTGTTTGTTATGAAGGTTAATTCACTTACTCCACATTTTGACTGTACTGTGACAGACACAAGCTGACGGGTGTATGCCCTGCAAAGCCTGCCTCACACAGTGTACTTGGGCCTGAGATATTTTGTGACGTTTTTCTTACATGATTATGCCATCAGACAGAGAGTGTGCATTTTCTAAGCCCAAGCATTCCTGAATAGTACACATCCTGGGATATCTTATCAGTGAACATATTACAAATCTTAAATGAAGTGCATGTTGACAGCTGTGGTATAAATATTAATTAAACCTTTCTTGGAGTCATTAAATTGCATCATTTTGAGAAGGTGGGGGACTTTGTAGCTTTAAACATCAATATTCTGGCTGGAGATGAAACTGAAACCTCAGACCTGAAGGCTTAAGTCAAAGGACTCAGGTCTTAGAATAAGAAATATTTCATTAAATCATGAACTATAATATTAATTATCTATATGGCTATAATTCAACTTAAAATATATATGATTGGAATGAGTAAATGGCTAAATCGATTTTGAAATCCTCTTTGCATGTTTTTTATGAAGATTGGTTGATTTATATTGGCAGCTCATTTTTAAAATTTCAAGGGATTCATGAAATTGGTTAAGCTCATTTGCATATTATTACCTTAATAGTTTCAGTACATTTTTTTCTGTATGATGGTTCCTTCCACCAACCTTATGTTGGCTCTCTCAGAAAAAGAGTAAATTTTTAAAGTTACTGCAGTCATTTTGTTCTCATTTTCTGGTTTGAAACATGAATGTGTAAGATTTCTCCTTGGGGGATTAAGGGATTATATAAGAGCCATATCCAGAAATAGGCACAAATATGTCCTCTGTGTGTGTTAGCCTGTGAATGTCACGGCCAAGGCTCCCTTTCTGCCGTCTGCCACCCGGAAACTGGACTCTGTGAGTGCAGACCACACGTGACCGGACAGCGGTGTGACCAGTGCTTGGTAAGATGCCTCCAGGTCCTCACGTACAAGTCATGTGTGCGTCAGTGTCGACGTCTGGAACTGGTTCAGATGAAATGGGATCACGACTGCCAGAAAGAGTGGGTGCCTGCAGCACGGTGGTAGGAGCAGCTGTGCGTCCTGATCTGGAGAGTGTGTATCAGTTCCCGGGGTGGTGGGATGATGTCACGAGTCCTTTGTGAGCTTGTGACACATGCAGGTGCTGATGTGGGAAATGTTCTAGTAGGTACTTGTGTTTTTGTCATTCAGTGCCTAAGTCACGTCCGACTCTTTGCCACCCCATGGACAGCAGCCTGCCAGGCTTCTCTGTCCTCTGCTATCTCCCGGAGTTTGCTCAAACTCACGTCCATCAAGGCGGTGGTTAGTAGGTTGCTGCCACTGCTAAGTTGCTTCAGTCATGTCTGACTTTGTGCAACCCCATGGATAGCAGCCCACCAGGCTCCTCTGTCCCTGGGATTCTCCAGGCAAGAGTGCTGGAGTGGGTTGCCATTTCCTTGTCCATTAGTAGGTGCTGGTCATTGACTAGAATCTGTGCTGTCTCCCCCGCTCTGCCCCCGTGAAACAGTACGGCTACTATGGGCTGGACTCGGGGCTCGGGTGCCTGCCCTGTAACTGCAGCGCCGGCTCCCTGTCGGATGACTGCACGCCGGAAGGCCAGTGCCTCTGCGTCCCGGGTGTGGCCGGGGAGAAGTGCGACAGGTGTGCCCGTGGCTTCTATGCCTACCAGGACGGCGGCTGTACACGTAAGCGCGGGGATTCTGCGTTTCAGACTTCCATGTAATGCCTAAACTTTTCTTGGAACTCTCCTTCGACTTCGGACTAATTCTGTTAAGTTCCTTTACGTATTTTCTTCACAGGTAGGATTTCGTTCCTTTTTTCTGTTTCCCGATCCCTGTTCTGGGAAGTCCATAAGCCTTGGTCAGGCTGTACTAACTGTGTGAGCTTAGGCTAATGACTTGCCTTAGCTTCGGTCTCCTCATCCATAAAGTGGGGGAGCTGATTAGACTCCATCCAGGAGTGGTACTTAGAGCTCTTGGCATAGTGATTGGCACACACAGGCTCAGTAAGCCTTAGCTGTCCACTCCTCCCGCCTGTGGAGGCCTTGCCTGGCCTGCTCTCTGTTCTCCACTGCCTCCTGATCATCTCTCATGCCACAGCCTCTCTTCCATAAGGAGGAGCCTCCGCCTCTCACGAGACATGGCGGGCTTCTGGGGACCGTGAGGCCTCTTCAGGAGCTACAGGAGTGGTTGGATTATTAACACAGGCAGACACTGCAGCAGCAGCCTCTTGACTGCTTTGGTTGACCCGATGTCCTGACCCCTAACAAGACCCCGTATCTCTCTCGTAGCCTGCGACTGCGCTCACACCCAGAACACCTGTGACCCGGAGACTGGGGAGTGTGTGTGCCCGCCTCACACGCGGGGTGCAGCGTGCGAGGAGTGTGCAGACGGCCACTGGGGCCACAACCCAGAGCTCGGATGCCAGGTGCGCGCGGCCACTGCATGTTTTCCCCGCTGAGATCCGCTCTGCTGTGTCAGGTTTCATTCTGTTTCTTTTGTCTGCGTGCTTAATTTTAACCTGTCATAACTCAGCACCCATGGTGGGAATCCAAGTGGAAGAAGTGACAACTTTAAAACACAATATTCTAAATTTTCTTCAAGAGCCTACCTTTGAGAAATTGATAGGTTAGTAGTAGATCAAAATTTTATTTTACTGCCTTTTAAATATATTCTCCAATATATGCTGTCTTCTAGGAGAAGGACATAAAGTGCTTTCCTGGGGCGGGGCACATAACGTCCCATCTTCCGTGGTTCTATTTTTCTGTGTTACTTTTGTCTGTTAAATGTAGAGTTTGCATTTTGAAAACAGAGGGAACATTACTCATCTTCTAACATGATTTTGCTGGACTGCTTTGACCTACTAAGTAGACTGAATTTCAGTCCACAACTGTGGCCCAGCATGCAGGGGTTCGACAATGTCCAGCAATATGGGTCCTGTCTCTTGATGGCTTGTGTCCTGAGTCCAAAAAGCAGTAGTGAGAGGCCCGTTTGCTTGTATGTTTTCTCCAGGTTTTCTGTCGTCCCTGTATGTGCACATTATGAAAATGTAAAAGCTGCCTTTTGATTTATTTCACTGTTTTCTCTCCCAGGCCTGTAACTGCAGCAGTGTGGGGTCAGCCAGCCGGCAGTGTGATGTAGTCACTGGCCGCTGCCACTGTAAGCCTGCATTCGGTGGACGGACCTGTGACCGGTGCTCCCCAGGGTACAAAGGCTTCCCCAACTGCGTGGCCTGTGACTGTGACCCAAGGGGGACCCTGGCCGACACCTGTGACCAGGAGCAGGGTCTCTGCAGCTGTGCCCAGGAAACTGGAGCCTGCTCTTGCAAGGTACTGGCCTCAACCCCACATCCTTTCCACCCTCTCACTCGTCATCATGACTTTGGGGCTTTTGCTATTTAAATAAGCACCTGGCTTCTAGATGCTTCTCTTAATGAGTTTGCACCGCCTTCTGGGTCTGAGGTTAAATTCTGTGTGTGCTCTTCTAGAGTGATGGATGATGCTTTAGATGGAATTTGTACAGTTTATTACAAGTGTCAGATGATGGAACTGATTTGAAAAACACGCCGAGTTTTCTATCATGTGTCCCAGTTGGCTGAGTAGCCAATCTATCTTGAATATACAGGTAAAATAGATAACAGCGCTTCAGGAAAATGTGTAGTTGTACAGCTGGTGAGTAACTATTCTCTTGTGCCTCCTGAGCAGACTGCAGGAAATTTGCATTGATTATTTTCCCAGGAGATTAGATTTCAACATCATACCTAACTCTGTATTTTCATTCATTTTCCCATTGTGCTTTGTTACTGGAAGGTCGTTGACCACTTTCTCTGGTCCTTTCCTTGGGCCCAGGAGATGGAAGCCTGGTCCTGGGCTGATTGGTGGTGGGGGATGAGGGAGGGGAAACTCGAGTGGGTCGGTGGTGTTGGGATCCTCATTAGATGTGTGCTTGGTTCCCCGCATCTGTGGTCTCAATTCTCACCACAGACGGCCAGTGCAGGACAACCGGCCCAAGGCTCTTGACCTGACTGCTCACCAGTCCCCTGGGGACTCACGCCAGGAGGATCCTGGCCCCTCCTGGAGACTCACTAGGGTGTCTGCATTTTCCTGAAGCTTCTGAGATGATTCAGATGATTAGCTGAGGTTGGGAATCACTGAGTCTGAGAGAACTGATGTTCAGAGAGGTTGAGGAGCCAGCCTAAGAAGCAGCTGGTTCATCTGTGCCTGTTCATCCAAAATGGTTTCTGTGTTTGATTCCATTTCTGTTTGTCCAGAAGCCACGTCTCCTTTTCTCAAGTAGAAGTGAGTCTATCGCTTTGTCCCCTTTAGGAAAATGTCGCTGGTCCTCAGTGCGGTGAGTGCCGAGCTGGCACCTTTGCTCTGGACGAGGCGGACCCTCGGGGATGCANGTCCAGAAGCCACGTCTCCTTTTCTCAAGTAGAAGTGAGTCTATCGCTTTGTCCCCTTTAGGAAAATGTCGCTGGTCCTCAGTGCGGTGAGTGCCGAGCTGGCACCTTTGCTCTGGACGAGGCGGACCCTCGGGGATGCACGCCCTGCTTCTGCTTCGGGCTGTCACAGCTGTGCTCGGAGGCCGAGGGCTACATGAGGATGCCGGTGAGTCACACGCGCATTAAGCGTTCTGTTTTGACCCTCTACCCTCGGGAGCTGGGTGCAGGTGGGAGAGACAGTTATGTACTTGTGTTGCATTTTCCTCTTACTGAGTCAGAAATTCCTNGATGCACGCCCTGCTTCTGCTTCGGGCTGTCACAGCTGTGCTCGGAGGCCGAGGGCTACATGAGGATGCCGGTGAGTCACACGCGCATTAAGCGTTCTGTTTTGACCCTCTACCCTCGGGAGCTGGGTGCAGGTGGGAGAGACAGTTATGTACTTGTGTTGCATTTTCCTCTTACTGAGTCAGAAATTCCTGGAAGCTAATTTGAGATCATTAAGAATCAGAACTCTAGGATTTCCCTGGTGGTCCAGTGGCTAAAGACTCCGAGCACGCAATGCAGGGGGGCCAGGTTTGATCCCTGGTCAGGGAACTAAATCCAGCATGCCACAGTAAAGATTCCACAAGCTGCAAGTAAGACCTGTGAGACCTAAAATATAAAAGACCCAGAGCCCTGCCTCTGCTGTCCAGGAAGTAAATGGAGCAGGAACGAAGACATCAGTGTCGCTCTGTGCTAACCTGCCCACAGCTTTAGTCGGAAGATGAAGTTGCAGTATGTCAGTGGTCTCCTTCGTGTAGCTGAACATTGCCCAGTATAGCACTTTCAGTTCATTCTGGTCCAGCTGTTTAAGTTTAAAAGAAAAGCCTTTCTTATTCCTGTTTGAGTAATGAAGCCATCTCACTTGAAACAGCAAAGCCTCTGACAGTCCGAGGTGCAGAGTTCATTCACGTTCTGAAGTGGCTTGTCCTCCCCTCCCTGACTAGGTGACGCTGGGCTCAGATCAGCCTCTCCTGCGTGTGGTTTCTCAGAGTAACCTCAAGGGCACTACTGAGGGGGTGTACTACCAGGCCCCTGATTTCCTGCTGGATGCCGTGACCGTCAGGCAGCAGGTCCACGCGGAGCCGTTTTACTGGCGGCTGCCTGGGCAGTTTCAGGGAGACCAGGTGAGACGAACACCCAGCCTAGAGCCCCGTCCACCTTTCCTGGGGGCAGAGGTGCCCATGGAAGTCACAAGGGCCTGGGTTGGCCTATCCCTAACTGGAGTGGGTATTAATCTTCTCTTCTGCAAGGGGATGGAGTGTTAACACTTAGAAAAAGTCCTCCAGATGAATGGTTCTTTGCCTGTGATGCAGGAGACCCAGGTTCAATCCCTGCATCAGGAGGATCCCCTGGAAAAGGGAATGGCTGCCCACTCTAGTATTCTTGCCTGCAGAATCTCCATGGACAGAAGGGTCTAGCAGGCTACAGTCTATAGGGTCATAAATGACTTAGAACACACACACAT
Source organism: Oreotragus oreotragus (assembly GCA_006410675.1). Taxonomy (NCBI): domain Eukaryota; kingdom Metazoa; phylum Chordata; class Mammalia; order Artiodactyla; family Bovidae; genus Oreotragus; species Oreotragus oreotragus. The sequence continues at coordinate 269,286 of SJYX01000771.1, read as the reverse complement.
CAATTTTTAAGTCTTTTCAGGTGAAAGTCATATTCTTTTTCTCCTTTTTAAAGCAATCACTCAACAAACTTTTTTTTTTTTTACTAATAGAGGCTCAATACAAGCCTGGGTGCTATGGCCTAGGAGGGTCTTCTCAAGAATTTGTCACCTGTTTGGGGGGAAGAAAAGAAACTTGAAGACATTGTTTGCCTTTTTGCTTATATAAATATATGAGTCTGTGTGTGAATTCATCCTGATTTTTGAAACTTAGAAACATGTTCTCCAATGGGTATAGTCGTGTTTAATTCAAAGGAGCCTGAGAATCGTTAGAATGATTATCATGTTGCTTTGTTACTTTGGAGCTCACCTTTGTTGGCATCATCAAGAGAAAACACTGGGAGGTGATGGGTTTGACTGTGACTTTGATGGTGGTGGTGGTGGTTTCAAAGGTGTACTTATTCCCAACCCATCAACTTGTATTCAGTACATAAATGCAGCTTTTTACAGCCAAACACACCTTTATGAAGTGGTTTGTAAAACGTTTAAAGGATTGCGTACTTAAGAACCACAGCTTATATCAACTTAAGAATCCGGAACTAAGTAGAATTAGAAGGAAGCACATGTCAAATAACATATTACATTCACATGATGGTATTTTTAAGAGACAAGATTTCCTTCAAATGGGAGCAGGCTTATGCTGAAATATCTTTAAACCAAGGCTATGACAGAAACGTAAACAGCACTTTTTCCCCGACAGCTCCTGGCCTACGGCGGCACACTGCGCTACAGCGTGGCCTTCTATGCTTCCGATGGGATCGGCACCTCCAACCTGGAACCTCAGGTGCTCATCAAAGGAGGCCGGACCCGGAAACAGGTCATCTACGTGGATGCGCCAGCCCCCGAGAACGGAGTGAGGCAGGAGCAGGAAGTGGGGATGAAAGAGGTGACTGAGCACTCTTTCCACATACACTCTTTGGGCTGGGAACTCTGCATGTAATGAAATCATGAAGCTGCTGTAAATAAGAGAGAATGAAGGAGAAGGCTTTGGGTCAAAATTCCAATGGGTTTAGCAAGATTTCTAATAGGATTCAAATTTCTATTCTCAAGAAATGTATATGAGGCTCATGTTAATTTAGTGCAAATGCAGCTTAAATCCTTTATCTGAATACAGGAGTCTCAACCGTATGAATAAAATGGTTCTGGGTTTTTGGATGCCCTTGAATTCAGGAGAGGTTTACTGGTTGTTCTCTGTGTGGCTGGCCCCAGCAGAGGTGTTACAAGGTTGTTGATAAATGAGGTAGTGGGACTACTGCATCCAGCAAGTGACAGGAGAGCTTCCATAGTTAAATTTAGGGTCACGCACAGAGCTGGGCTTACTGCTGGAGAAATCTCTAAAGGAATTAAGTTCATGTGCCTCTGAGGATCTGTACCCTAACTTTAGTTGAATGTGCTTCTCATCCGCAGAATTTTTGGAAGTATTTTAACTCTGTTTCTGAAGAACCTGTCACACGCTCAGATTTTATGTCTGTTCTTAGCAACATTGAGTACATCCTCATCAAAGCCTCTTATGGCCAAGGATTACAGCAAAGCAGGTACTTGGAAATTTCTAGAAGTTTTAATCTATCTTTCTTATTTGAAAGCATACCTTAAGGACTTGGTTCACTTCATCTCCCATTACCCCATGTTGTTAATATATATATTTCTGTTCCTCACCAAAATCTTATTAAATATTAATATTATTATGAAGTATGTGAAAATGACATAGATTATCCATCTCCTATAGTACTGTGTAACTTATAAGTACATGAGGATGATACCTTCCATATAAACAGCAAAACAGTTCTACCGTTTTCTGCCCTTCAACTGCAAGGCCCATTGTTTGTCTCAGTGGATCAAGAATGCCATCCCTTGCTCATTTAGTGTCATGAACTTATCCCCTAAAGAAAGCCACCTAAGTTATGGCCAGGCTAGTACTTTGAGCTCTTGCAGATGTGCTCTCTCTAACATTGTTCTTAAGTTCTGAAAATCTGGCCGAGGACTTTCCCTGTGGAATGACTAATGTGCTTTTTGTGTGTTTTTACCCATTTTCTTTTATAACTGTGAATGGGAACGACCCTCTACCTGGCAGGAAAGTTCTGGTTTTCTAGGTGTGCCAACATGATTGTGTAATGTGCTGTTTCTGAAAACTCTCTTTGTAAATATTAGTGCCTGCTTTCACACTTCTTAACCCAACGGTTTCACAGAATCTCAAATATTTCAATGGAGGTCGGCAGAAAGGCGGAGGAGTCACACACAGGCAAGGAGGTGGCCTTCCTGTTAGAGAAGTGTGTCTGTCCTCCTGGCACGGCTGGACTTTCATGTCAGGTAGGAGATGGTGTTTGAAACCTGGCTCCTGGTGTGGGGCTGAAATATGCTTGTTACAGCAGCTCTGACTAATGGATAGTGCTGTGCATTTCTGTTATGTCATTTTTTTCCCTTTTAAAAATTACTTGTGGTAGGATAGGCGTTTATCATTTTGACTATTTCTAAAGTGTGCAGTTCAGTAGCGTATGGGTCAGTTCACTCACGCTGCTGTACAACCAACCTTCAGAATTCTTCGTCTTATAAAACTGAAACTCTGTACCCATTAAACACTTACCCCTATGCCCACTCCCAGACCCACCCTTCTACTTTCTGTCTTATGAAACTGCTACTCTAGGCCCTTCATGTGAGTGGAGTCATGCAGTATTTATCTTTTGGTGACTGGGCAATTTCACAGGGCATGATGCCCTCAGGATTCATCTGTGTTGTAGACTGTGTCAGAATCTGCCTCCTTCTTAAGGCTGAATCACATTAGTGGACATCCATTCGTGGACATTTGAGTTGCTTTCACCTTTGGCTGTTGTCAGTAATGCTGCTACAAACATGAGTGTACAAACATGTCCAAGACCCTGGATTCAGGTCTTTGGGGTTTATACCCAGAAGCAGAGTTGCTGGATCATGCGATAACCCTTTAGCTTTTTGATGGCCCAGCATGCTAACCGTCAGACTGCTTTCCATAGTGACACTCTTTTCTTTGTTCCCACCAGCAATTTCCCCACCTCCCTGCCAACACTTACTATTTTCTGGGGGGTTTTTTTTGTTTGTGTTTTTGATAGTAACCATGTGAGCTGGCATCTCATGGTGGTTTTGATTTGCACGTTCATGATGATTAGTGATGCTGAGCATCTTTTCATGTGCCAGTCATCTATGCATCTTCTCTGGAGAAATGTGTATTCAAATCCTCTGCCCATTCCTTAATCAGGTTTTTTTTTTTTTGTTCACTCCCTTCCCTTTCTCCTCTCTCCAGGACTGCGCACCTGGTTACCACAGAGGGAAGCTTCTGGAAGGTGATGGCAGGAGGCCACGCCCTCTGCTGGCCCCATGTGTGCCCTGCAGTTGCAACAACCACAGTGACACCTGTGACCCGGAAACCGGGAAGTGTCTGGTACGCTGGTTTGTGTGGGTGCTTGCCTGACACTCAGAATTACAGGGGGCTCTGAGTGTCTACTTTTCTGGTTTGAGATCACACCAGTTCCTTGATTTAGAGTATTTAAATTTAGCTAAATGTAAGGTATACAAATATTTCCTTCAGAAAGGTCTAGCTAAGTGGCCTGACATTTTTGGTGGGACTTCTTTTATCAAGTCTTTGAATTTGTTTATGGGTAGCAATCTGGAAATGAGTTAAGTGTCTCTTGTTTTTACCTGCAGTAGAGGTGGTAACGAGAACTTGCTGTCATAGAATTTGAAGGGTCACCTGGACGTTTTTAGATGAGTTAGGGCCAAAGTTGAAAATGTATTTCTCCGTGTAAGGCATTGCTCTCTCCTTGCCTTTGTTAAAAGGTACATGTTTTCCTGGAGGTCTCAGTGTGCATTTGCTTCCTGGCTCTCTCCCCCTAGACCATCAGTGACATAAGGAGAGCTCTGACCACTGAAAAGGACCGAGAGCCTCAGACAGAAGGCTCGTGACCTCGACTCAAGACAAACTCTTGTGTCCAAGGCTGTGCTTTAGCCAACAAGATCTTATTGATAACGCAGAATAAGCTGATATTTTTTCCCTACTCCTGAAATCTCATTCTTTATGATAACTCATGTGGGAACATTGGTTCCCTGTCTGAATTGTGCCAAGACTGACTTGATGCAGGCAAAATAGCTCATTCAAGGAAAATAAACTGCCCACCAAGACACACCAAAGCCTCCTAGATCCTGGCTGTAGCCTCATCACAGGAACCAGGGCTCCCACAGTAGATCTGTCTTCCTCTTCTTTTATTCGGAAGCATCTTTCATATGCGGAATTTAAAGGCAATCTCCCCTGGGAAAACTGTTAACCCTTAGCCATGCACAGGTGAATTTAAAAGCTGAAATGCTGCATGGATTTCCTCAATTAAAAAGATGTGCGTTCACCTTTGCTGACTCCATTAGATATCTGGGATTAAAGGATGGTTCCAGTCATTCAAGGTAAAATGAAGATGCAGATAGCTACAACACTATTAAAAAATGTATTCATTCTAATCAGTTCAGGCCCCAGGCAAAAGTAAAGTCCTAATACTGAAAACGAGAAAATCTCATTTAAGGATTTAAGGAGAATTGATTTCAGGCAACTTCGGGCAAGATGTAATTAGCTAGGAATGTCCCTTGGCCCATCACAGAGACAAAGGTCATGTGAATAGTTGGGGAAATTCATGGTTCTTTCTTGGTGGTGCATCTTTCCTTGGGGCAACTAATCATTTAACAAGATTAGGTACTCCTAGGGGCACTGAATCAGAGAATGCAATGGCAACCCACTCCAGTACTCTTGCCTGGGAAATCCCATGGGTGGAGGAGCCTGGTAGGCTATAGTCTGTGGGGTCGCGAAGAGTCAGACACAACTGAGCGACTTCACTTTCACTTTTCACTTTAATGCACTGGAGGAGGAAATGGCAACCCACTCCAGTACTCTTGCCTGGAGAATCCCATGGATAGAGGAGCCTGGAGGGCTACAGTCCATAAGGTCACAAAGAGTCGGACATGATGCACTGACTCAGCATGCACCCACACGTTGGGTGAATGCAGTCTTATAATGAATGAAGGCCACAGAGCTGCCAGTGTTCAGAATTTTTAAAATATGTCAAAAAATGTTCACCCTCCCTTGACAATAAAAAAAAAAGTCAACTGATATGAACTTGGGTGTTGCTGGGCTGTCTCCAGGTGAGAAGCTGTTCTAACAGTTTCCTGTTGTTTTCTTCTCCTTTTGAAACGTGGGATCCCAGAACTGTGGCCACAATACCTCTGGCGACCACTGTGACACGTGTGCCCCCGGGTACTATGGGAAGGTGACCGGCTCGGCCAGTGACTGCTCTCCGTGCACCTGTCCTCACAGCCTGCCGGCCAGGTGAGCACACAGGTGTGCTGGCATGCCTCTGCCGCCCACCACCGAAGCTGGATTGCTTCCACGGTCAGCTTCACTTTCCAGGGTTTCCATGTGATCCCTCTTAGTGGATACTCTTCGTGTGTCCAGAAAGGCTAATTTTAAGAAAAAAGTGTTCATTCTCCCAGTATTCAAAGAGAATCTTTGCAAAAACAAAGTATCTGTGTGTTAGCACTGAGTGTTAGAATGAAACTAATAAAAGAGAGGAGGTTCAGCTTTGGTTTCTTTGAAGACTAATTTTAGCCTCCAACCTCCATATACAGTGTGTCCAGAGATGAATTATTATTAATTTTATGAAGAATGTTATGAAGAATTCAGTTCCTATTTAATGTAAGGTGTTGGGATTAGAATGTATATATGCTGATGACTGATGAAGTTCAGAAATGTTGCGTGGTGGTGAAATTTGGGCCAGGTTCCACCTTGGATACACAATGCTTGTACCGAATTATCTGAATACATTAAAAAAAAAAAAAAAACAGAGATTTTTAGTGGAAATTGGAATATCTGGGGGTCCTTTTTGGTTTCGATGAAAATTGTAATTCATAAATAACATTTCATTCTTGCTTAGAGTATTTGGTAAGGCATTGAACATGTATAGATCAAATACCAACTTTTGGAATACCAAAGTGAAGTTTTCCTTTTAATTTGTTTGAATTTTGTCTTTTGTTGTCTCCAAGTAAATGTTGCTTGACATTGAATGCCTAATGAGAGGCACTGTGTAAACTTCTCTTGCAAACTGTCAGGCCTCTTAAAATTTATTGCTTACTATTGTTTACTGTTATATAACTTTTTGTATTAAATCTGTGTATAAATGTTGAATCATTAATTCCACCCCTGTCATCTGAGCTATAGGAATACTTGCAAATGTGCATAAAGATGGGCACTGCTTATGTTGTTGTTTAGTTGCTCAGCCATGTTCGACTCTTTGTGACCCCCTGGACTATATAACTTCTCTTGCAAACTGTCAGGCCTCTTAAAATTTATTGCTTACTATTGTTTACTGTTATATAACTTTTTGTATTAAATCTGTGTATAAATGTTGAATCATTAATTCCACCCCTGTCATCTGAGCTATAGGAATACTTGCAAATGTGCATAAAGATGGGCACTGCTTATGTTGTTGTTTAGTTGCTCAGCCATGTTCGACTCTTTGTGACCCCCTGGACTATAGTCTGGTAAGCTTCTCTGTCCATGGAATTCTCCAGGCAAGAATATTGGAGTGGGGTGGCATTTCCCTCTCCAGGGTATCTTTCCGACCCAGGAATGGAACCTGTGTCTCCTGCTTCACAGGTGGATTCTTTACTACTGAGCTACCTGGGAAACCTGGCATTGCTTGCACTCACAAGAAATTGGAGGTGTGGAGCTGAAATATACCTACAGGGGATTGATTAAATGCCTCAAGTGTCTTTTGGTAGACACCTAGAGTGAAATATTATACTAACACTGAGAAAAGAATAGGCGTATCTGTGTGTACAGAATTGGAGAAATGCAGGTCAAATTATGAAATTGAATATACGATGTGATGCCATTTGGGGAAGCATTCAAATCCATATGTGTGTCCACATCCACAGCTCCCTGGCGATCCATGCCTGGAATGTCAGGATGAGTATTTCACCTTTCACCTTTGCACAGTTCTGTATTTGTGTATTTTACTTCTTCAATCACAGAAGGTCCACACCATCCCCACAACCTCCCTCACGCTGGTATATTAATAGCTGCACAATTAGGAAGTGGCTGTGAGATTGTGAACATGCCATGTGTGCTGTGCATCTGAGAGGCCCCCAAAGATGTGCTTTTTTTCCATTCACACATATTTTGTGTTTCCATTGACGTCTGTCTCTTTAGTGCTGAAGGAGGAAAAAGGTCAGAAGTGAAGTGGGGCTCCTAGCAACCAATTGACTCATGCTGGGAACTTCTCTTACTGGCCAGATACCCTGGCGTTTTTTTAGTGGCTTGCAGGTACCCAGCTGAGCCTCCAGTTGGTGACTTAAAAAGTGGAGGCTAAAGTGGTTAGAAAAAAGAAATACACCAGAAGCTGAAGTCCCAGAGTGAGGGCACAGCATCCGAACGGATTGTTCAGTTTTGAGAGGCTCCATCTTATTGCTGGTAAAGCTCCTCACCTGACTCCCTACCTTAGGTCCAGTCACGCTCGAGCCCACCTTCACTCTGCTCTTTCCAGACTTCTCCCCCTGGCCTTTCACTGCAGTCGGGTGAATCCCCAGCACTCTTCCAGCTCACTTCTCCCTGCTGGTCCCACGTTTGCTCATGGTCAGCTATAGTTCTTCAGCCACCCTTTCATCTAATCAGTCAGATAATTCACGCAAGTCTCAAACAAGCCCCTTTCCATTTGAGAAGCTTTCTTGTTTGGTGACTAATTGGTTGTCCTCTGTAAATGGCTCTCCATCCCCTCAACACTCATGTGGTTGTCACTGGATAGGCATCAGTGAATGTCTTCTGGATCCACTTGTATTGACTACATGGTTGTTTTGCTTCTAACAGAGTTTAAGCCCTAAAAAGCTTGCCCAGGTGTCCAGTTTGTAATCACTTATTTTTTAGAACAGTATCATGTACTCTTAAGAGTAATGAATAAGTACCCTAAGAAAGTTCTGAAGTTGTATGTCTGGAAATTCAAAAAAAATTCTCTTCCAGCTACAGTCCCACTTGCATCTTGGAAGGCGATCATGATTTCCGCTGCGATGCCTGTTTTGTGGGTTATGAAGGACAGTATTGTGAAAGGTATGTCGCCTGCTCCTTTTATATGCACAGGACATATTTACAGAAGTGATGGGGAGTCGTTACCAGTTTGATAATGCAAAATCAGACCTCCTGGGTAGTAAGGCAGGTAAAGACACTTTCTTGTGACCATCTTGTCCTCCTTTGAGGGAATAGAGTGCAGAGGGAGGTGAGCAGACCCCTGTGCACTCTGCACTTCACGGGGCAGAAGTGATGACTGTCCTTGGGTGGCTGCTCTGTGTATTCACTCACTCACTGGTGTGGACCCTGCCTTCTGTCCTCCCGTCTCCTTCTGCAGGTGCTCATCTGGTTACTATGGGAACCCTCGGATGCCAGGTGGCACTTGCCAGAGGTGTGACTGCAGCCTGCACGGCTCTGTCCACGGCGACTGTGATCGTGGGTCCGGGCAGTGCGTCTGCCGGCCGGGGGCCACAGGGCTCCGCTGCGGGGACTGTGAACCGAGGCACATTTTGGTGGAAAACCACTGTGTGTGTGAGTGTTACTCTTCTGAAGGGCTAAGGAGGATTTCTTTTCTTGGATGGTTTCCTGATACCCAGTGGTGTCTGTAGGCTAAGCTCAAGGGCTTAGTTGCTCTGTGGCATGTGAGATCTTAGTTCCTTGCCCAGGGATTGAATCTGCATCTCCTGCATTGCAAGATGGATTCCTAACCACTGGAGCCCCAAGGAAGTCCCTAGATGTTATTACAGGGTGCTATGGGCACCCATGGGAACCCGGGCAGACTCTTTGCTGTAACTTGAACATCCTGTTTCTTGTAGCCTGTGATGATGACTGTGTGGGTGTCCTGCTGAATGACTTGGCCCATGTTGAGGATGCCATCCTGTCTGTGAACCTCACCAGCACCATCCCTCTCCCATATGGGGTTTTGTCAGACCTGGAAAATAGAACAAAGTCTCTCCGGGTAAGTACCGTGAGTACAGAGATGGATAGAAGCATATGTCACAGGAAGTTGACTTGGTTGGGACGCTAGAGGTCATTCTGTCTGTCTTCCACCAGTGTGAGAGTCTCAGTCCCAGTGTCTGGTGCTGGGAGGTGTCCAGCCTTCTCCCTCTGGACCTGACCGAGAACTGCATTGTCCACATGATTACTGGTTTCACTGTGCAACAGCCCTGATTGTTCAAGACTTGATCCACAGATGCTTCCTGTGTATAAATTCTTCCTCTGTGCTCCTCCTGCTGCCTTGTGGAAGAAGCCAAGGTCCACTCGCCCCTGTTGATAACAGGTCTTTGGACAGAAAGCAGCTCTCTTAACACAAACACAGAAAATGAATTGAGACGGCTTTGTCTTTAAAGTGCTGAATGAAGTGGAACTGTTTTCCATCAATGTATTATTCTTAACTAGAGTTGCAGGGCACAAAGGTTTCTCCTCCCTCGGAGACTATATAAAAATCTCTGAGGATAAATCATAGTTTTATGTTTAGTTAAAATCTGTGTTTTTGATCTGGGTCCAAAAGATGATGGGAAGGTAAGAAATTGACTTGCTAGATAGCATTTTTTATTCTAATTGGGGGGAAAAAATGAATCTAAATTTGGCTGAAAGCCTGTGCTTTAGAATTTGAGGTATTTAATTCACCGTGTCATGCCATAATGCCGATGTGTGTTTGTGTGTGCAATCCAGCTGCTTCAATGACCCACTCTTGTTAATATTGGTCCTTTCTCTATAGGTTTAATGGAGTTAAGAAAGGTTAGAAACTGTAAGAGGTGTTTCTATGTTATTTTTCCTGAAATGGAACAAAATGTCTTCAAAGATGGGGGCGGGAAACAAATGTTGAAATTTCTTTTCCACTCACCAGAGACACAATTAATAAATACTACCTTCCATCAGTTTGTTTTCCAACTGTACGACTATATTTTTTACCGCGTGAGATGAATACTTGATTTCAACTTTAACTCTTAAGTGATTTGCTCCCATTTAAAGTGCTTTGTCAGCTCCTTTGTATGATTTTTTATTTTTATATAAAGTACTCAGGAGCTTGAGATTGTGAACCCTCAACTATTTCTTGTTTCCACTGTTGCCCTACATAGTGATTTGGGCAGGTTAATAACTATTCTGACCATAGACAGTAATCTCGCCCCTTTACAGGTTGTTATAAGGTCTGAGTAGCATCACATAAATAAAGAAATTAGAGGAGTGTTGGCATAAATTAAGTACTTAGTGGTAATTATAAAGGCTTTTCTTTGCTTAATACTTTTGTATTTTAGCTGAGTAAGCATTTTTTTAGGTGTTAGCAATTATAATTAAAATTTATGTGACTCTGCTGTTGAAATTCAGCCAGAGCCACCCAGGAACTGCAGCAGTTTTGCACGGCACACCAGGCTTTACGTTTATATCTGCATAGGAAATATAATGTGAACGACCGCAGTCTGGAAACGTGTTCTGTAATCCACACTTCAGTGAATGTGATTCATTTTATTTTTAACACAACGTCAGGGAAAAGAGAATTTCTTTCTGTGAACAAAAAAGGTAATGACAGGTGATTCTTAGTTAAGAACCAGAAGATTTATTTTGAAGCATTATAATGTGTTTCCTTCATTCTTTTAGGACGCTTTATTAAAAGAAAATACGCAAAAAGATCTGGTGAAAATCCAACTTGAACGCGTCTCAGAACAAACGGAGGACCTGCAAAGAGAAGTAAGTTCTTCATGTAAAGGGTCTGCTCCGCCTGCCCCTCAACCCCCAGCCCTTGTGAACACTGGCACAGGAACTTCTTGGAAGGTTATGGACAGATCAGGGCAGCCCCCTCCTCCCAGGAGCTGTGTTCCAGCTATTGTAAAGTCAGATTAAGTAGGCTCTGATGCAGCCAGTCTCTGTGTTTGGTGGGAAGAGGCCCCTGGCTTGGTTTCTGCTGTCGCCTCTGCTGAAGAAGGAGTTGGGCTGTCAGTTCATGTCACCTGTGAAACAAGGTTGGGCAGGGTGAAAAGATGGGGGTCTCCTCCCCATCCTGTATTCACTGCACATGGTGAGCAGTGAGTTTCCCCCCTCGCCTGCCCCCAGCACCAGCACAGGCAGCTCCTCCTGGGGTGTTTGCAACACTCAGACTTTGGCCCCTACTTCTGATGGTCTCACTTTGAATGGCAGGAGAGTTCACTTTGATGTCAGCAGGGGGTTATTCATTCTGTTCAGCCCAGGCCAGATGAATGGTTTTTAGTGACCAAAAAAAAGAATCTGCTTATTTGCAGATGGCAAGGGAGGCCTATTGTCAAATTTATGATTTTCACTTTAAAATTGTGTGCCTGTGTGTGTGTGCGCACATATAGTACATAGATGTGTGTCTTTTGAAAGTGAAAGTGGTAGTCACTTTGACCCATGCATTGTAGCCCGCTGGGCTCCTCTGTCCATGGGATTCTCCAGGCAAGAATACTGGGGTGGGTTGCCATTCCCTTCTCCAGGGGANCCTGTGTGTGTGTGCGCACATATAGTACATAGATGTGTGTCTTTTGAAAGTGAAAGTGGTAGTCACTTTGACCCATGCATTGTAGCCCGCTGGGCTCCTCTGTCCATGGGATTCTCCAGGCAAGAATACTGGGGTGGGTTGCCATTCCCTTCTCCAGGGGATCTTCCCACCCAGGGATCACTCAGGTCTCCCATTTTGCAGGCAGATTCCTCACCTTCCGAGCCACCAGGAAAGCCCCGTCTCTGTATATGTACGTCTTGTCTCTGTCTCTCAATGTTCACACATGCACACAATCGTGCACCCTAAAATGCAGTGGCTTGGCTTCCGTTAATTTAGAATTAGTGACCATTTGGGAAGAGTTTAAGGGTTTCTGTGTGGGCTTTTAAAGTACCTGAGCAAGCAAACATTTGAGGGGGAGTGATAAGCCAATAAAAGTAAATTCTTTCTATCCATTAAAGAAGATTCTCTTTGGATTTTGACTGGAAAACACTTTTAGAACCAGTCTGAGTTACTTACTTTGGGCTTCCCTTGTGGATCACCTGGTAAAGAATCCACCTGCAATGTGGGAGACCTGGGTTCAATCACTGGGTTGGGAGGATCCCCTGGAGAAGTGAAAGGCTGCCCACTCCAGTATTCTGGCCTAGAGAATTCCATGGACTGTGTAGTCCATGGGGTCGCAAAGAGTTGGACACGACTGAGCTACTTTCCGTTCAGTGAGTTACTTTACATTCCTAGAAATTACAGACAGCCTTCCTTCCCACTAAGTCATGTCCGACTCTTTTGGGATCCCATGAACTGTAAGCTCATCAGGCTCCTCTGTCCATGGGATTTCCCAGGCAAGAATACTGGAGTGGGTTGCCGTTTCCTCCTCCAGGAGATCTTCCCAGATCAGGGAGTGAACTTGGGTTTCCTGCATTGGCAGGTGGATTCTTTACTGCTGAACCACCAGGGAAGCCTTTCACAAATTAGAATACCCTTAATAAAAACAACAGCTGAGAGTAACTAACAGGCATCATCACATATAATCCTCATGAAGTCCTGTGATTCAAGTGTTACAATTACTCCAAGTTATGGTTGAGGCTGTCCAGCCTGGCAGAAGCAGGTCTGTTTGCCTAACTCCGTGTCTTAACCACTTGACTAAGTTCTCATGGTCAATACAAATTAGTAAGATTTTACTTTCTAGATTCTCCAGATTTGGGTCCTAACATGAACATGAGGTCTCCACAGTGGCAACACCCGGGAGATTCTGTGGTCTGATAGCCGATTAGGCTGCTTTTTAAAATGTACCATCTTTTTTCACCAAGAGTGAGCAGCCCATCATTTCATGAACCACCTAGTCCATTTCCAACCCTGCACTGTTGACCTTGGCTTCCATGATGGTGAACCTTTTCTGTGTTCTAGAATTTGTTTTGTTGCTTAAAAGAGACAACATCTGGCATACGGAAGCTTGCATTTTATTCAGAGTAAAATTCACCTGAGGCCTTTATTTTCCATCAGCTTGACAGAGTGTTGACACGTAGTGAGCATGTGACCAGGGCCACCGAAAGAATCCTGGACAAGAGTGTGGACCTCATTAAGTTGACCGAGAAGCTGCAGACGGACATCGAAGGTAGTATCCTCAGAACTTTGCTTGACGAGTCTGCCTGATTTGGTAGAGAAAGCCTACTCTCTTCACTCAGCACTTGAATAGCCGTGACTTGCACTGGACTCTTCCGCTGTCCACACACAATGTGCTAAGTCACTTCAGTCATGTCCAACTCTTTGAGACCCCATGAACTGTAGCCCGCCAGGCTCCTCTGTCCATGGGATTTCCCAGGCAAGAATACTGGGGTGAGTAGCCATTCCCTTCTCCAGGGGATCTTCCCGACACAGGGGTTGAAACCCAGGTCTCCTGCCTTGGCAGGCGGATTCTTTACTGCTGAGCCAATACAAATCAGACTTTATAAGGCAGAAAGTAAAGACATTATTAGGACAAAAGACATGTTTTAAAAAGGAGTAGTATGAAGTGTTGTTGGTGGTTCAAAGAGTAAACATTACTGAGAGCTTCTACATGCAGATGTTCCTGCCAGGGGCAGGGAATGCTACAGTGATCATGGTGCCTCGGCCCTGCCTGGACAGGGTTCATGGGTACCAGGGAAGCAGACAGGAAATAAACCAGGATCCCAGGTTTCTGAGTGTTTTTTTTAATCACTTAAAAAAAAATACTTATTTGGGGCTGTGCTGGGTCTTTGGTGCCGTGTGGTTTTTTTCTCTAGTTGTGGTGGGCGGGGCTACTCTCCAGTTGTGGTGCGAGGGCTTCTCATTGTGCTGGCATCTCTCATTGCGGAGCACGGGCTTTGGAAGTCCCGATGTAGGCTCAGCAGTTGCAGCTCTTGGGCTCCAGAGCACAGGCTCGGTAGTTGTGCCACACGGGCTTAGTTGCTCCTTGGCTTGCAGGATCTTCCCAGACCCGGGATCGAACCCGCATCTCCTGTATTGGCAGGCAGGTTTTTCACCACTGAGCCACCAGGGAAGCCCCTCCCAAGTGTGTTGACAGGGCATGTCCTGAACGCACTGGATACACGGACTAACCTGGCCTGGTTAGCGGGTCAGCCCAGTGTAGGTGGGCAGAGCAGCCTCACTGGAGAAGGTTCTAAGTTCTCCCATCCTAGGACTGTCTACTTTTGAGAGACTTGTTCAGTGATTGATGAACTTTCTCCATAGAAACGATGGAAAAGGCTACGACTCTAAATCAGACGCTGGATAATGATGTCCAGCTGCCCAGCTCTACTCTTCAGGACATGCAAGAGAACATCACGGCTCTGCTGGAAGTCCTGCGGAAAAGGCGGTTCCTGCCACTGCACCAAAACACCACCCTGGAACTCAAGTAAGTTCCTGAACCGCGCTCGTGACACGACCAGTTAGAGGGAAGAATGTGACAGCGGACGGGGAGGGAGGCAGGTGGGAGGAGGGGAAGGGAAGTAGGTTCTCAGAGGGGCAGAGTGCCACAGGAGAAGAGAGGGGTGCCCCCCCACCACCAACAGAGCACAGCGCAATCGATGGCAGTGCTTCGGCCTGTGCTGTTATATCACAGGTTTGGTTTTTCTCCGTGACCCTGAAACACTTTTTCTACTTAGTATGAACAAACAAACCTCCTGACACTGTCTTTATTGAAGATTAAGTATAATGCAGGAAACTCTCACGGAAGCAAACACAGGCAGGGGCCACCACCAAAGCTGTGAATTCTGACAGACTGACATCATGCCAGAATTATCTTGCTCAGCTATGCAAACTGTCATCGAAACCTGGGCTTTGAAAAGCAGGTCACAAAGAATCGTTAGACGTGGTCACGAGAACTTTCAGTTTGCTTTCAGGCTCTTTTTTTCTTAGTATTTTCACACAAATTATTACTTGATGCAATAATAGCAAAGCTGTCCTCCTGCCAGGTTGTGATAAATATCTGATTAAGTACTGGCTTCAGTGGTCAACACCACACTCCATCAAAACTCCAGTCTCTGTAACGAGATTTAAGCTATTTTAATACATTATGCTATTTAAAATAACATTTTGTAGAATAACTTAGATCAAAATCTTTTTCTGAATTTCACATTATTATCTTATCAGGGTGAATGTTAAGAAGTGAGGTCACTTAACCAGAGTTTGCATTTTGAGGATTCCCGACTTGCATTGCCACATTATTTTCTACCCGGTTTTTAATTACTTTGAAAGTTATCTTTTATTCAGAGGGAATTTTTAGGACTTAAGCCTGGGAGGCAGTATCTCGAGTAACCACAAGAGAACTGCTTCAAGGAGGCGAGGGGCAAGCCTAGTTATATAGAAGTTTTGCAGCGATGGACAGCCAGCCTGAACATTGAAAGATTATTGATAATTAAAGAAAACAGATATCCCAGGTTTAGGAATTTAAAACAACATCCAGTTCTACCACCCTGGAGACCTGAATTTTTACATATTTTCATCATTGAGTGGAATTTTTGACATTGTTGTTGATTTGGTAGGTGAAAAATGAAAGATGGAACTTACTGTCACATAGGCTTTGGAGAGAAGGACTAGTAAATTAATTATGGGATGTCTGTTAGGGCCCAAGAAGGGCCCTGAGAGGACTCTGGACTTGACGAGGGGAGCTCAGAGTTGGGCGAGGACTCAGGAGACGGGAAGGAGGCCGTTGTCTAGGGAGCACTCCTCTGCCGGGTGAGTGGGGAGCTGTAGATTTCCCCCCTCACCTCTGCATGTGCTCATCCACACCTCCTTGTGAGGTGGGAAGGATGCAGCTGAAGTAACTGAGGCCTAGAGAATATTTGCAACTCCATCAACGTTGAGCTACCAGGATAATATGAAACCTGGTGTGTTCTGCATGCCAAGTCACTTCAGTTGTGTCCGACTCTTTGCAACGCTGTGGACTGTCACCCACCAGGCTCCTCTGTCCATGGGATTTTCCAGGCAGGAATACTGGTGGGGGTTGCCAGTTCCTTCTCCAGGTAATCTTCTCAACCCAGGGATCAAACCTGTGTCTCCTGTATCTCCTATGTTGGCAGGCGGGTTCTTTAACGCTGAGCCACCCGGGAAGCTCATCTTTCCCTTTATGGCACCCTGCAAGTGATCCTTTGCAGCTGTGTTTCCTGACTGTTTTCCCGTTTCTTAAGGAGAGGCCGGGTCTTTACCATAAGTCTTCAGGCTGAGTACTTAATCTTGAATCTCCACAGTGAGCCTGGAGAAGACAGCTGACTACGTGTCACCAGGCAACCCTTTCTCATGGAACTTGCTTACCTGTTCACGGCACTAGTGTGGTGGAGAAATGCCACTTGAGAAACCATGTTTTACTGTATTAACTGAATTTTACAGGAAGAAGCTGATAAGGAGTGCTGAGGGTTTTCTGATTTTTCTTTGTAGTCTTTCAAGTCATTGTCAGCTATGTCATTTCATTTGGTCGTGGTTTAGGTGGTAAAGTCATTTCGTAGATGAAAATTTGATCTCTATTTTCAATTTCTTAGAGCAATACTTTCTTTAATGATATGAACTGAAGGATTCATGGCTAGATATTAGAAATATATTGGACTTTTTAGTGTGTCTCCTATGTACTATTTTTAGTTCTCTTTTTAACTATCATAATATAGCATCTTACTGTCTTTTTTATAATTCTTAAAATCACAAGAATGTTCAAATAATTCCTGATGATGCTCTAATGAAGTCAGAGTTCCAATATATACCTTTGGAAAATATTTTTGTGGTGTTTTAGCCCAGCAATTTGATAATCTGAAAATTAAGGGGGGTTTACAAGACATTTTCCACAAAAATATTCAAAGTTCTTCTGATAAATTGAAGGAAGAAGTTAATAGGATCTTTTCAACCACTGCAAAGTTCTGTAGTGTGAAAATTGTATTATTCTATATAGCTTTAAGTTCAAATTTGATTTAAATAGCAATTTGATAGCACATTTATAAAAGAATAGAGGGAAATGTCTTTTGATTTCTTGAAGCTTGTTTTTATTAAAGTGGTAGAAATTGTATCTTTCTGGCAATTTGGATTTGAAAGTTTTTATAAAATTTGTTTCTTTACTAGCTACAGGAAGAACCTTTGTATGGTATGGATACATTGGTGACTTTGGAGCAAATCACTGAAGCGTCTCCTTTTCTCAATTTCTGACCATATTATACATTCACAGGCTGTGGCCCCAGTTTTCTGAATCCAAATCCACTGAGATGGTTTCTTTAATTCTACTAAATATGTTAGGAAGTTTGTTAAATCAGGAAAGATGGTTAAGGATAAAGTATAAATCTGCTGTACATATCCTTAGGGAAATTTTTTCCCTTTTTAAGGGATTGCGATGTACCACTTAGGACTTCAAGATGGAACTGAGAAGGGATATGTAAAAGTTCCTTTTACTGTACATCAATGCTGTGAGCTTTGTTGTTCATTTCTTACCATCTTTTATGTTCCCAGGGCTGCCGAAGATTTATTGTCACAAATTCAGAAAAATTACCAGAAGCCACAGGAAGAGTTGGTGGTGTTAAAAGAAGCAGTAAGCAGCCTCCTTTCAACACACAACAGCGATGTGCGGGCTGCAGAAGCGCTCCTGAGAGAAGCAGAGATGAAGACCCAGGAGAGCGGCCGCCTGCTGCTCCTCATCGGGGCCAGCCTGCGAGAGTTCAGCGTGAGTCCTGCCAGCTCTCGTCCCCTTGGAGCTGGTCCCAAATTCTCCCACGTAAATGACGTCATCCTTTGCTTAAAAAATGAGCCTCAGGGCTGACTTCAGCACACAGTGTCAGGCACCTGAGGTGCAGAGGCTGACTTGCTTTTATGAAGCATCCTTAGAGGTGATGTTTGCTGCAGGAGGAGAAGCTGCGTGTTCAGGAAGAACAGAACTTGACATCAGCGCTGATTGCTGAAGGAAGAGGATTGCTGAATGCGGCCGCTGCTCCTGCAAACGCATCGCGGGAGGCTCTCGCAGTAAGTCCCAACTCAGCACAGCCCAGGGTTTCCAGGAAAGCCTCCCAGGCCCCAGACAGGCTGTTAAACAGACAGGCACGTGGTCACAGTGTTAATCTCTGTGTAGCAACTAGAGCAACACCGCGATGAGCTGCTACTGTGGACTGCCCAAATCAGGCGCCACGTGGATGACCTCGTCATGCAGATGTCCGAAAAGAGAGCACTGGAGCTTGTGTACAGGGCGGAGGATCACGCCGCTGAGCTGGAGAGACTGGCAGGTGCTCTGGACAGGTGAGGCGTATCTGGCAGGAACCCCACAAGTTGTGATCCGCAGATCAGAGAGAATAATAAGCCTGGCTGTTTCATTCACAGTGTTGAGTCACATTCTTTTTTGTGTGTAAAAACAAGGACTTCTCTTTTATTTCCGCGGCAAGGAGGGTTTCCTCCCAAGTCCAGTAGTGTATTTGACCATCGGCAGGAATGTACGATGGAAAAATGTGAACTGAAGCAGATAGGAATGAAAACAAATATTATGCTACGATATCAAGGCCTTCTGTATCCACCTGGTACTCAGGACTTTATGAGTTTGCCCATGGACAGAACCAGACACTGATTTCCTATGCATCTTGCCTTCTTGGGACTTGTGATCCAGCCGGCTTTCTGCATGGATGCAGGTTGTGGTTGCCCACCCTGGACTGTTAGAAGTGCTGAGGATCTATTTGCCAACTCCTGAAAGATTCTCCATTATTTTCTACTGCCTAAAAGGCTACCATTGTACTCATTACTTTAACATATATTTTTGGATATTTGTCAAGTACATCCTCAGTTTGTTAGATGTGCCTTTAAAAGAGAAGCGAGACTTTAGGCCAGTGGTTCCTGAATTGTTGCAGGAGGAGCCTGGGGAACTTCAGAATACTGATGGCTCTGTCCCCTGACCCCTCCCCTGTCCCCCAGACTGTGGGATATGGCCTGTACTTTAAACTTTTTTTTAAGTCCCCAGGTGATCTGAGGGCAGAAAATGAGGGAATCGGGGTTTAAGGCCTCACACAATATTGTGAGTTAGTAAATTTATTTCTTTAGAATCTGCTATTAATTATGAGTGGAAAAAGTCTGGACACACTGGGCATACGTGTGTTTCTGTGTTTGGGTGTATTTTATGGAAGGAGAAAAATGAGTATTTTTTTCTAATTTGAGGAGTGCTGCTATAAAAGACGAGCTCACACAACGAAAGCAATTAAAAATGACTATTGTATAAGTCTTGTGCTTCAGTGAGCTCTACTGCCTCCAACTGCTGTTGGAATCAGTAACAGAAAATGGACTTAGGTACCCAGTTAGTTTTTCTCCTTTCCTCATCTTTCCTCATTTTCCAAAAAGGAAAAGGATGTTTTAACTACATCTGTAGCTACAATGAAATCTTTGTTACTTAGTATGAGTCGTAAAAGCAGTTTGGTGTGATGCCTAAAATTAAATAACTTTGTCTTTTTTTTTGTAACTCACTGAATTTTGCCACTCAAGTAGTAGCAAGTAATAACTGCTGGTCTCTGCTTTGGAAAACACCCAACTCAATAACCTTGGGGAGAAAATGAAGTGGGCTACTCAGCAGGCAAAGATGTGTCTATTGTCAGGTTTCATTTTGAAGCGAGAGCGAGCTGAATGAAACAGCACCATTACCAGCTGGCAAGTTCCTGAGTGATCAGTCCCCTTACAAGAGTGAAGTTCAGATGACTGAAGTATTATCTCATCCTCCTCCCAAACCCCTGGTGAACTTCATCAAATTGGTGTATACTGTTTGAGGAATAAGCCTCATCATCCTCACATATGCTTAGCTAAGAAAGCCTTTTTAAATGAACACGTGTGTAGCAGGAGAGATTACAACCAGCGCAAACAGACAGGGGATTTGAACAGAGATGAAAGACTGGATGGTCTAAAAGATGAGATCATCTCTTCTTTGGGTGTTAATTAAGCAGCAGTTCTTAATGTTACCGAGGCAAGGTGACCACAGCTTCTTAAGACGGCGTTTGGAATTAGAGGGTAATCCACACGTTGACACAGACTCCTGTCTTCCTCTAAGTGGGAGGATATTTCTCTAAGTGGGAGGCTTTTTGGAATAGTGGGCAGATTCCGTTCCGTTGATCATAACATCTCTAAATATGCCGATTGCACAGTGGCCTTGGGAATGTCAGACATGTGTCCCTGAATGCCACCAGCGCAGCCCACGTCCACTCCAACATCAGGAGCCTGATTGAAGAATCAGAGAGGTTGGCGACGGATGTACTCGGAACTGTGAAAGAGGCAAGCGCGGTAAGAAGGGCCCCTCGGGTTTCCCTGTGTGCTTGCTTTGTCTGGGTGCTGTGGTCAAGTGAGCCTTCCGTGAGATGCTCAAGCAGAGAGGCAGCAGCTTAAATCTACGCTTGTCAAGATTCTTTTCTGGTGGAATTCTGTCATCGTGTGCACTGTCTTTTCCTGCATGCTTAGTCACTCAGTCGTATCCGACTCTTTGCGACCCTGTGGGCTATAGCCCACCGGGCTCCTCAGTCCATGAGATTTCTTAGTCAAGGATACTGGAGTGGGTTGCCATTTCTTTCTCCGTAATGTATTCTAATGCATTAAAAGTATTGTCTTTTCCTATGGGAGTAAATAGTGGACCTTAAACAAGCTCATTTACCCCTTAGACTACTTCCGTGTCCAATCCTGGATTCAGGGATTGAACCCACATCTCCTGGATTGGCAGGCAGATTCTTTACCTGCTGAGCCATCTAAGTCATAAATAATTCTTAGAACAAAAATGATAATGTTAATTGATATCTACCTTGGACATCTCTTCTTACTCGTGGAGAACATCTTCATTTAAGGGCTGGTTTTTATGTTTATAGATTTAAAAATGACTGTGTTCCTTCTCTTCAGCCGCAAATTAGCACGTATGTTAATAGGCCTACTTCAGTTGTCCCTGCCTGTTGTCTGCTTGACTTCCTAGTTCGGAAGGGCCCTGGGGGATATTCTGACAGGACAGAGTTGCTCTCTCCACCTTCCGCAAGAGCCCACCCTGCCCTCCAGGTCCACGTTTCAGTTGTCCTGTTTTACAGGCTTCCGAATCTCTTGTTTCTAATGGGAGAGCGGCCCTCCGGCGCAGTTCTGAGTTTCTCAAAGAAGGCAACCGCCTGAGCAGAAAGCATCGAGGTCAGTTCCCACAACTCTGAACATACTTCCAGAACATTCTTCTTTCCTGGAGCAAGTTGAATCTTAACATTTCTTTGTCACAATAATATTCCAATTTCCTATCCTAGACACATTATGTAATTTTTATTGTGCAGCCCCCTCCAATCTTCCAATGACTCAACAAGCCTCCCCTGAGAACAAAACCCTCTGCTCACTGCTCTAGCTCCTGAGCTCAGGCTGGTCCTCACGGCATTTGTCAGGATACCTGTGATGCCATGTGCTTCTCTGTCCATCTCAGGATTTCACCATTTCTTGAAGAGTCGTATTATGTTTGACTCTTGTCTTCTGCACAGGGCTAAGGCATTGTTAGAGCCATGGTAGGCTCTTATAAAGTTACTGAGTTAAATCAATATTGATTTATCTATTAAAAATACCTATGCAAAAAAAATACCAATGTGGTTTCATTTTTCCTAAGACTTTCAGTAAGCAGTTTTTGGCACATGTAAGAGTTAGTAAGCATGATGCAGAATGGCAGATGACTCTGTTGTGTAAGAGAAACAAATAAGTTTTATAACATATAGTTTTATATATATATATATATATATATATAAATCACCTTAATATACCCTGCCACAAGTCACTCAGTTGTGTCCGGCTCTTTGCAACCCTATGGACTGTCGCCTGCCAAGCTGCTCTGTCCCTGGGATTCTCCAGGCAAGAATACTAGAGTGGGTTGCCGTGCCCTCCTCCAGGGGATCTTTCTGACCCAGGGATTGAACCCGTATCTTTTATGTCCTCTGCACTGGCGGGTGCGTTCTCTACCACTAGTGCTACCTGGGAAGCCCTTTTCGCCCTAGAGCTCTAATTGAATCAAGCATGAATTTAAGAAGTATTAGTGAGAAGGAAAACAAAGTAAAAAAAAAAAAAAATTATCAGGTAACCCCCCAAGCATACAATTTGAGGGTGGGTTGAGTGGTGCTAAGTCTTGTTAGACAAGCTTTCAATATTTGGGCTCTCTGTAGAAAGCTGCTGATTTTATAGATGGGTCAGGAATGATAAAACTGTCATCCAGGCAACTTTTTAGGGGCGGCTTAAAAGGAAACACTTTTTCCCCTTTGAATAGGTATCACATTGGAACTGAGTAGATTGAAAGATACTGCAAAGAGATTTCAAGAGGATGCTGATAAAATTGCCAGGCAGACCAACGAATCACTCTTGATACTTAGAGCAATTCCTGAAGGTAAGTGGGAAGGGGGGTTCATGATTTAGATTGATATCTTCTCATTGCAAGACACTTGCAGATGAGCAGAAGACCTGCCGCAAGTCTGATGCTGACCCCTCACCCAAAACAAAACCAAGCCTGACAGAATTCTCACTTGCAGAGGGATATGGTTTGGAAGGAAGAGCACTGTGTTTTTTATAGCTTCAGAACACCTGCATTGAAGTAGTAAAATTATGCCCTGAAAAAACAAAGCTTTAGATTCTTTATGCGATCATATTAATTGCTAACTATTAAAATAGGCCTGAGATGAAAGAAGAGACATTCAAAGAAGCTAGCAAGTAAAGAAGCTGAAATATTCCTGCTTTAAGGAAAAATGCTAAATTCATTATAAATGTGATAATTTAGAGAATTCTTGTTTGGAAATTAAGGAACTCTTCTTTTGTGAGACAACACGCGTTCTAAAATAGATCACTTTAATATTGATGGCTTGAAAATGCAGCGTCCCTTAAAATTTTAAGTAGGGTAACTTTTTAACACAGGCAAGTTGCACTGTGGTGCATTATTTATCTTACATTCCTTCAGCCTTTTCTTTTTTCTTAAGTCTTGCAAGATACTGAAAACATCTCCCAAGTTCCTTTGTCTGCTGGGTCGCCTTATTGTTGTTCTGTCGCCCAGTCGTGTCAGACTCTTTTCGACCCCATGGAGTGCAGCACACCAGACCTCCCTGTCCCTCAACATCTCCCAGAGTTTGCCCAAGTTTCACATTCATTGTAATGGTCACTTTATAAGCATGAAAATTACCCTGGGAAGCTGGACTTTGGGACACTTTGGACTGACTCCCTATGTTAGAAGAGTGGAGCATTTTCTGATCTGAAATTTTCTTTTTCTTTTACTTATCTTCCCTCAACATCTCCCAGAGTTTGCCCAAGTTTCACATTCATTGTAATGGTCACTTTATAAGCATGAAAATTACCCTGGGAAGCTGGACTTTGGGACACTTTGGACTGACTCCCTATGTTAGAAGAGTGGAGCATTTTCTGATCTGAAATTTTCTTTTGCTTTTACTTATCTGTTTTTAAGGATACATGATGTATGTTGATCAAACATAAAAATAATTTTTTATTTGGAACCAATTTCACATTTGCATTAAAGTTACAGGAAGATTTAAAAGAATACCTGTATACCCTGCATCCAGCTTCTTCTAGTGTTGATCTTTGTCCCTTTTGTGTTAAACCCTTTAAAAATGAATGAAAGTGCCTTAAAAAAACAACTGTCACCCAGATTTTCTAGAATAATTGAACTCCAGTTTATCTTTAGTGACCATTTAGTTTTTACTGTGCTCTTATTTCCGGGAGCTAGTTGTGGGCAAATACACTTCCTCTGGCCTAGGATACTTCTATGGCACCTTCAGGTTTAAATTTGTAAACCTTCTTATCCAGACATGGAATGATCTGGAGAAGCTATTAGTGACTATAAGAAAGGAATGATCGGAAAGGGAGCAAATAAGTTTAGATTGTTAACCTATAAGATGCTGAGTCGCAGTTGCTTTTGTAATCTCATTGTGTATTGAAATCATACTTCAATATAGAGTGTTGTCATCAAAAACATTTCAGTTCAGTTCAGTTCAGTCACTTAGTCATGTCCGGCTCTGCAACCCCATGGACTGCAACACACCAGGCTTCCCTGTCCATCGTGAACTCCTGGAGCTTGCTCAGATTCATGTCCATTGAGTTGATGATGCCATCCAACCATCTCACCCTCTGTCATCCCCTTCTCCTCCTGCCTTCAATCTTTCCCAGCATCAGAGTCTTTTCTAATGAGTCAGTCCATCGCATCACGTGGCCAAAGTATAGGAGCTTCAGCTTCAGGATCAGTCCTTCCAATGAATATTCAGGATTAATTTCCTTTAGGATTGACTGGTTTACTCTCCTTGCAGTCCAAGGGACTCTCAAGAGCCTTCTCCACCGCAGTTCTAAAGCATCAGTTCTCTGGCGCTCATGAATGGAAAACATTTCATTCATCCAAAAAAGGAAGTGGTAGCACATATGTGTGTGTGTAATCTGTCACTTCAGTCGTGTCTGACTCTTTGCAACCCCAGGGACTATAGCCCCCGAGGCTCCTCTGCCATGGGATTCTCCAGGCAAGAATACTGGAGTGGGCTGCCATTTCCTACTCCAGGGGATCTTCCCAACCCAGGGATCCAACCCCCGTCTTCTGTGTCTCCCACACTGCAGGTGGATTCTTTACCACTGAGCACCAAGGAAACCCCAGCACATGTGATAGGCAGCCTTAATACTGTCGTTAGAAACAGAAGCCCCCTTTTGTGTTCAAGGACCAGAAAGAAATTCTGTAACATGTTTCTGTGTAAAATTACGTTCGTTGTGGTCTTAACGGTTTTCTGCATGCTATAACCACGTGTATAAGCGCCAGAGTATGTACTTGAGTCTAAATTTATTTCAGGTGTCAGAGACAGAGGAACCCGAGTCCTGGCCATGTCTGCAAACCAGAGCGCCACCAGCACACTCAGGAATGCCATGGGGCTCAGCCAGAGGCTGGTGCACACGTCCAGTGACCTGTCCAGGGTCAACGCCACGTTACAGGAAACGGACGCACTCCTGCGAGACTCCTCAGTGACCAGTAGGTCGTGGTCTCCCGTCCCGTTAGGAGAGTTTGTGTCATGCCACGTGAGCTGGCCCAGGGCACATGGGTGTTCGTAGCCAGCAATCCGAAATAATGAAAATGTAGCAACATCTGGATTTGCATTTATAAAGGAAGAGAAGGGCCTCGGGTACTGCCTTGGGCTGGTGCATTTTTTATATATTTACCAAAATAGCAGGCGTTTGATGATTTGGATATTCTAGTATATCCAGCACATATTCTAGTAATGACCGGCTAATTTCTCTTGTTTCCTCCCTGCCTCCCCCTGCCCCGCCCCTGCCAACTTTCTGTCACCTTCACATATTAGCTTTGTTAGCTGGAAGAAAAGTCAAAGATGTGGAAACACAAGCCAACCTCTTGTTGGAGCGGCTGAAGCCTCTGAAGATGTTAGAAGAGAACCTGAGCAGAAACCTGTCAGAAATCAAACTGCTGATCAGCCAGGCCCGGAAACAAGCTGCGTCTGTGAGTGTGGGGCCCACGGGTCTCGGGAGCCTGGCACCACCCCGCCAGCTGAAGCTCCTGGAACCACACATCCCGGGGGTCTCCTATGCAGAGGGCTTCGGTCACACTTGGTACTGACAAGTTCTCGGAAATGCCCGACTTCTCACAGCCTTGTCTCCAGGTGTATTTAAAGCCTTGTCTTACATGTTTTACTTTGTTGTTCAGTCGCTAAGTCATGTCCAACATTTTGTGACCCCCAGGGACTGCAGCACGCCAGGCTTCCCTGTCCTTCACTATCTCCCTGAGTCTGCTCAAACTCATGTCCATTGAATCAGTGATGCCATCCAACCATCTCATCCTCTGTCGCCGCCTTGTCCTCCTGCCCTCAGTCTTTCCCAGCATCCGGGTCTTTTCCAGTGAGTCAGCTCTTGGCATCAGGTGGCCAGAGGAAGGGAGCTTCAGCTTTAGCATCCAATGAAGCTTCAGTCCTTCCAATGAATATTCAGTGTTGATATTTACATTGAGTACATTTAATAAGTCCCATTTTCCTTGATTCCTACTTTTGTTCTGTGTGTTTCAGAATGTGGTTAGCAAAAAGATCTCCATTTCCTTATGGAGATTTGTAATCATGGCCTAGATTTCCAGGTCCCCACCGATTTGCTGGATAGTACAAACACATTGGTCTAAGTGTTACCATTGGTGGAAGTCTCACTGGTTGCAGTGTTCTTTCCATCATTTTCCCAATTTGGTGTTATCATAATCCAAGTATTCTCTAGAATGCTTGTGCAGTGTGGGCCGCATCTCTAGAATTCTGACAAAACAGCTAGCATCCAATGAATGTCGCTCAAATCCAGGTCACTACCTGCATAAAACACACAGCTTGAGAGAATGTTTTCTGGCCATCCTTTGCCATGGCCTTAGCCGTGTGCTAAAGGAGAGGCGTTTCAGGGAAATGAGATTGAGAGCACGTCATTTGTCGTACTCCTGGGGACCTATAGACAATAATAAAGGTGACCTCTGGTCTAATCTTTACCTTCCTGAAGCTTCTAGCCAAGAAAAAGGAGCTCTGGATTATTTGATCCTTGAGTGATTTCACTTTGGGAAAAGAGCTGGAGGTTTATAAGAGCTCTGGTTTCCATCTGCCTTAGTTCCAGTTGCCAAATAAAAAACCTGACGGATGGTTGCAAGTGCTCTGGTTAATATAAACTTATAGTCTTGAGGGTTAATATAAAGATTATGGGGAAGGCAATGGCACCAAACCCCAGTACTCTTGCCTGGAAAATCCAATGGACGGAGTAGCCTGGTGGGCTGCAGTCCATGGGGTCGCTAACAGTCAGACAGACTGAGTGACTTCACTTTCACTTTTCTCTTTCATGCATTGGAGAAGGAAATGGCAACCCACTCCAGTATTCTTGCCTGGAGAATCCCAGGGATGGGGGAGCCTGGTGGGCTGCCGTCTATGGGGTCACACAGAGTCGGACACGACTGAAGTGACTTAGCAGCAGCATGTGCAAGTAGTTATTTACCAGAGTGATATGTGAGTGAAATAACTGGTCTATAATTATTTGCTGAGTGATAGATCAACACTCCATTACCTCATATTATGCACGCTCATTTGCATCCAACTTTCTTGCAACCCTGTAGACTGTAGCCTGCCAGGCTTCTCTGTCCATGGGATTTCCCAGGTAAATGATCGTCAAATAAGATTCCAAAGTGATTTAGAAAAACTCCTTATCTTTAAGGAATCAAGTCTCACAAAATAGAGTTCCTGGTGTAAAATTCTTTTTTAAAACCTCACGACTGGCTTTTCCGTAGTAAAATATTTTACCAAATGGAGTAAGTTTCAGCCCCATCTGATTTTCACCTTTTGAGACACATAGCACTATTATCTGGAGAGGAATCCTGCCTAGCAGCAAAGAGTCGAAAGAGCACAGCACTTCTGAACCCCAGGCATGCTGCAAGCGTGTGTCCTGGATGACTCTAAGGCACTTGGGGGCAAATCTCTTCTCCTTCTCTAGATCAAAGTTGCTGTGTCTGCAGACCGAGACTGCATCCGGGCCTACCAGCCCCAGATTTCTTCTACCAACTACAACAGCCTAACGCTCAACGTGAAGACAAGTGAGCCCGACAACCTTCTCTTCTACCTGGGTAGCAGCGCTAGCGTGAGTATGGCCTGTGGAGGCTACGCTGAGTCTCTTAAGCCAGAGGACATCTTCTCAATTGGTACATTTTTGGCTTAAAAAAGAAATAAGGCTTTTATGAAATCACTAGTGCTTCTAAGGTAACTAATCTTTTGCTAAGCTGGTAATGTTAGGTTGAAAACAAACTGTGAGGCTGCGTGCCTGTAAAGAGGAGAGCGGCGTTGAGCGGTGCCGCCCTCTGCCCCTTTAACTGTGGGCTGTGGGGACAGAGCTTTTTGTAATGTCTCCTGTGACCTCTGAAGCCACGGAGCTTCCTTCAAGTCTGTGAAGTCGACCTTGGCAGTTGTCACCAGGAGTGGAGGCATGCACCCCGAGGGACACGTCAGAATTGTCAAGCTTCCCCCAGACTCTTCCACCCACAGATTCTCGCGGTTCCCAGAGGGCAAGTCCCCTGGGGAAGACTTACTTCTTTAGGCTGTGTCGGTGGGAACAGGTCAGACCTTTGGGCAGAAGATACTAGCAAGCACAAATGCCATCTGAAATGTATTCTTAAGACACAAGGTGCAAAGCACAGGTCAGTCCGTGCTGTAGGGTTTCATGGCCTCTGTCTTGTTGCACAATTCACGTTCATGCGTTGCCCTTTCAGGCTGGGCAGACAGACAAGTGCAGCGCCTTCCTTATGACCCCTGAAGAGGCTGCTGACCCCCAGCGAGGTTTCTTGGAGAACTTCATGGGAGGCTCCATGGAGGGCCATGCCAGGGAAGGGTGGTGGATACAGATGGCCAGTGGTGGCCACTGTCTCCAATACAATCCTTCGGGTCATGCTCCAGCTCCAGGGGAGGGGAGCATTTAAAGACAATAGAAGGTCTTTTTTTGGTGTTCATTTTTTTACTTTTTAAGAATAGAGAAAATGCTGTAAAAACTCCTCCTTTAAAGTGTGTCAGTGGTCATGCCCACAGTCTGGCCTGTGGACTAACCCCAGCTCATGCCTTGCACCCCAGGCTGATTTCCTGGCAGTGGAGATGCGGCGAGGAAAAGTGGCCTTCCTCTGGGATTTGGGCTCTGGATCAACACGCTTGGAATTCCCAGACTTCCCAGTTGATGACAGCAAGTGGCACAGCATCTATGTGACCAGGTAGCAGACAAAGTTCTCTCTGAGCATTTCTCATTTTTCTGCTGCATCTTTTAAGTAACTACGTGTTTACCCTCGTGCTGGGAAAGACTGAAGGCAGGAGGTGAAGGGGGCAACAGAGGATGAGACGGCTGGATGGCATCACTGACACAGTGGACATGAGCTTAAGCCAACTCCGGGAGATGGTGAAGGACAGGAAGCCTGGTGTCTGCAGTCCATGGGGCCACAAAAAGTCAGACACGACTTAGTGACCGAACAACAGCATGTTTGTAATATCCTGTAACAGTCCTTGAAATTTCTGGGGAGTGGGATTATAGTGAAAGAATGCTTGGCTTAGATTTACTGTAGGAATTTTTTTCATTATTACAAAAGAACAAATGAACTTTGTTGTCATAATCAACCATCAAATGAAGAAAAAAGTTAAAAGCTTGTGTTACCTACAGAATGTCAGGTCTAAGTCAGCCAAGCAGAAGAGGGCAGGAACGTGCCGCATGGTGGAGACGCCACGTGGCTGGCAGCGGGACAAGCAGAGGGCAGGCCTGGAGGGAACCAGTCGGGGGTGTGTTTTCTTAGAATTCAGGCAGGATGTGAATTTCTTCCTTTTACAGCCCCTCTCCAGGGACTTCCCTGGCAGTCCAGGGGTTAGGACTCTGTGCTTCCAACTCTAGGGGTCAAGGGTTTGATCCCTGGTCACAGAACCAAGATCCTGCCTGTCATGTGGTTCTGCCAAGAAATAATAAAAGTGATAAAAAATAAAGCCCCTCCCCAGAGGCAATTACTGTTAAGCAGCTTTACGTTTGTCTTTCTCTTCACTTTTCTGTAATATCCCATTTTGTGGTGGTGGTGGTGGGAATTTGTGATTTTTACTTTGTTATTTGAGGAAACAGGGATATAATAAAGGCAGTGGGCTGTTGAAACATATTTAGTCCATTATCTGTAACTATTGGAACCAAGAAGATAACAGGATGGAATTGATGCTTTAGAAGAAATACTCCACAAGATTCTAGAGTACACACTAGGGCTGGGCTGGGCAAATCTAGAAGCAGAGAGGCCAGTGGAGACGTGGGCAGAAGCCGGTGGAGGCTGTGTGTAGAACAGATGTGTGTGTGTGTGTGCGTACACGTGTGGACCGATTTGTCGTTCTGAAAGTGCTCTTTTTGCAACTGTCTGTGACCCCCAGATTTGGGAACATTGGTTCGTTGAGCGTAAAGGAAATGAGTGCAGCTCAAAAGCCTCCACCAAGAATAAGTAAATCTCCTGGAACAGCCAAAGTTCTGGATGTAAACAACTCAACCATGATGTTTGTTGGAGGGCTTGGCGGACAGATCAAGGTAACGTTCTGAAGGCTCATCTGAACAGGCTGATTTTACCAATAGATGAAATGAGTATGCTTACAGTTTTGAAAATATTCTAGGCAGGGAACGATTTTCTGCTTCTATTATTTTGTTTAATGACAGTTCATCTGCAGAGTTGGGTTGGTTTTGTAAAGGATCATGCTTCATAAATGGTATAAAGGGAAAAGCAGCCAACGGTTCATTTTACTATTTTTTTCCCCTTCAATAATGAAAGAAGAAATTCAGTATTCCACATTAATGTTTTTGAACTCCCTTATCTCTATTCTGATTCTAGCGGTGTATTAGTCATTTAGCCATGTCTAGCTCTTTGTGACCCCAGGGACTATGTAGCCTGCTAGGCTTCTCTGTCCATGGAATTCTCCAGGTAAGATTACCAGAGTGGGGTGCCATGCCCTTTTCCAGGGGATCTTCCCAACCCAGGGATTAAACCTGGGTCTCCTGCACTGCAGGCAGATTCTTTATCATCTGAGCCACCAGGGAAGCCCTGACTCTAAAGGTAGACTAACCCTAACCCTAACCCTAGTGTTTAGCAGAAGAGTTCATGGTATATTTTATGACATCGGTTATCCTCCCACCCAATAAAACTGGGGCTACCTGGGCCTGGTTCATTGCTCTGAAATGAAAGTGGGAGTCTCCGTTCCCAGCAGGGGTCGTCACTGACTGCACCTTCTGGGCCTTTTCTCACCTGGTAAAGGGCCTTCTCTGCCGCGACCCTAGTAATTGACGTGACCTCTGAGTTCTCGAACCGCTGTCTGTCACTCATTCTAGGGTCCCAGTTCAGGATTGGAAGGAAGTCCAGTGATTACAAACTGGCCATTTGCCTGGATGTTGTTTTCTCAAAATTTGGATCTGTGAAATTTGAGCTCCCAAGGAAGAGCTTTGGACGCTTAACGAATGTATTTCCTCTCACTCGTTGTTTGTGTTTGTTTACACCAGAAGTCTTCTGCTGTAAAGGTTACTCATTTTAAAGGCTGCATGGGAGAAGCCTTCCTGAATGGACAGTCGATCGGCCTGTGGAACTATATTGAGAGGGAGGGGGAGTGCCACGGCTGCTTCGGAAGGTAACTCGCCCCACAGGTGATACCTCAGATGCTAATATGCACAGTGACCTGGTCCAGGGTAAAGGTTCGCGTTGTAGCATTTCTCAAATGCATTTGACCTTGCATGCATGCTTAGTCACTCAGTCATGTCCTTTGAGACCCCATGGACTGTAGCCCACCAGGCTCCTCTGTCCATGGGATTCTCCGGGCAAGAATACTAAGGATTGCCATTTCCTCCTCCAGGGGATCTTCCCAACCTGGGGATCAAACTTGAGTCTCCTGTGTCTCCTGCATTGGCAGGCAGATTCTTTACCACTGAGCCACCCTGAACTCTTGCTAAAAATGAGTTTTCTTAATGTTCCATAGAATACACTTTGTAAATGCTGATACAGACACAAACTGGTGCTTTATGTCTGCGTTTGTCACTGGATTAAACTGTCTTCATTTTAGATAAGTGTCCCCACCTAGACAAAAACTTTCGCTCAGTGAGTTAATAAACTACTTCTAATAACTGAATCCATTTGAGCAGGCCAGTAATTAGAATTCATTGTGCTTTTCACCTTTGTGTGTAATTTTCCATTATTAAATCATTAATATGGTCCAGTGATGCCCTTTAGATTTAAAAAAAGTTTTTTTCTCTATGTGATCATGTACCTTTAACTTGGGCTTATATTACCAAGGAGGCTAACGGTTTTTTTTTTTTTTAATTCCTTTTTGAATATATTTGTACTCTAGTGTGGTGTCAGCATACATTCATAATTATGAAAAATCTCTTAGATCCTTAAAGGATAATATAAGATCATTGATTTTAACAGTTCACATCTAAATATGGGGAGGAAAAAATCTTTAATCGGCAGGCCTTTATTCCTGTATAAGTTCTGAGTGGCTGGTGCAGTAGTGCATTTACTGCTTAGCGACCTTTGATAGGGCAGTCTTCTTTTCTTTACACATATTAAATCATGTGTCACCCTTCCAGAGAGGTTCTCTCAGGATCCCTGTTTTACAGATAGAGGGAATGAGACACAGAGGGGTCGGGTGACTTTTCTGAGGTCACACAGCTAGTAAGTTGGGGAGCTGAAATCTGAACCCCAGCAATCTGCTTCTAGAATCTGTGTCCTTCACTACATGAATCCAGTCGTCCGAAGGTAAAGCAATGGGACTTGCTTCTAGGAGGTGATTGAGAATTAGACCATAGTTGATTTATGCACAGTGCATTTCTTATACTGCTTTATGGGAGATCTCAAGACAGAAACTTTCAGAAAGAATAGGACTGTAGAAAGCTATCAGTTTGAAACCTGGGGTTTTGCAGAGTGCCTCTATGTTTTACTTTGCTAATGGAAACCCTGTCATTGTTGGGTCTTCTGTCTCTGCTTGGAGTTGTGACACAAGGTTTGGTTACTACACCTTTACTGGGAGAAAGTGCAAATTCATACCCTCCTCCCAGACAGTCTAATCTAAATTTCACTCTCAAGCCCTATGACATTCCAGAAGAGTACCTTTTGAACATAATAATGACATATTCCAAGTCCTTTATATTTGAAGAGTAAATCAAGTCAGCTTTTTGAAGCATGGGGAAAACTGCAAAACACTTACCTAAGATATGCTGGAGTCCACAGTGTGTGACTGAGTTGTAAGTTCATCTTGCAGATTTTTGAGACTCTGTTTGGTCAATGATATTCTAGTAAGCTGATCCTTCTGGCACATTGGTACGGATTTGCTTCCCATTATTGGTACAGTTTAGTTGATGCATTTAGTTAAAACCAGCACCAGGTAATAAATCCCAATATAAAATTTATTCCAAAAGTGCTGAAATTAAGACAGGACATTAAAGGAAATGAGATATTAAAGGACATCAAAGTCACATTAAAGGAAATTAGAGTAAACGAAAATCTAGTCGCTAAGTAGAACTATTTATAGCAGCAATCCATCCTTTGAGGGAATTTCTTTTTACCACAGTGAATGCTGCCTACATTAACTCTCTTTTCTTTATAAAGCAACTGGGCGCTTGTCTCACATAATCTCATGGGGGACATATTTTAAGATATTATGACTTAACACTTGCTGTCAAATTATGGAAATAAATGCTCTATGACAGTTTTGTGAGGAGGAACTCACGAATGTCGTGTGTCCTTGTGAACTACCTTCCTAAGAACAGGTTATATTTCACCCTCTCTGTGCAGCCCCCAGGATGAAGATGCCTCTTTCCACTTTGCTGGGAGTGGGTATTCTGTCGTGGAGAAGACTCTCCGGGCTACTGTGACTCAGATAATTATGCTCTTTAGTACCTATTCACCTAATGGGCTGCTTCTGTACCTGGCTTCAAATGGCACCGTAAGAGTCTTTAAGGGTACTATGCCCTGGTGTGTATATACAGTTGGATTGCTGTGAGGATATTTATTAAATGATTGTTTTATGAGCACATACAAGGATAATATATACACACGTATACCATACTAGTTTCCCATTTAAAATTATTTATCAGTACAAACTCACTGACAAACATTTGGAAAAGCATATCAAATAGAAAATAGCTTCCCATCATTATGTGCATTTAGCCATGTCCAACCCTTTGCGACCCTACGGACTGTAGCCCACCAGGCTGTTGTGTCCGTGGGATTCTCCAGGCGAGAGTACTGGAGTGGGTTGCCATGCCCTCCTCCAGGGGAATCTTCCCAACCCGTGGATCCAACCTGAGTCTCCTGTACTGCAGGTGGACTCTACCCACTGAGCCACCTGGGAAGCCTTGTCACTTAAACATGTATTATTAGATTTTGAACCTAAATAAGAAGTCTTGTTTTATTCACTGTAGTTTCCTAACCTAATTTGGATTCCATCAGAGGAGTTCATGTTCTTATTTTGATCTTGCGTGCTGGTGGTCTTTCTGGTTTGTGGTTGTATTTTTAGGACTGGCTCATTTGTCAATCTAAGTGAACAAGATGCAGAGAGTCCACTTGTCTTACTGTGTTGTAGACTTTGACGTTCGTGAGTTTATCTCACATATGTCTGTATGTTAATCTAGAAAGCCTTGACTTTATCTCACATATGTCTGTATGTTAATCTAGAAAGCCTTGTGGACACTTTTAACATCCAACTATTGGGCCAGATCCTGTTCTGTCAGTTTGACTGTAAGAGGTTTCCACCCTCCCTGACTTGGAGAGGAAAGAAATCTTGTGATAATAATGTAACCATGGGTAAGTGTTTTCTCTTGTTTTTTACAGAAAGACTTTTTATCCATTGACCTGGTCGACGGCAGAGTCAGGGTGATAGTTGACCTGGGTTCTGGGCCCCTTGCTCTGATTACCGACCGACGCTATAATAATGGAACGTGGTACAAAATTGCCTTCCAGCGAAATAAAAAGCAAGGTAAGTGTGAGGACAGACGGACAAAATGCCCTGGTGGGAATGGAAATCTTTCCAAAGGTAGCAGTCTTTGTTTTTTCTTTAGCGTTCTGAG
Source organism: Oreotragus oreotragus (assembly GCA_006410675.1). Classification (NCBI taxonomy): domain Eukaryota; kingdom Metazoa; phylum Chordata; class Mammalia; order Artiodactyla; family Bovidae; genus Oreotragus; species Oreotragus oreotragus. Next base: position 234,715 of record SJYX01000771.1, on the reverse strand, counting down.
TCTTCTTGAATGACATTCTATTCAAAAGCCCTGTTTTCTTTGGAATTCTGAGTGCCAGGATTCCCAGCTTGGTGAAGGAATATTCTATTTGTCTGTGGTTTCCAAATGCATTGGGCTTCCCTGGTAGCTCAGTTGGTAAAGAATTCCCCTGCAATGCAGGAGACCCCGGTTTGATTCCTGGGTCGGGAAGATCCACTGGAGAAGAGATACGCTACTCACTCCAATATTCTTGGGCTTCCCTGGTGGCTCAGCTGAAAAAGAATCCGCCCGCAATTCGGGAGACCTGGATTTGATCCCTGGGTTTGGAAGATCACCTGGAGATGGGAAACGCTATCCACTCCGGTATTCTGGCCTGGAGAATTCCATGGACTGTATAGTCCATGGGGTTGCAAAGAGTTGGACATGAATGAGCAACTCACTTTTGCAAATGCATTATTTAACATTAAAGGCTAAATTAGAATCAAGGGTCAAATTGATTCCATTTTCTTTCACACATTCTGGTGCCATTTAGCATGCACATTCTGGATTTATTGACTTTTGTAAAGATGGTTTTCATTTGCCCTTTAACAGTCAAGAACATTCCTTGATCAAATTTGCAGGCTAGAAAAGAATATGTCTTTGTTAATGAACTTTGTGAGACATCTGTGTTTTGTTTTACTGTAGAAAATGATTTTCTTATTCCCTTGATCTCTTCTAGGGCTCCTAGCAGTTATTGATGCTTATAACACCACCTATAAAGAAACCAAGCAAGGGGAGACTCCAGGGGCATCTTCTGACCTCAATCGTCTGGATAAGGATCCAATTTATGTGGGTGGATTACCGAGGTCGAGGGTGGTGAGGTATGATACCACACTGCAGAATTGTCGTGTCCCTAATTCCTCTTTTAGTTTCCATAACAAAATCCCACAAACCGGGCAGCTTAAACAACAGAAGTGATTAACAAATGTATAAGAAATGTCTCTTACAGTATCTGGAGCCTGCAATTCTGAAATCAGGTGTCCACAGAGCTGTTTCCTTCTGAGGATCATGAGAAAGATAGCTGTTCCATGCTGTCTCTGGGCTTCTGGTAGCTTCAGGCATCCCTCAGCTTGTAGGTGGCATTCTTCGTCTGTGTGAACACATTGTCTTCACTCCGTGTCTCTCTGTGACCAAATTTCCCCTTTTTATAAGGGCACCACTCATACTAGATTAGGCTTATCCTAATGACATCCTAACTTAATACAGCCACAAAGACCTATTTGCAAGTACGGTTACATTCAGTACCTTATGAATACTACGTCAAAGTAGGAGTTAGAAAGTCAGGATCTTTTTTGAGAAGAGGTGGAGAACATGTCTGAGCCCATGGCACCCTGTTTTGACTAGTATGCCACGTTTGTTGTCGTTAATCTCCAAGTTGTGTCCAGCTCTTTGCAGCCCCGTGGACTGCAGCATGCCGGGCCTCTCTGTCCTTCACTATCTCCTGGATTTTGCTCAGATTCGTGTCCATTGAGTCGGCGATGCTATTTAACCATCTCATCTTCTGCCGCCCTCTTCTCCTGTTGCCCTCAATCTTTCCCAGCATCAGGGTCTTTTCCAGAGAGTCAGCTCTTCACATCAGGTGGCCCACGTATTGGAGCTTCAGCTTCAGCATCAGTCCTTGCAGTGAATATTCAGGATTTATTTCCAAGTATGCCATATACTTGAGAAGTAAAGAAAGCCTTTTGTAGTAAAATTTATGATGTTCTACTTACTGCCTATAGAACATCTAAAAATGGTAACTGTGCAATATTTGGAGACCTCACTTTCCATCACGCATCATTCTCCTGTCCAGACTTTCTACTAGAAAAATCTCTTTGGAGACCAAAAAAAAAAAAAAAGATCGTGCTTTTTGCAAACTTATCTGGATTCCCCTTTTGTGTGATTAGAGTGAATAATGTATGTGAAGCTGAAAGACCAGCATCAGCAAGTTGGATTAGAGATAGCAGAGAAGAGGTGCGCTGATTCTTACTCTTGTTTAGCTTTGCGACTCTAATAATTCACATAAACTTCCTGTAGTTTGCTGTTCTCAGTTTTGTAATTTTGAATTGGGGACAAATTAAGCGAGACGTTTCTTTCACACCATTAAAAAAAAAAAAAGAATGCATACACAGCTGGCAGTCAAGGCAGCCGAGCTCCCCAAGACGGAGCTGTAAACTATGTGTCGTAATTTCCTTGTGAAAATGCACTGTCTTTCTTATAACTGGCCCCTGTTTTGGTGAGTACGTCCAAATGGTAATGACTATGGTAGTTTCCTTTAAAAATATTAAGCAGGCTTTTGTCTAGGTAGCCACCTAGGTGGTTGTTGTTCAGTTGCTCAGTTTTGACTGACTCTTTATGACCCCAAGAACTGCAGCCCTCCAGGCTTCCCTGTCCTTCATTATCTCCTGGAGTTTGCTCAAACTCATGTTCATTGAGGCAGTGATGCCATCCAACCATCTCATCCTCTGTCGCCCCCTTCTCTTGCCCTCAATCTTTCCCAGCATCAGGGTCTTTTCCAGTGAGTCAGCTCTTGGCATCAGGTGGCTAAAGAAAGGGAGCCTCAGCTTCAGCATCAGTCCTTCCAATGAATATTCAGGGTTGATTTCCTTTAAGACTGACTGGTTTGATCTTCTTGTGTCCAGTGGACTCTCAAGAGTCTTCTCCAGCATCACAGTTTGAAAGCGTCAATTCTTTGGTGCTCAGCCTTCTTTGTGGCCGTCTGGGTAGTTCTGCTCACTACATTTGATCCTTTTCTTTAGTCCTAAGGTGAACACGTTTGACCTGAATTCTCACCTCTCACGGTTTCTTGTGTCCAGTGGACTCTCAAGAGTCTTCTCCAGCATCACAGTTTGAAAGCGTCAATTCTTCAGTGCTCAGCCTTCTTTGTGGCCGTCTGGGTAGTTCTGCTCACTACATTTGATCCTTTTCTTTAGTCCTAAGGTGAACACGTTTGACCTGAATTCTCACCTCTCACGGTCAGTAGCCTTTTTACAGGGAGACCTAGACATTTCTGAGAATGACACCTGGAAGGAGAGCTTCCTTGTTTTTATTTCTTCTTTCAAACCTGGAGTTATAAGATCCAAACTTCGTTGCTGCTGCTCTCCTGCCCTTCCCTACAGGAAAGGTGTCTCCAGCAAAAGCTACGTCGGCTGCATCAAAAACCTGGAAATATCCAGATCGACCTTTGATTTACTCAGAAATTCCTATGGTGTGAGGAAAGGCTGCATACTGGAGGTGGGGAGCATTTTATGAATATTGAGACAAGTGTAATAATCTTAGGACGAGTACATCAAATGCCTGTAGGTTTACTAACGTCATAAGGCAACAGGATCTAAACCAGGGGATTGAATAGAAAAGAGGAGGTGGGGTAAACAGCAGCAGCCTCTGGGTGATGGTTGGGTTGGGGAGGTTCCACACACGGCGGACCTGATGGGCTTTCTTCTCTCCTCTCTGACCAGCCCGTCCGAAGCGTCAGCTTCTTGAGAGGTGGCTACGTTGAATTGCCACCCAAGTCTCTGTCATCAAACACGGAGTTGTTGGTAACATTTGCCACCAAGAACAGCAGTGGCATCATCCTGGCTGCTCTGAGCCAAGGCGGTGAGAAGCCAGGTGATCGGCAGGCCCATGGGGTGAGTGACCCAGAGGCTCTCAAGCCAGGAGCTCAGGGAGGAAATGACTTCAGGAAACACTGGATGGAAGATGACTTAGTCCTAACGTGTATTCTATCCGTGTGCTTGGTTGTTTATGGGGGCACATTTTTACTAAGGAAACGTGTTCATTGCTGAATGTGTTTTCCTTCATGAATCAGTGGTGTCTTTGTGTTGCAAAGTCCATCTTCCTTGTCCAGCCACTAAGAAAGATACTTAGTGTCTACCTCGGATCATAATAAATTAGGTGATATTTACCCTTTCCTCTCCTCAGACTTTATATATTATGTAATTTAAAGAGACTCAGAGAATGCTAATGTATTGTATTAATGAAATAGAAGTCACAGAGCTACAATTTAGAGTATGGCTCTCTACTGTGCAAAACATTTTATGGACACTGTGTGTGTGTGTGTGTCTGTGTGTTTATTCAGTGAAATTTTATTCAGCCATAAAATAGGAGGAAATCCTATGAATGAACACGTATGAACCTCGAGGACATCATGTTAAGTATGAACACGTATGAACCTCGAGGACATCATGTTAAATATGAACATGTATGAACCTCGAGGGCATTATGTTAAGTATGAACACGCATGAACCTCGAGGACATCATGTTAAGTATGAACATGTATGAACCTCGAGGGCATTATGTTAAGTATGAACACACATGAACCTCGAGGACATCATGTTAAGTGAAATAAGTTAAATGGAGAAACACAGGTACTGCATGATCTCATTTATGTGGGGAAACTTGACAACTCATAGAAACAGAGCAGACTGGTGGTCAGCAGAATTTGTAAGGGCAGGAGGGAATTGGGTGGCGAGGGCCAAAAGGCACAAACGTCCAGCTGTAAGACAAGATCGGGGGCGATGTACAGCACGGTGACTATAGTCACAACACCATATTGCATTTGAAAGTTGCTAAGAGAGTGGGTCTTAAAAGCTCTCCCCATAAGAAAAAGATGTTGCAACTATATGAGGTGATCGATGTTAACTAAGCTCATTGTGGTGATCATTTTGTGATCTATTCAAATATCCAATGGCTGTGTTGTATACTAAGGCTAATACAGTGGTATATGTCAATTATGTCTCAGTAAACCTGGGGAAAGAGAGAAATACATCAGTGACTTACAGCACGCCTATTTGTTAGTATGTAACGTAGCAATAAATAAGCGTGAAGACTGTGTAGAAAAGGAAATCTTTGATGTGGTTAGTGATAAGAGCCTAATGCAGAAAGTAAATTATGTGAGCAGAGATTAGAAAGTAGCATACGAAGTAGAAAACAGTTGTGTCCCAGGGTGATATTTTTAAGGAGCTGCTTCCTTGGTGCCAGTACAGCCACATTGCCTTCGTCAGATGATAATGCTTTAAATCCTATAGTAATGTCTTTTCTGTGGGAATTCTGTGTGTCTCCTTCCTAGCCCTTCTGGTCCATCATGCTAATTGAAGGCCACGTTGAAGTGCATGTTAACCCTGGGGACGGAACCAGCCTGAGAAGAGCTCTCCTGCACTCTCCCATGGGCACCTACGGTGATGGTCAAGAGCATTCCATCTCCATGATAAGGAGCGGAAGGTATTTGCCTGACCTTACGAAGGTTCCCCAGTAGGACGCCTGTATGCGACTCTTTGCAATGAAATGATTGGGATAATTAGTATGATGTCATTAGCATTCAGTTTTTAGAGTTCCAGAATAATTCTAGAAGCTTGCTGGAAGACCTCCTTGGAAATCAATTTCATTTGCTTTGTAATAAGACATTTGCAGATTTTTCATAATTGAACAACCTTAACCCTGCCCTTTCATGGGGCCCAGCATAAGTTGTCTTTAGTTGGAAAAATTCTGTGTCAAATACCATCACAGTGTTAGTAAATTCTAATAGTGAATGAGAAAATAGTAAATAACTGTAGTGTGTTCAGCTCTATCTGACTCTTTGCGACTGAACCCACAGTCTGTAGCCTGCGAGGCTCCTCTATCCCTGGGATTTTCCAAGCAAGAATATTGGAGTGGGTTGCCATTTCCTCCTTCAGGGGATCTTCCTGACCCAGGGCTTGAACCTGCCTCTCCTGTATGGCAGGGGGATTTTTTACCACTGAGCCACCCAGGAAGCAAATTTTAATAGTGAATGGTATAATAGTAAATAGCAACAATGCAAATAGTAAAATGTAAATGGTAGTAAATAGTGTTAGAGTAACATTTCTATATTAATCTCCCTCAAAAACTAAGGACCAAATATTTTAAAAACACATTGGACATTTTGTCACAGATAAAGAAGTAAAGGATACTCTCCAAAAAGCACTCGAACTGAATAATGTTTAATCACATTACATTCATTTTGGGAAAATGTTTAGCTGTCTCTTTTCATGTTCAAGAGTTGCCTTTTTATTATTCACACATGTTAAATTTCATGTTAAAAGATTTCTTTCAAGGAAAACTTTTATTAGTAAGAACTTGCTGGAATAAAATGGACAGTGATGTTTCATTGTATTTTAAAACCTTTATTTTCCCCTTTGACTCTTTAGAGTTGTCACTGTTCAAGTGGATGAGACAACTCCTGTGGAAATGAAGTTGAGCCCGTCAGCAGAAAGCAAGACCATAAATGTGTCCAGCCTGTACGTTGGGGGCATTCCAGAGGGTGAGGGGACACCCATGCTCAAGATGAGAAGCTCGTTCCACGGCTGTATCCGAAATCTGGTCTTTAACATGGAGTAAGTATGACTGTACTCTCGGCCTGACTGCCCGTCCCGCTCTTTCAATGCCCAGTACCGACACTAATCTACAGTCTAATTTTGCCATTGGAAACTGGCCTCAAATTCTACAAGTTCCCAAATAATACGTGGATCCCATGTTTTATCATGCAAGTCCCCCCAGATGGACTTTACTGAACTAGAGTGATGGACAGTCTGGTCATCATGATGAGAAAGAAAAGAAGCACTGGGCCTTAGTTGCACGGGTGGTGCTAGTGGTAAAGAACCTTCCTGCCAGTGCAGGAGACTCGCGAGGTGTGGGTTCTGTCCCTGGGTCAGGAGGCTCCCCTAGAGGAGGCATAGCCACCCACTCCAGTATCCTTGCCTGGAGAATTCTATGGACAGAGGAGCCTGGTGGGCTAGAGTCCACAGGGCCGCAGAGTCGGACGCGACTGAGGAGGCTGAGCAGGCACGTGGGCTTCTAGCCACCGTGGGAGACGGTCAATTCGGTTACTCCTAAGAGTCTTGTATTCATATTTTTTAATGGGTTTTAAGTGTTCAGTAATCGTGTGCCCTTGGTGCATGCGTTGGCTTGTATTATCATCATTGATTCTGAAACGCTTTGTTTGTGTCTAGACTTCTGGATTTCACGAGTGCCACCGACTATGAACACGCGGACCTGGACTCCTGCTCCCTCTCAGAGAGGCCGAAACTAGCTGTCTACCGGGAGGACGGAGAGCTCCCGCCAGAGCCCCAGCCTTTACCAACTTCAGTGAGAAGGCCCTTTCCTTATGCAGTTCAGTGTTAAACTCGCTCAGTCGTGTCTGACTCTTTGTGACCCCATGGATGGTAGCCCACCAGGCTCCTCTGTCCATGGGATTCTCCTGGCAAGAATACGGGAGTGGGTGGGTTGCAATTCCTTTCTCCAAGGGATCTTCCCTACCCAGGAATCGAACTCGTGTCTCCTAAATTGCAGGCAGATTCTTCACCATCTGAGCCACCAGGGAAGCCCTTGTGAGCTTTCACCTTCCTTTCCGTTTGATGATTTCTTTGCTTCCTTGGTTGAGAGCTCATGCTGTGATGATGCAGATGGCTCATTGTACAGAGGAGAGCCCGTCTCTGAGTTCAGGGTGGTGGTGTTGGTAGCCTCCATCCACCAACCTGGAAAACTGAGTCTACAGCCTTACTCGGCCTGGACCCAGGGCACCTGCCCTCCAGCCTGGCTCCTCCTGGCTACACCTCGCTCCTGTTGAGGAGGAACCACCTTGGCCTGTCCCCTGTGGGCATGTACAGTCCCCTGCTGCCCGTGGGCCAGCTGTTCCTGCAGCCGCTGACCCCTCAGGCCCCCCCAGAGCAGTTGTTGTTTTTTGAGGGAGTGGAATTTTGGGCACAAGCAAGGCCTTTGCTCTTTGGACCTGATGAAAGTTCATGGGAATTTGGTGAACTTGAGTGGGGTTGAGGTGAAAAACAGAAGCTCTGATTGCCTTCTCAGAGACAAAGGGGTGTGGAATAAGCAGCCGAGAAGGTAAAGGCAGTGCGGGTGTGTTTGTGTTGCAGGTGCTCTGACACCCTTGCTTCTGAGATGTTTCCTTCGTGGGAAGACATGTTTGTGTTGCAGGGTATGGGGAAGGGCGGAGGTGGTGGGCCTGGCCTTGCATGACTGTGAGCCATGTGTATCTCTTACAGGAACTGTGCGCCACGGAAAGGGCCCCAGAATACGTGCCCAATGCCCACCAGTTCGGCCTCGCAGAAGGCAGCCACTTGGTGCTACCTTTTAACCAGCTGGCTGTCCGAAAGAGGTAGGTGATGCTCTAATGTCCTCACGAGATGTCTCATTGCTAGAAGAATCCCGGGCATATTCTCCAGCAGAGAAGAACCTTTTCCGGAAGAACCTTCTCGTGTTTCACGAGAAGTGAACACTTCAGAGTGTTCAGCTTGCCACCACGTGGCGGCAGTGAGAGGCAAAGAGGAGCGCAGCTTCTGTGCGGCTCAGATGTGTCAGTGTGGTTCGGACGGGTTTTGTGGTTTGTGTGGACCTCATCTTGATGATGGTGGGTGGCTGCCTCTCTGGGGGTGTGGAGGAGAGCCCTGGCTACCTAAACCCTCTTCCTTCTGGAATCCCAAGTCCCCTGAAGCTGTGAGCTGGACGCTGAACCCGATTCTACAAAAAGCATTCACTAATCTGCAGAAATGGCCCCTCCAGCTCTATCATCATGACCCCAAATTCCTAGAGCCACACGCATGCCAGCCTGCACATTCCCTCTGCCCTTCACACCTGGCTGTCCCAGGCAGCCTTCTCCAGCTGGAGAAGCTGGCTCACATCCCAGAGAGCTTGTGGCCAAGGCGCCTCAGGACCTGCAGGCCTCCCTGTCCTCGTGGGTCTCAGCCCCGCCATCCACGCCCTCGGCTCTGCAGTGCTCTTCACCTCTGTTGCCGCCATCTGGGGTCACTGCCCCTTGGCTCCTGCCTTCAGTCCCCATGAGCTTGGCAGCTGCCCAGTCCCTAATCTTTAAAGTCCTCTGGCTCCGATCTGTCAGAGGTCTTTCCCTCTCCCTGGCTGCCTTCTCCCCGTGGTCACACCGCTGAGCACTTCCTAAGTACCCACCCCACCTGCACAATCTCTGCTTTAAGCATCCTGCTAACCACCTCTCTCTCCTCCTTCTCTCTCCAGCAGCTTCTCACCACCATAAAAACCGCTGAGCCCTCTGGCTTTCTCACCATCATCACCATTTTTTGCCATAGCTCATTAGCCCCCTTCCCCACTGGCCTCCATGTGATCCAGTTTCAACTCTGTGGTATATTTCTGGTGTTAGCTTTGGGGAGAAAGAGACCCTCCTCTGTTCACTGCTTGATCCTCTGCTCCTAGGAAGATTCCTGACAGACGGAGGTAGGCAGTTACCACGAGTGAACGAATGGATAGGTCAGTGAAGGGATGCATGACCTCAGATGCTCAAAACAGATGTTGAAACACTTACTGGGGTCTTTGAGGTTAAAGAGAGACAGTGAGAGCATGTTCCTTCCTGAGAGCCCTCTCCTCCCTCCAGGCTTTCAGTTCAGCTGAGCATCCGCACGTTCGCCTCCAGCGGCCTGGTGTACTACATGGCTCACCAGAACCAGGTGGACTACGCTGCGCTCCAGCTGCACGCGGGCCGCCTCCACTTCACCTTCGACCTTGGGAAGGGCAGGACCAAGGTCTCACACCCAGCGCTGCTCAGCGACGGCCAGTGGCACACGGTAGGCGCTCGGGAAGGCGGCGTCACTGGTGCTGAGCTCGGGTCCATTGGCCCCTCGTGTCCACTCCATTTCACGGTAGTGGGATCAACCCCTTTGATTTCCAGCTTGCTCTGTGTCTGATATCTGTCCCATAGAATGCAGGCTCCTGAGGGGCACAACCTTTTCTGCTTCCTGAAATACCCTCAAGGACTCCCTCAGTGCATGACACTAAGTAGGCACGCAGCAAACATTGGTAGAATGAACGAAATGTTCATTTACCAGATACGTTCTTGGTTTGATGAGAAGTAAACCAAGCCCACGGGTGGCATGAATGGGCCCAAGCTGATGTCCTGGCCTGCGTGTTGCTGTGACGGGAACTCTCCAGCAGGTCCTGTGCTAACCTGCTCCAGGCTCAGCCTCCTCTCAACCCTGGAGGTGCGAACAACCTGAGCCGTCCTTGAGGGTTCCATTCGGGTTATTACTCCTACAGTGAACAGATGCTGCAAACAGCTGTTGTTTTCTCAGATTCCTTAGAAATGACTCATGTCTTCGGATCGCTCTAGGTCAAGACAGAGTACTTCAAAAGGAGGGGCTTCATGACGGTCGACGGCCAGGAATCGCCCATGGTGACCACGGTGGGGGATGCCACCACGCTAGACGTGGAAGGAAAGCTGTACCTCGGAGGCCTCCCCTCCGAGTACAGGGCCAGGAACATTGGAAACGTAAGCAGCATTTTCTCCGTAGGCCCATTTTTACCTGTACTGTGGTTGTTGTTTGTCTTGTGGAGGAATGTATTTGTGTTTAAATTACTGTGTTTGGGCCTGGAGCTTGGCCACAAAATGGAAACATTTGGAACCACATCCCTCGACTGTGTGTTGGGGCTCCTCCTTGAAGCCTAGCCTGCCTTCCTGTTGGTTAGTGAACGAACAGTTCCCTTCCCACAGGCATTTAGCCCCAGTGCAACTCAGGAAAAGTCCAGCAAATTTGTATTTTCAGGTTAGAACACGCCACAGTCTTTTCTTTTTTCCTGATTTTTCATTTATCATCTATGGCTGTGCCGGGTCTTCGTTGCTGCGCCTGGGCTTTTCTCTCGTTGTAGCAAGAGGGGGCCCCTCTCTGGTTGTGAGGCCCGGGCTTCACTCCAGGGGCTTCTCCTGTTGCGGCACACAGGCTCCAGGGCACACGGGCTTCAGTAGCTGCAGCTCCCTGGTTCTGGAGCCCGGGCCCAATAGTTGTGTGACCCACAGGCTTAGCTGCTCCATGGCATCTGGGGTCTTCCCAACCGGGGATCGAACCTGTGTCTCCTTCACTGGCACGTGGATTCTCTACTCCTGAGCCCCCAGGGAAGCCCCACTCCACAGTCTTGATTTCCACAGTATTTACTCAATAGAAAACCCTTTTTACTATATTATAGTAGCTTTTTTTTAAACTGAAATTCACACTTTATTGATAAACACTTTTATTTATTCCCCCCCGCCCCGCCGCCACAGGCAAATTCTATTTATTTATTTTTTATTTTATGGTTTTGGTTTTTCTTTTTTTAACATAAATTTATTTAAAGTTAGACCTTCGTGTGAAGTATGGTGGCAGCTGGATTTTTAAAACCCAAAGATAGTGTTTTACTGTGTTGTGTTGGAGGGTGGGAACAGTGTGTGCTTCCTTCTCATGTCCTCACCGTCACCTACTCCTGCATCATTTCACGTAGATCACTCAAAGCATCCCTGCCTGCCTCAGGGAGGTGACAGTGAACAGCCAGAAGCTGGACCCGGACAGCCCCATGTCTGCGTTTGCAGTGACCAGGTGCTATGCCGTGGCCGAGGAAGGAACTTTCTTTGAAGGCAGTGGATACGCAGCCCTCGGTATGTACGATCAACCATCTCACAGGCAGTCTCTGGGATGCCCTGCAGTCTAAGATGATAAGGATCCAGGAATCATCCGATAGGACAGGACCTGCTGCACAAGCTGCAGTGAGACCACGAATTCTGGATTCTCAGCATCTTGTGTAAAAACCTGCTCACCTGTCGTGGTATCCAGATGGCCTCCTCTCACCAGGAGAGGTGACCCTCCAGACGGCAACATGTAGTCCTGGTGTCATCTGTACTGGCCCCAGATTTACATAAGGCAAAAGCTGTCACTGTTCAGATTAATAAAGACCTTTGAATTAAAAACCAGCACCGTAAAATGTCTGGACCAGCCAGCCAAGTGCAACTCAGTTTTGATGAAAAAATTAACTCTGTATAGACTGGTGAAATATTCATGAGTTGTAAGTAGAGGAATTTAAATATCTAAAATGCTTTAGGATGGAAATTCCTCAAGGCTTAGAAGTAGCCCTTGTTATATATCTCACGTGCTCTCCCACTTCAGATGCTTGATTGGCTGGCTAAACCTGGTGGTTCAGGGGTAAAGAATCCGCTTGCCAAGCAGGGGATGTGGGTTTGATCTCTGGAGCGGGAAGATCCCCTAGGGGACGGCGTGAACCCATTCCAGTATTCTTGCCTGGAGAATCCCATGGACAGAGGATCCTGGTGGGCTACAGGCCATGAAATCGCAAAGAATCTGACATGGCTTAGGGACTAAACAACAGCAGCTTGCCGGCTGACTTCCTGTTTGCACTCGAACGGTGCTCCCCTGGCCCCTGTTCTATTTCCTATCACAGGGAACTAATTTCTGGGCTCCTTTGCCGGGGGCTTCCAGGGAGGCTCCGGGAAGATGGAGGTTGGGAGGCAGGAGAGGAAAGCCAGCAGGCTTCTCTCTTGTGCTCTGTGCTTCTGGCAACACCACCTCCCACTTGTCCTTCAGCCCTGGGCCCCTAGGTAACAACTGCCTGCTATTGCTAATATCCCTAACTTAGCCCAGCTTTTTTATCACCTGAATGAAAAATTCATTCAATTAAAACCCCACTTAAAAAAAAATGCATAGTCTGGAGTCTAACACACTTACCACACTCAGCAAATGATGACACACCGGTTAGTGGATACTGGGATAGTAAAGTGCTCTTATTTTTTGGATGGATGATGAGCCAATTACATGGATCAAATCCCTTCTGACTTTTGCCTACGTGGCTCTGTATAAAAGCATGTGCGCACCTCAGCTCCAGTCAGGTTTAGCCCAGCTGGTTGTGTGTTTTCTTTAAAAGCATCACTTCATCCTGTGGAGGTGCAAGCCGAGGCTCTGGGGTGAAAGAGACTTGCTGGTGGGGGTGGAGCTGGATCCTGAGAAGGAGCTGGAGCTCGTCAGGAGCCCAAAAGCACAGCCAGCCAGCCAGCCCAGCCCCTGGCCTCTCTGAGCCTGTGCCTTCGTGCATCAGGCAGGCCCCATCACCAACTGAGTGTCTTCCTTGTGTGTTTCAGTCAGAGAAGGCTACAAAGTGCGATCCGACGTGAACATCACGCTGGAGTTCCGTATCTCATCGGAGAACGGTGTCCTCCTGGGGATCAGCAGCGCCAAAGTGGATGCCATTGGACTGGAGATTGTAGATGGAAAGGTGGACGTTTAATCTGGATGCCCCCCACTCCGCCCATCTCATCCCAGTGTCAGAGCAGTTGAGAAACAGTAGAAATATCTAGATCCAAATTTCTAATTATTCACTTTCATGGAATGGAGAAAAGATTCAGTTAATATTTTAAAATAGATAATCCTAATAAAGGACTTCCCCAGTGACTCAGTGGTCAAGAATCTGCCTGCAATGCAGGAGACACAGGTTCAGTCCCTGAGTCAGGAAGATCCTCTGGAGTAGGCAATAGCAACCCACTCCACTGTTCTTGCCTGGGAAATCCCATGGACAGAGGAGCCTGGTGGGCTACAGTCCAGGGGATCACTAAGAGTCAGACACGACTGAAGTGATAACAGCAACAGCAAAGCTGCACATACAGCATAAGAAGTTGAAAATAGGATACTTAGTGTTTCCCTCCCACCTTCTGCAGGTCTCAGATTTTTTGTGCTACCACCTGGGATAGTAGAGCATCCATGGTTTTTCAGGAGGGAGTTAGTAAATGTTCCTTCACAGATGCTATCGCAACAGCTGTGAACCAACTTTCTTAGTAGACCCATGGGCTCCTGTCATGCTGAAAATACGACACTGATTTGAGGATGCATCACTAAGATTGTGGCTCAGGCTTGCTTTCAGGGCGGTAGCCGTTTTCCCTTCCGAAGCCTTGGGAATAGGCTAGCATCAGAATCCTTAGGACACTGTCTTACAAAACCACTATTTTTTTTTCATAGGTTCAGTTCAGTTGCTCAGTCATATCTGACTCTTTGTGATCCCATGGACTGCAGCACGCCAGGCCTCCATGTCCATCACCCACTCCCAGAGTTTACTCAAACTCATGCCCATTGAGCCCGTGATGCCATCCAACTATCTCATCCTCTGTCGACCCCTTCTCATCCCACCTTCAGTCTTTCCCAGCATTAGGGTCTTTTCAAATGAGTCAGTTCTTCACATCAAGTGGCCAGAGTATTGGAATTTCAGCTTCAACATCAGTCCTTCCAATGAATATTCAGGACTGATCTCCTTTAGGATGGACTGGTTGGATCTCCTTGCAGTCGAACGGACTCTCAAGAGTCTTCTCCAATACCACAGTTCAAAATCATCAATTCTTTGGCGCTCAGCTTTCTTTACAGTCCAACTCTCACATCCATACATGACCACTGGAAAAACCATAGCCTTGACTAGACGGACCTTTGTTGGCAAAGTAATGTCTCTGCTTTTTAATCTGCTGTCTAGGTTGGTCATAACTTTTCTTCCAAGGAGTAAGCGTCTTTTAATTTCACGACTGGCTGCAGTCACCATCTGCAGTGATAAAGTCTGCCACTGTTTCCCCATCTATTTGCCATGAAGTGATGGGACCGGATGCCATGATTTTTGTTTTCTGAATGTTGAGCTTTAAGCCAACATTTTCATAGGTAGCCCTCCCTTTTGGCAGAATGCTCTGATTTTCTCCACTCTAAGAACATCGTGTGAATGGACTGTGTTCCTTGAATAGGGAAAAATTCACCGAGGTATTGGCTTGTGTCTCGTTTGTTTAGCTCTTGTTTCACGTTAACAACGGTGCTGGGAGGATAACAGCCACGTACGAGCCCCAAGCTCCCAGTAGGCTCTGCGATGGGAGATGGCACACCCTTCAGGCAGACAAGAGCAAGCATCGAGTGGTTCTGATTGTCGACGGGAACGTGGTTCGAGCGGAAAGTCCGCACACCCAGTCCACCTCAGCCGACACCAACGATCCCATTTATGTCGGCGGCTATCCTGGTGCGTGGGATGTGTACTCTGCTCACTTTTCGAGGGGTGTTGCCTCTGGGGGAAGTCTTATTCAGGGGTGTGAAGAATAAGGGTGAAGAAAGATACATGGTTTGGGTGACAAATCCTTTGCCATTTTAGGTCTATTCCAAAAACCTAGGAATTTTTGGAAAAATCAAAATAATGTACATGTATAAGTTGATCGGGGCTTCCCAGGTGGCACTAGTGGTTAAAAAACAAAACAAAACCTACCTGCTAATGTAAGAGATGCTGGTTCAATCCCTGGGTCGGGAAGATCCTCTGAAGGAGGGCATAGCAACCCACTCCAGTATTCTTGCCTGGAGAATCCCATGAACAGAGGGGCCTGGCGGACTATAGTCCATGGGGTCTGACAGAGTCAGACACGACTGAAGTCACTTAGCATGCGTGCATGTGGAAGTTGATCATTGGGTAACACCCTGAGAACATCGGGTATGGGGTGTAGTAAGCTGGGTGACTTTCCTGACAGAAATCTCAAATGATGCCCGGAAGTGGGAATCATTTTACAGGTCGGTAATCATTTTAGAGGACAAACATGTGTCTTACCCTCTCACGTCGCTTTTCAGATTCTCCAAATAAGTAATACAAATGTTAATAAGTGTGACTTGTTTATGACAAGTCACAACTATGCCTTAAAATTATTGCTTGTTAATAGTTTTCTATACATTATGCTATCACTGAAGCCACTTATTTGGAAAAATATTCTTCTAATCTTGATGTGGAAACCACAAGCGGCCAGTTTTGTTTCTACTGCTCTTCTCATGTCATTTAACACAACAAGATTTATTTTCTCGTCTTTCCTAAACAGCTGATGTGAAGCAGAACTGCCTGAGCAGCCGGACCTCCTTCCGGGGCTGTGTGCGGAGGCTCACTCTGACTAAGGGCCCGCAAGTACAGTCCTTCGACTTGAGCACAGCTTTCGACCTGCAAGGAGTTTTCCCTCATTCCTGTCCTGGGACTGAGTCCTGAACTTTGAGGAATGCCTCGGTTGGGAACCATCGTTTATATTTTGAGGAGAATTTGTGAACTAAAATCTTTACAGTTCAGATTTCATTTCCAACTCAGGTTCAGTGTTTCCAGAGAGAACGTTTTTGTTTAACTAAAACCATGTGTACAACAAATACCTCTATTAAATAGTTTAAAATGTAAATTGAAATCACTGGCTCTTTTAGGTTTTTTTAATGAAACTTTTGAAATGTTCTGTTGATCGCCTGATAATACTTCATGTTTTGCACTTTAAAAAAATATAGGTTAGGGTGGCGTATGAATACTTTCATGGGCTTTCCCTGTGGCTCAGTGGTAAAGAACCCACCTCCCAATGCAGGAAAAGAGAGTTCGATCCCTGGGTCGGGAAGATCCCCTGGAGAAGGGAATGGCAATCTACTCCAGTATTCTTGCCTGGGCAATCCCAGGGACAGAGGAGCCTGGCTGGCTACAGTCGATGGGGTTGAAAAAAGAGTTGGACATAACTTAGCAACTAAACAACAACAACATGAATACTTTCATTTCTTTATCAAGAATTTAAGCTCCAATTTCTACAATGAACAAGTAACACTGTTGGTTCTATTCCAGCAGAGGGCACCAACTGTTTGCCACATAAGCATGTTAACTAGACTACATTCAGCAAGTCAAAAAGCAAAGGGAACGTAGGAAGACAGCCTGGTCTAGACAGAGCTTTGTTCTGAGAGGACCTAACCTAACAGAACATTTTGCGAGATTAAAAAAAGAAGTGGCATCATAACTAGATAGCTAGTTAGCCCTTATTATTTGAACCATTTTTAAGTGTACAGCTCTCTGCATGAGGTATATTCACACTGTTGTACAACCATCACCACCATCCAGTTCCAAGACTCACTCCATCTTGCAAAACAAGCTCTGTGCCTATTAAATACTAATTCCCAGCTGCCTTCTTTCCCCAGCTCCTGGCATCCACCATTTTTCTTCCTGTGTGCGTGGGTCTGGCGACTTGAGTCACCGGAATCACAGTATCGGTCGGTCTGTGACTGGCTTATTTTTCATGGCATGAGGTCCTGTAGGATCATCCATGATGGAGTAGGTGTTATTGTCCTTTTCTTACGGCTGAGTAATATTCCATCGTGTGTATATACCATATTTTAAACTTATTTTTTAATGAAGGATAATTGCTTTACAGAACTTCATTGTTTTCTGTCAAACCTCAACATGAATCAGCCATAGGTATACATAAGTCCCCTCCCTTTTGAGTCTCCCTCCCAGCTCCCTCCCCACGCCACTGCTCTTGGTTGATACAGAGCCCCTGTTTAAGTTCCCTGAGCCATACAGCAAATTCCCATTGGCTATCTATTTGACATATGGTAATGTAAGTTTCCATGTTACTCTCTCCATACATCTCACTCTCTCCTCCCCTCTCCCCATGTCCATAAGTCTATTCTCTATGTCTGTTTCTCCATTGCTGCCCTGTAAATAAATTCTTCAGAACCATTTTTCTAGATTCCATGTATGTGCATTGGAATATGATATTTATCTTTCTCTTTCTGACTCACTTCACTCTGTATAATAGGTTCCAGGTTCATCCACCTCATTAGAACTGACTCAAATGCATTCCTTTTTATGGCTGAGTAATATTGCATTGTGTATATGGACCACAACTTCTTTATCCATTCATCTGTCAATGGGCGTCTAGGTTGCTTCCATGTTCTAGCTATTGTAAATAGTGCTGCAATGAACAGTGGGATAGATGTGTATTTTTCAACCCCGTTTTCTTCAGGGTATATGCCTAAGTGAAAGAAAGAAAGTAAAGTCACTCAGTCATGTCTGACTCTTTACAACCCCATGGACTGTAGCCTACCAGGCTCCTCCATCCATGAGATTTTCCAGGCAATAGTACTGGAGTGGGTTGCCATGTCCTTCTCCAGGGAATCTTCCCAACCCAGGAATCGAACCCAGGTCTCCTGCATTGTAGATAGATGCTTTACCGTCTGAGCCACTGGGGTATATGCCTAGGAGTGGGATTGATTGCTGGGTCATATGGTGGTTTTATTCTTAGTTTTTTAAGGACTCTCCGTACCATCTTCCATAGTGACTGTATCAATTTACATTCCCACCAACAATGCAAGAGCATTCTCTTTTCTCTACACCTTCTCCAGCATTTATTGTTTGTCAACTTATATACCATATTTTTGTTTATTCATTCATCCATCAATGGACATGGGGTTCCTTCTACCTTTTGGCTATTGTGGATAATGCTCCTGCGAATATGAGCATACAAATAGTTCTTTGAGTCCCTAATTTCACCGTTTTAGGGTAGAGACCCAGAATTGGAATTACTGGATCACACAATAAGTCTATTTTTAATTTTTTGAGGAACCTCTATACGTTTTTCCCCATAGTATTGAGTGTAATTTTTAAGCTTCATTTTTCCACCTGTAAAATGTGGTTATGCTAACAACCAAAGAAATATATATATTTGGAAATATTAAAATTGACTTAGAGAACATCTGGATAAACCAATAGCTTCGACCTTAGTGAAATTTAATCCTCAGTCACATTTGCCAGCAGAATGTACAAAAATCAGTTGGTTTAAAGACATGCTTTATTAAACATCAGGAACAAGAAAAAGAAAACTAACCAATGCATTTAACACAGCTGGTATAACCTTTCTGAGAGGCCTGATTTATATAACACCTTATTCATTTTCCTGTTTTGTCTGTCTGTGCCATCACCTCTAAAAGGATGCATCGTAATTAGGAATGATACACTCGTGGCTGGATATGGAACAACCACATCCAACACAGGCTTAGGAATTAAGGGCCAATTTAATGTCCAAATCAGAAATTACAATGAAAATGATTAAACGCTCTGTTAGAAATGCTGGACCAGAAGGCACATGTATTCTCACCTTAGAACACTATAAATCAAGGGCTAAATTGTGGTACCAAGTGAAAGACAGATCTGGGAAGGTTGACAGAGACAGCTGGAACTAGGCTTTGCAGAATACACAGTAGTAGCAGCCAGTGTACGAAGCACGGCCTTCCCTGGTGGCTCAGACAGTAAAGAATCTGCCTGCAATGTGAGAGAGCCAGGTTTGATCCCTGCATCAGGAAGATCCCTTGGAGATGGGATCTGCTCGCTCCAGTATTCCTGCCTGGAGAATCCCCACGGACAGAGGAGCCTGGCGGGCTACAGTCTGTTGGGTTGCAAAGAATCAGACATGACAGCAGTGAACACTTCTTAGGCAAGGTGGTGTTCAAGGCTAGAGGGGCAGCATGGAAGCATGACACATGGGTGCAAGCCGCCCCGCTGGAGGAAAGTGGCCTGATGGGAATATTAGGAGGTAGGCGGGGGGACGAGCAGGTGGAGAGAGAACAGGGTGGATTGGGTCTAACCTTGGAGAGCACAACATTTAAGCTGGTAGGAAGAAGACTGGATGCCATGCCTTATGAAGCATCTGGGCTTTCCATTAGGAGCGTGTTGTGATGAAATGGTGCATTTGAAATCATAAGCTAGCTGGAAAGGGCAGCCCGAGTCTGCCAGCTGAGCAGCACTGATTGAGTGGCAACCGATTCCACGGCAGGGATAAAGACAACAGAACTGTATAGGAATGTTGGAGGTTCCAGCAGTGCGTTAGCTTTAGGCAGTAAAAGATTATGAGACTCAAGCAGGGAGCTTGGACATGGAGAACGGCAGTTCCACAGACAGGAGGTGAACAGAAAAATTATGAACTCAAGCTCTGAATGTATTGAATTTGAGAGACTGGTGAGACAATCTGAAGGGAGGTGTTTCAGCTGGCTGGCTGGATTGTGGACTGGCCCGGGACTCTTCTCACAATGCAAGCTATGTTGTTTATCTATCAAACGGGATTTGCCTTTGTCTGGCTTATTTCACTAAGCGTAATACCCTCCAACTCCACTCATGCTGTGCACAGGGCAGGTTTTCATTCTTTTTTAACGGCTGAATAGTTTTACAGTGGGGCTTCCCTGGTGGCTCACATGGTAAAGAATCCGCCTGTAATGTGGGAGACCTGGGTTTGATCCCTGGGATGGGAAGATCCCCTGGAGGAGGGCATGGCAACCCACTCTAGTATTCTTGCTTGGAGAATGCCATGGACAGAGGAGCCTGGCGGGCTATGGTCCATGGGGTGACAAAGAGCTGTCTATGATGGCAACTAAGCACAGCACAGTATTGCGCTGTATACATATCAGATCAGTTCAGTTCAGTTCAGTCGCTCAGTCGTGTCCGACTCTTTGCGATCCCATGGACTGCAGTATGCCAGGCCTCCCCGTCCATCACCAACTCCCGGAGCCTACCCAAACTCATGTCCATTGACTCGGTGATGCCACTCAACCATCTCATCCTCTGTTTTCCCCTTCTCCTCCTCCCTCAATCTTTCCTAGCATCAGAGTCTTTTCTAATGAGTCAGATCTTTGCATCAGGTGGCCTAAGTATTGGAGTTTCAGCTTCAACATCAGTCCTTCCAATGAACACCCAGGACTGATCTCCTTTAGGATAGACTGGTTGGATCTCCTTGCAGTCCAGGGGACTCTCAAGAGTCTTCTCCAATACCACAGTTTAAAAGCATCAATTCTTCAGCACTCAGCTTTCTTTATAGTCTAACTCTCACATCCATACATGATTACTGGAAAAACCATAGCCTTGACTAGACGGACCTTTGTTGGCAAAGCAATGTCTCTGCTTTTTAATATGCTGTCCAGGTTGGTCATAACTTTCGTTCCAAAGAGTACGTGTCTTTTAATTTCATGGCTGCAATCACCATCTGCAGTGATTTTGGAGCCCCCCAAAATAAAGTCATTCTCTATTTCCACTGTTTCCCCATCTATTTGCCATGAAGTGATGGGACTAGATGCCATGATCTTAGTTTTCTGAATGTTGAGCTTTCAGCCAACTTTTTCACTCTCCTCTTTCACTTTCATCAAGAGGCT
>SJYX01000771.1:171021-210885 GCA_006410675.1 Oreotragus oreotragus | reverse complement strand
GAAATGTTCCCTTGGTATCTCTAATTTTCTTGAAGAGATCCCTAGGCTTTCCCATTCTATTGTTTTCTTCTATTTCCATGCACTGATCACTGAGGAGGACTTTCTTATCTCTCCTTGCTATTCTTTGGAACTCTGCATTCAGATGCTTATATCTTTCCTTTTCTCCTTTGCTTTTTGCTTCTCTTCTTTTCACAGCTATTTGTAAGGCCTCCTCAGACAGCCATTTTGCTTTTTTGCATTTCTTTTTCTTGGGGATGGTCTTGATCCCTGTCTCCTGTACAATGTCATTAATCTCCATCCATAGTTCATCAGGCACTCTGTCTATCAGATCTAGTCCTTTAAATCTATTTCTCACTTCCACTCTATAATCATAAGGGATTTGATTTAGGTCATACCTGAATGGTCTAGTGGTTTTCCCTACTTTCTTCAATTTAAGTCTGAATTTGGCAATAAGGAGCTCATGATCTGAGCCACAGTCAGCTCCTGGTCTTGTTTTTGCTGACTGTACAGAGCTTCTCCATCTTTGGCTGCAAAGAATATAATCAATGTGATTTCGGTGTTGACCATCTGGTTACGTTCATGTGTAGAGTCTTTTCTTGTGTTGGTGGAATAGAGTGTTTGCTATGATCAGTGCGTTCTCTTGGCAAAATTCTATTAGCCTTTGCCCTGCTTCAATCTGTACTCCAAGGCCTAATTTGCCTGTTAGTCCAAGTGCTTCTTGACTTCCTACTTTTTCCTTTTTCTGTATCTTGGATATTGTAAATGATGCTGCAACATTGCTGTATGGCAATGCTGTATAGGAGTGCATATATCTTTTCAAATTAGTGTTTTTGGTTTTAGTGGTTCTTATTTAGGCTCATTGCCCCCCTCAGATAGCATGTGCATCTCAATCTAATTGGTCCACAACTCCTGTAAGGGCTATATTGTGTCAGATATTTCTTGGGCATTTCTCTTAAAGCTAACATAATTAGGGCCTATGGGAGATTATTAGTAGATAATTGTTGAGTTGAATATTAGTTTATCGTTTTTTCTAAAAATACCGCAGCAGTGTAGCTCTTCATATAAATTTCAAAAGTTCTTTGCAAACGTAATTCCTCTGAGCCATCTAATAAGCATAAAACAAATGGCAGAGTAAGCCTCTTTTGCAAGATATTCCCAAAAGAAGTTCTATAGGCTTAACAGTTTTCATAATATGTCATGAAATGTTCAGCATAATATACTCTGATATGCCAAAACTATCAGGATTTTTTTTTCAAACGGTGACAAAGGCATAGTTCATGTTCCTTTCAGACTCCTTCAGTGTCCAGCAAAGGGACCCATTGCGGCTGTCCGAAGCAAGGACTTGGGTAAAAACATAATGGAGAGAATTTTTTTCTGAGTAACAAAATTTAGAAATGGTACTTTCTTCTCAGATTATATGGAGTGTGTAATAATTATAAAGTATTACAACACAAACTCCATCTTCAATATTGAAAAGCTGTGGTTTCTGTTTACATAATTAGAAGAATTTCATAAACATGAAAGAGTAAAGTTTATGGCAGTTTGTTTTAGCCAGAACTGTTATAAGCATCCAGAATTTCATCAATAATTTAATTTTTAGCATGTGTTCAAAATCCAAATGTGATTGTCTGTTATGAATAAAAAGACAGTAAAAGCGTTGATAAAAGTGGAAGAGCATTGCACTGTGTCCCCATTAGGTGGTCAGAAGAGGAGATTTAGGGAAAGAACGTAGGTCAGTGGAGCAGATGGAGCTTGTGAAGTACAGACACAGCAGAGGTTGCAACGGGGGCTTTGCAACCAGACTAGAAAGGTAAACAGGATTTAGGTGTGGTGAGGAAGTCAGTGGGGCTTCCCCAGTGGCTCAGTGGGTAAAGAGTCTGCCTGCAATGCAGGCGATGTAGGAGACTTGGGTTCGATCCCTGGGTTGGGAAAATTCCCCTGGAGGAGGAAATGGCAACCCACTCCAGTATTCTTGCCTGGAGAATGGACAGAGAAGCCTGTGTGTGATTTAAATGTAATTGTGTGTTCTTGAAGTTTGATTAAATTGATCGGGGAGTTCAAGAAGAAATATGAGTGAGAAGGGCAAAAGGTAGAAAATCATCTGGCATGTTAACGCTCACTGAGTCTGGCTGGGAAAAATTGTGCAAACTTGGAAAACTGTGAAAGTGTTTCAATCTTCTAGGTGAGATCAGAAGTGAACTGAAGAAAGCACTTCTTAACAGGGTAACCTGAGAGAGAATACTTTTTTCCTCCTTTCACTTATATTAGAATTGAGTAATGTTGGGAGTGGGGAGAAAGGAGAGGAATCCTAAACTGATAAAGTGACAAGGCAAATCAATGAACTATTGCTGACTCTTATAGCAGTTCCCAAAGTCAGCTGAAAGGTATGCATCCATGTGTGTGTTTTAATTGATATAACCAACAGAAAATGGGAGAGAACTTATGGTCTGAACATAACCTAGTCAATTTCTTACCAAAATCCAAAACATCAACAGTTCCTCAGTGGCTTATAATAGGACCCAGAATCTATAGCACATAACATTCACAATATCCAGGATATGATTCAAAAATCTTTCTACACACATCCAACCAGGAAAATAGAACCAATTCTCAAGGGAAAAGATGTCAACCTCAAAATGGAATTATTAGACAACAACCTCAAAGCAGTGATTATGTCTATGCTACATAAGGTCAGAGTCAACACACTTGAAATGAATGTAATAACCAAAAAAAAAAAAAAATTCTCAGCAGATAAATGGAAAATAGAAAAAGGAACCAACTGAAAATTACTGAACTGAAAAATACAATATTGGAAGTGAAAAAAAAAAATCACTGGATGGACTCAAGATCAGAATGTAGATAATAAAGGAAAGGTTGAGTAAACCTGAAAACAAAATAATGAAAATTATTCAGCAAATTAAATAGAAAGATAAAAGACTGAAAAATAAAAACAAAAACAAAACACCAGTGTCAGGTAGATAACTTCTAAACTCTAACATAGAATAATAGAAGTCCCATATGGAGAAGAGAGAGACTGGAACAAAAAAATTTTTTTTTTGCATTAAGACATGGCTGCAGATGCCCCTGGCATGCTGGGCCATCTCCCAAGAGGGTGGCCAGGACTATGTCTAGCAACTCTACCCAAGGTGACACGTAGAACACAAAATGGGAAAACTCCCAAGCCCCCCTACCCCCCGCCCTGCCTCACCTACTTTTCAGTTCAGTTCAGTCGCTCAGTCGTGTCTGACTCTTTGCAACCCCATGAAATGCATCACGCCAGGCCTCCCTGTCCATCACCAACTCCCAGAGTTCACTCAGACTCACGTCCATCAAGTCGGTGATGCCATCCAGCCATCTCATCCTCTGTTGTCCCTTCTCCTCCTGTCCCCAACCCCTTCCAGCATCAGAGTCTTTTCCAATGAGTCTACTCTTCACATGAGGTGGCCAAAGTACTGGAGTTTCAGCTTTAGCATCATTCCTTCCAAAGAAATCCCAGGGCTGATCTCCTTCAAAANGACTCACGTCCATCAAGTCAGTGATGCCATCCAGCCATCTCATCCTCTGTTGTCCCTTCTCCTCCTGTCCCCAACCCCTTCCAGCATCAGAGTCTTTTCCAATGAGTCTACTCTTCACATGAGGTGGCCAAAGTACTGGAGTTTCAGCTTTAGCATCATTCCTTCCAAAGAAATCCCAGGGCTGATCTCCTTCAAAATGGACTGGTTGGATCTCCTTGCAGCTCAAGGGACTCTCAAGAGTCTTCTCCAACACCACAGTTCAAAAGCATCAATTCTTCAGCACTCAGCTTTCTTCACAGTCCAACTCTCACATCCATACCATGGATGTGACCACTGGAAAAAACGTTTTTAAAAGTATGAAAGCTGATTTTTGTCTGGGAAACATTGTTGAGAGATTAGCCTTCTTGGGGCCTGAAGTTTGTCAAGGTGGCCCAAGCTCTCCAGCAAGCCATCCTGGCAGTTGGGGGCCTTTATCTCCAAAGAACACGTTGAATCCTGAATCACTCTGCAAGGAGACTGTGCTTTTGCTGTTATTTCCTGAAGGTTGCAAGACACCTGTCCAGCGACCTTACCCAACTGGGTGCTTTCTCAAGAATTGTGGCAATAATCAGAAGCCCTCTCTAGGCATCAAATGTAACAGAAATTTCCTCTCCTTTGATGCTTCCATCACTGCAGGCAGATCAGACGAGGGTTCTTTCTCTCTGGCATTTCATCCCCACTTTATATTACTGAAGCTGCTTTGATAATTCTTCTTACAGAACCTGGGGCTTGTGACTTCAGATCATTAGCGCTCCAGAGAGGACCCTTGGCCCAGTGGTTCCATTCATCTGGGACCCCAGGGAAGGCTTAAGTAAAACCTCTTTTCTCCTATCATGCCCCAACAGGCGTGGGTCCAAGGACTCCAGAAACCTCTGCGAGCCATTTCTGTTACTCCTACTGTCCAGTGTTGGCTGTGATGCGGCCCCTGGAATCCCAGCCACGACCCACTCAAGAGATGAGGCGGCATGCGCTCCTTCACCCCAACCTTGGAGTCATTGACTGGGGAACTGTGGGGGCTCTGGCCTCCTGGGAAGTTTCACATGAAGACCAGTCTCTTTCCGGGAATTTCTCCAGTGAAAATCATCATTTTTGCACAGGAGATATTCTTGACTGTCCTTCTGGGCAGTCTCATAATTTAAATGTCATTCCCACGTTTCCTGTTGGGTACCACTTTCCAGGCATGGGCAGTGGGGGTGAGGCCTAGCTGTCTCCCAGGGTCCAGTCCCGGGGAATCTGGGCACACGTGTGGGAACCCAAGCTCAGAGCCCAGGACTGCGTGTGGGTTGCTGTGTTGTTTTTTTCCTACAGGTTCATTGAGGTGTCACTGACATGATACACTTGAAAGCACATATTAATATTTAAAACGTACAGCCTGATGACCTTGATCGTATGTATCCATCCTCGCAATCGTCACCTGATTCAGGATAAAGAACACACCCACTACCCCCAAAGTTTCCTCCTGCCCCTTTGTAGCCCCTCCCACCCACCAGATGTGTATAAGAGACAGACCCACTCCAGTATTCTTGCCTGGAGAATGGACAGAGAAGCCTGGTGGGTTACAGTCCATGGGGTCGCAAAAAGTCAGACGTGACTGAGCGACTAACACACACATAGGAGTTCATTTCTTCTCTTACCTGTTTCTTCATCTGTAAAACAGAGAAACTAACCTCAGGGAATGTTTACAAAGCACTGTTCTTAGTGCTGCTGCTGCTAAGTCACCAGTCGTGTCCGACTCTGTGTGACCCCGTAGATGGCAGCCGACCCTGAGAACCGTGCAGGCAGCTGCAAGCTCCCAGTACATGTTCATTAGCATTATTCTGCCCGCTCTTTTCCTGACTTTTTTCCCTTCTTGCTTCTACAGCCTCTTTCCAAACACAATAAGTTTTACTTAGCCTCCGGCAACAGCTCAGGAAGAGACAGCCAAGTCTATGGACATCTTGGTCTGTGAGAAAATAAACTCATCTGTACACATTTAATGAAAAGCAGAGTTTTTAAAAACACTTAGAATTCAGAATGTTTGTTTATTCTCCGGTGGTACAGAAAGAAATCTGTCTTTCTCTCACATATTACCTGCTGTAAAAAAAAAATCTTTGTCATGACTAAAAGGTGTGTGGCTCTCAAAATCACTGGAATCCCCACAGCAAAACAGCCCATCAGAGCAGCTAAAGTTCAATTACAGTTAAAAAAATATTTCCCTTTATTTAGCTGTGCAGTGAGGCATGAAATTGCACCTAACCATCCACTTGCTAGGCCTTTTGAACATTTCATCCTCCCTAGCATTTGGGCAAGGTACATGGGACCAGCCTTCAGCTGGTTCTGCTTTGCTAGTTATTCCAAATAAATAGCAAATGCTCCTTCCTTTTTCTCTCCTTTTTCTGCAGTTGTCTGCTGTTCATAAATGTTCACTAATTTTCATACCAATTTCCATTTTGGCTCTAGTTACGAAGCGGGATCCATGGGGATGTTTGTTAATGAAAAATCTGGGAAATTTGATTTGGGAACCATTCTTTTTATATAAGCATTTAATTGTTGAAAGGATCTGACGTGTAACTTGTAGTTAAATTTGTTAAATCCTGCACGGTTTTGATTTTTGTTTTTGTTGTTTCAGTGAGGCAGGGTCAAAATCAAGTTTAAAAAGTTTCCAACTTTGTGTTTGGCTTGGTTTTGTGTTTTTGTCAGTTGTTGTGGATGGGGGATACTGAATAGCACGACAGTAGTAATTTAGGGATTTCAGAGCTCGATGGGGATGATTTACAGAACCCTAAAGTTCTTAACATAATATTTTGTTAACAATGTTTCCTCTTATTGTGCCTGCTTTAATACAGATTCTTCTCTTTTGTTCTCTATTTCTTTAAATAGCTGAAATAAGTTAAATGCATACAGGTTTATCTTACCCTCAAATGCAAAGATAAAAGGAATCAATATGAAAAACTCCCTGCAAGTTATATCAATGACAGAAGAATGTTGAATTTTCATTACTGACCCGGGTAAATGCCTCAGCTGCTTTTGTTTAAAAGCTTTGCTGGGGATTGGACCTGATTGCTGGGGGGGAACCTCTGACTTAACCTCCTGGAGACCCAGTGCCATCTGTGAAATGGTAGTAATAAAAGGGGAGTTAAATTATGTGGAAATGTTTACCATGCATGGCAGAGAGCAAGTGTTGGATAAATGGCTGCTTTTATCATAACTCCTTCCATAATGTTGAATAAGCTCCTCCTGTGTTCCCGGAGCTATACTAGGTGCCAAGGATGCAGTGCTGAGCAAACTCACCCATTCAAAGCTNATTTATCCATGAAGTGCGAACAGCTTGTGAAGATGAAAATGAAGACAATGCTCTGTTACAGTTGTTTGCATCTTGCTGTGTGTGCGCTCAGTCGTGTCCAAGTGTTTGTGACCCCATGGACTTAGCCCACCAGGCTCCTCTGTCCGTGGGATTTCCCCGGCAGGAAAACTGGAGTGGCCTGCCATTTCCTTCTCCAGTTGAAAGTGAAAGTGAAGTCACTCAGTCGTGTCCGACTCTTTGTGACCCCGTGGACTGTAGCCCACCAGGATTCTTCAGGCAAGAATACTGGAGTGGGTTGCCATTTCCTTCTCGCAAGGGCTCCGTTGGGGTGCAGTGGGGTAGAAAGGGATGAGAAGGCTTTAAGATCTTTGCAGGATCTGCCATGGCAGCACTCGAGGAATGACAGCCCAGCTTGCAAAGTGCTTTCACTGTGGTAACGGGAAGGTTGGGGATGGGGTGCGTGGGGCGTGGACACAGCTGTCCTAAGCTGCCTACGGAAACAAAGGGGCCCCAGTGTGGAGTACCAGGAAAGCCTGCAAGGTGGGCTGGGCCTTCTCATGGAGAGCCCAGAAAGCCACCTCATGCCCGTCTCCAGCCAGTCCCACAGGAGGCCACCACTCTGGTGTCTGTGGACACATAAGGTAGGTGTGTGATTGATTAACCTTGTACTATTCTACCAGTTTCGCAAAGTGGTTCTCCCATTTCACATACATGCCCACCAGCAATGAGAATGCCAGTTATTAACAGGGATATTCTTGTGTTTACATAGTGCTATTACATTGTAGTTTAACTATCATTTTCCTGAGGGCTGATAGTGTTGAGTACCTTGCCGTGTATAGCGACCATTTCTATACTTTGGCAGAATGTCAGTTCGTCTTTTGGCCATTTGAAAACATGAGTTGTCTTTTAAGTACTTGCTGCGTCAGGTTTAGTTGCAGCACATTGTGTCATGCAGGGTCTTTCCTTGCAGTGCACGGACTCTCCAGTTGTGGTGGTCTAGCTTAGCTGCTCTGCAGCATGTGGGATCTCAGTTCCCGAACCAGGGATCGAACCTGTGTCCCTCTCAACGTGGCTTCCTAACCACCGGGGAAGTACCCGCCTCCTCCCACTTTTTTCTTTTTTACTCTGGAGCTTTGGCGGTGTATGTTGAGTTCTTTACATAGCCTGGGTGTAACGTGCATTTGACATACACACACACAATTTTCTCTCATTATGTGGCTTGCCTTTTCATTAATGGTTGCTGTTCTGTCGCTCAGTTGCGTCCAACTCTTTGCGACCCCATGGACTGCAGCACGCCAGGCTTCCCTTTCATTCACTGTCTCCCAGAGTTTGCTCAAACTCATGTTCATTGAGTCGACGATGCCATTCAACCATCTCATTCTCTGTCTCCCCCTTCTCCTCCTGCCCTCAATCTTTCCCCACACCAGGGTCTTTTCTAATGAATCGGTTATTACATTGTAGTTTAACTATCATTTTCCTGAGGGCTGATAGTGTTGAGTACCTTGCCGTGTATAGCGGCCATTTCTATACTTTGGCAGAATGTCAGTTCGTCTTTTGGCCATTTAAAAACATGAGTTGTCTTTTAAGTATTTGCTGCGTCAGGTTTAGTTGCAGCACATTGTGTCATGCAGGGTCTTTTCTTGCAGTGCACGGACTCTCCAGTTGTGGTGCTCTAGCTTAGCTGCTCTGCAGCATGTGGGATCTCAGTTCCCGAACCAGGGATCGAACCTGCGTCCCTCTCAATGTGGCTTCCTAACCACCGGGGGAGTACCCGCCTCCTCCCGCTTTTTTCTTTTTAACTCTGGAGCTTTGGTGGTGTATGCTGAGTTCTTTACATAGCCTGGGTGTAACATGTGCATTTGACATACACACAATTTTCTCTCATTATGTGGCTTGCCTTTTCATTAATGGTTGCTGTTCTGTCCCTCAGTTGCGTCCAACTCTTTGCGACCCCATGGACTGCAGCACGCCAGGCTTCCCTTTCATTCATTGTCTCCTAGAGTTTGCTCAAACTCATGTTCATTGAGTCGACGATGCCATCCAACCATCTCTTTCTCTGTCTCCCCCTTCTCCTCCTGCCCTCAATCTTTCCCCACACCAGGGTCTTTTCTAATGAATCGGCTCTTCGCATCAGGTGGCCAAAATAATGATATATTTGCTTAAAATCTTGTGGATTCAGATGATCAATTATTTCCTTNGCCATCCAACCATCTCTTTCTCTGTCTCCCCCTTCTCCTCCTGCCCTCAATCTTTCCCCACACCAGGGTCTTTTCTAATGAATCGGCTCTTCGCATCAGGTGGCCAAAATAATGATATATTTGCTTAAAATCTTGTGGATTCAGATGATCAATTATTTCCTTCTATGACTGTTTGCTGTCCCATTGTGTTGTGATGTGGTGAGGGTTACGTGGTAGAAAAGCCTGTTCCCAGTTTGTCATCTGAGTACATGGTGCGAAGAACCACAGCAAAGCCCGCTGCTGTGCTGTAATAAACACGTCATACAAATGCAGAGCAACTGCTGAGAATGAACTGTTATGGCATTAAAGTTCATGAATAAGATGACAATGTGTAGAGTCCACATGTGATTATTAGTTGATAAAACTCAGATGAACCTTTGGTGATGGTCCCCAACTCCCCCAAGATCTGTCTGGCCTGTCAGGAAAGGTGTCATTTCCTACTGGGAAGATGAGACAAGCAGATCTGGGGGGCCCCCAGCACCCCAGGAACTCCAGACTCTTTTCCATCTGCTCGTGTGCTCTGCTGTCAAAGCCTATTTGGCAGAGATCTTTGGAACTGAGCTAATGTACTTCGTCACTTGTTACAGCCAGCCAGATTCCAAATTGATCTAGTGGAAGAGATGGCAGCTGGGCTCAGGCAGGGTGAGAACCTTCCAGGACGGCCAACAGAGAGAGCACACACTCCCTAGTCGAGAGCCATGGGAAGGGAGAGTCCTCGGAGCAACTAACCGGGGGCCTGGGATGACAGCTTCATCAACCATGGAGCAGGAAATGTGGATTTAATTTGCATCCCCTTGTGGCACACGATGCTGAGCATTTTAAACACGTGGTTACTGGCGATTTGTATATTTTCTTTCGTGAAGCATCTATTCAAGTCTTCCCCCATTTAAAGAAATTAGGTTGCCCACCTTTTTTTTTTTTTAAAGAGTTCTTAATATAGCCTGAATATCAGTCCTTTGTTAAATATATGCTTTACAATTATATTTTTCCCAATCTGATTTTTATATAATAATCTTGTACGCCATGACCTTGCTAAATCATCTTACTGGTTCTAATAGTTGAAGATACCTTAGGCTTTTGTATATAAATGATCATATTATTTGCAGATGGAGACTATTTTATCTCTTCTAATCTTTATGCCTTTTTATTAGCTATTTTTCTTGCCTTTGGTATACGGTAAAATGTTAAGTATAAAAAATCATGAATGAGTCAAATATTCTTTTCTGTATCTATTGAAACTATATATATATATTTTAAAAAGCACATATTAAAAGGCAGTAACTCAAACAAGTTTAGTAAATAGCTTTGCACAAACATCCACCATTACCCCAGTGCCTATGACATCACAATTTATGACAGATGGCAGAGACTGGGCTCGAAACACAAACCTTCTGACTTTCAGGCTACTTTTCTTTCACCAGCACCATGGCATCTTCGGACTAGTTGAACATAAGAAATCTCATGATAATGCTTTTGGCTTTTTCCTCTTTATTTTTATGAATAAAATGCAACATCCATATTATACTTGGCAATGAAACTGACAGGAAGAAAGAACATTAACTCTTAAGATGGGAGACAACATAAAAAATTGGCATCCAAGGGACATGACTTTTCAATTAAATCACATCATTTCCAAGAACAGCTGGAAAATACCTGAAAGAAAAGATGTCATTTTAAAATTAAGGTAGTGTGTGTGTGTACAACTGTTGAAAAATGTTTGAAACCTTTTAATCCATGTCATATTATTTATTAAGTGACATGTTTATGAAAAACAAAAACAAAAACAGCTGAAAGTGCCAGACAGAAAACAGAAACTACAGAGCCCTAGAATATATATTCCTTTCAGATGTGTAATACATTTATGTAAAACAGTTGAAATACAATTGATAGAAAGAAGGGGCACTTTAATCTCACGTGACTTTCAGTCAAGTGCAATGTGGGGAAAACAGTTGAAAATGCATGAAATTTGATGAAGTAAATTCCTACATTTGAAAACCTGTGACTCCACTGGGTTAAACACACGAGACAACGACTAAAGGACAGATTCTCTCAGCCTCTACAACACATATCACAATTACAGAGTATTTTTGGTTTTAAAGCTTTTGCTAAAAATATTTTACATCATTAAATGCATTTTATTAAATGTACATTGAAAGCTAACTGAAGTGATTTAAATAATAAGATCAGGGACCATTTGTAACAAAAATTGTTAACGTCTGTCATTTTTCTCCCTCCAGGAAAGACAAGTGAGGTAGTTTATACTGTATATACATTGTAAAGAGATTAATATTCCAGTTTGTTCAAAGATCTCCCCTTGAACTCACTGAATTCATTGTTCAGTGACCTGAAGAATCATATCCTCAAGGGAGTTGTTTAGCAAAGGAATCTTCTTTTATAGACTGGAGGCAAGAAGGAGCCCATTCTAGGGTTTTTTTCTGAATAAGCATTCCTAAAACGTTAACTTTCTCTAACGCTCTCCTAGATGTCATTTTCCTAACTGCACACCAAGAGTGCATGGGACCAGGTGAGGTGGAAGCTGCCAAGACCAGAATTTAGAAGCCCAGGGTGTGACTCTTCTTTTGTTGGCAGATACACTATTCATGCTTGCCTTTACACTATTCGTTTTTATAGATGACTGTATAACTATTGCAAAAACAACTCTTCATAAGGCAAAGATAGTTTTTTCAACACTTAGGTGACTGGCATTTTTGAGTTTTAGTTGTACAGGTTTGTTTATTCATTAAGAATAAACTTAAGTTTAAAAAAAAGTAATAAAATCAGTAAAAAGAACTTTTTTAACCTCAGAAAAATTAGTTTGTGTGTCTACTGGAAATTCTTCTCTGATCAGTTAGTTAATTCTATGACTAAGAAGTCAAGTTACATCCAATATATTGGTATTGACATGGGCTTCCATATTTTATAGTTATTTTAAAGTTGTCACACATCCTTGAAGGCAGTGAAGTGATTAAGATTATTGACTGGGCTGAGCCTTTGATATCTAAATGATGTCACATCTTATCCACATCAAAGGATAAGAAATTCAGAAACTTAATTTTTTTTTACCTGTCATCTGTTAGCCATTTATTCAAAACTAATGACTAATGGGGTAAATCTTAAAACTTTTAGAAGTCGTCCATCAGTGCTAGTGGGTTTTCAGTCAAAAGAAATAAAAATTCTGAAATTAAAAATTGGCTAGGTTGGTGAATTTTCTAAACACAACAGAATTTATTCTAAATGAGAGGAAATTCAGTTAGAAAAATCAGTCATTGTTTTAATATATACACAGAAGTGTAAGGCACCTGATCTGAAGAACTTCCTTGTATGTGTGCATCAGTTACAGCCATCTTTTGTCTTGGAACTTAGCAACTAATACACGGAGTAAAATGCTTACTCCTGTTTGAATTACAAGAATGGTAACTGCATTTTCTCAGACCCTCAAAGTTCATTATGCAAACTCACATGCTGTCAGTTAGCCATACATTGAAAAGTGATGAAATATAGGAATAAATATAAACCAACAGAATGCATGTTTTTCTTTCACTGGGTTTTCAAGCAAAGGAAATAAAAACTCTTAAATAAACAAAATGAATGGATATTAGCTCTCCACAAAGACGTAACAAAGCTCCAATGGCCAGGAATGTTGAATATAAATCAAGGTTTTATAGATATCAAGGCATAATGGGCATGGAAAAGATTTCTTCTATAATATAGGCTTAAATTATCATCACATTATGTTCCGAGACTTGGTAAGAAAATAAAGGGCTTCCCAGATGGCACTAGTGGTAAAGAACCCACCTACCAATGCAAGTGGATAAAATGTTTTCTGCATTTGTGAGCAACTTTGTCTATTGTTTGAACTGCAAGGGAGAGTCATTTGGATGTTAAATTTCATTAAAACTCACATAAGCTCGTCAAAATCTCAAGCTGTAGATTCTAATCCAAAGCACGCATGTGGGATAAGTGAGACCTCTATCCCCATTTCTCCATGCTGCAGTCCCCAGAGGAAAGGCAGGGCTCCCTGACCTCTCAGCACATGTCAGATCTGCTCTCAGAATCGTGGAGAACTGTGCTTTCTCAT
The DNA here is from genome assembly GCA_006410675.1 of Oreotragus oreotragus. Taxonomy (NCBI): domain Eukaryota; kingdom Metazoa; phylum Chordata; class Mammalia; order Artiodactyla; family Bovidae; genus Oreotragus; species Oreotragus oreotragus. The sequence continues at coordinate 197,733 of SJYX01000771.1, read as the reverse complement.
CAACTGCAGGCCTGGAAAAATGGCTCTGTGGGCTTCTGGGAGCGAGGCAGTTTTCAGGTCACCCAACATGCATCTGATTCTAAAGCCTGATCCTAATCCACGGGGCCTGGCCAAGTCTATGATGGATGAACACAAACAAAATCTGTTTTTATAGCACAGGAAGTCTGGATGGAATGGTATTTTTCAGCACTCTTGGATAAAGAGCAGTTGGTTAAAGGCAGTTCTGCATTTGAACACTGGGGCTGCAGAAGTGATTATCTACAGTCATGAAACTTAAAAAATGATCTGTTTAGGGAGGAAAGACAATCTGGGCCTGGCACATGGAGAGCTATTCACTGAGCACCATCATCATGATGAGAAACAAAAGCTCCAGGACTGCTGACTACACTGAAGGTTACGGAAGCACAAGAAAATCCTTTGTAAACCTGACCTTAACTATGTGTTCATAACAGAGTGAGCTTTACAAGTATCCGTTTTCAGTAGTCCATGATGGGGAAATGTTCACTTGCACCAGAAAGCAGACAGTCACAGCACGGTACAGCATATGTAACAATACAGTGGTCTGCAGACAGAAGTTCCTCCTCCTCCGATTCAGGAGCAAGCCAGAGCGTCAATACTGTATGTGTAACTTTGGAAACAGATTCTCTTTGGAAAGGAGATCTAAATTACTGTTCAGAGAAAAAAATTTTATTTTCTTTTTCTGGCATTCTTGTTCAAAAAGGTCAAAATATATATATATACATATATAAAACACAGGTATAAAAAAGTCTCTTCCACCTCGTGTTTGGCAGCCTTTGCTACATCGAGAAGTGCCTCCTATCCCCAGGTGTAAACACCAAGCTCATTTCTGTTGTGAGTCAAAGTATCAGAAATGATGAGCGCTCCATAGTCTATGCTGGCCTTTCTTCTGGAAGGATCACACCCTCTTTCCTTCACTCTTACCAAGGAACCACCATGAGACGGCTTCAGCTCAGATGGTCAACCAGCTCCTCTTCCACGATTCATGCTGACAATTCGGGGAGACACCAGTTGGGCTGAGAAACACTGAGAGGGTCTAGGGACAGACACGTCAGAAGCTTGTTTTTTCCCTACTGAATGTAGGACTCCTCGGCGTGTAATACATGATAGCTGCCATCTTGGGGGTGATTTCAAACACTCTGTGGGGGTTTAATCACCCATTCTGCCTGGGGATTCACATGATAAACATCCAATATATAAGCATCCGGATCCAAGCAGTGCTGACCTAAAAGAAATGAAAATCAGAGAATGTTTTCAAAAGGCCACACTTCTGTGCATGGGCCTATTTGTGTGTATGGGTGTTGCGAGTCTCAAATAAGGCCAATATCATTCTCTCAGCCAAAAGCAGATTCAGTTTAAAGTTTCCAGCACAGCCAACCTACCTTCCTCCCCTCTTTCTTTCTTTCTGACTGTGAAGTACTCCAAATAAACCCCATGTGACACTGGAAAAAAACAGACTAACCCCAGGAAAACTGCTCCCCAGATTCCACACCAATTAGAAAAACACGGCAAGAACCTGTTTCAGGCATCAACTCATTTATATGATGATGATCACTGATGATCATTTATGTGATAATACATGTCCTCTAATTTTTTTTTTTAACAGATAGTAACTTGACCAGGACTAAGGATGAACATGAAATTTTATTTCAGGAGTGGTCATTTCATTTCTCCTGTGGGCAGAAGATCTGGAATAACAACAGAAAGGGGCAAATGCATTTGAAAATTCTTATGTACAGTGTGTCTGAAATGTGCACTAAAGTCTCAAAAAAAATACCAAGATTACATTGCTTGCTTGACTCATTCATTCAGTTTCAAGTATTTCTTGAGCCACTATGGTGTCGAGTGTTATTCTAAGGGCGAGGCCACAGCAATGCATCAGACAGGTAAAAATATCTGCCCTCTTGCTTATGTTCTGAACGTGGTAAAAGGCAACTAGCAAATAAGAAAGCATGATGGGAAGTAAGCCCAATGATGCTAAGAACGTGAGAGAAGCCAGGAAGGCAGAAGGAGGATCCCGTCCAGGAAGCTCTCACTGAGAAGCTGATAGAGCAGCAAACACCTGCCAGGTGAGGGAGTGAGGAGAGGGCCATCTGAGGGGAGGCGCTCTGGGCCCGAGCTGGAGCAGAGGCGAAGGCTCAGGACAAGATGCGCTGGTGACCGGGTGTGAAGGTGGGTGTCGAGGTAGGTCTGGACGTAAACCTGAGAGACAGTGGCACCCAGATGCCTCCAGAGCAGGGGGACGGACAAGCGCACCATGGTGACAAGTGCAGGGAGAACGCCCCCTGCACTCGGGGTGAGAGGGTGAGGAGTGACAGGCAGAAGACGCGCAGGAGGAGCGGCCTGTGGAGTGGGGCTGGAGGGCGGGGAGGCCAGCTGCCCAGGGGCCCTGGACACCAGGGGAAGAGGGCACTGTTTTCAAAGCAGGGAAGGATCGACTCGGGTGACTGTGAAGACAGAAGGAAGCCCTGCATTTCACAGCTGAGAGTCCTCTGGTGACCTGGACGAAAGAGCAATTCTGGTGGAGTGTCGCGGGGTAAAGCCCAAGTGGAGTGGCTTCAGGAGAGGAGGGGGAGAGACTGGAGTACAGACGACCAGGGCAAGGAGCCGTGCTTGCAAGTGGAGCAGAGAAATGGAGTTGACTGGAAGGGGTCGAGAGAGTTGTGTGGAGATGAGCGGAGTTACAGAAGTGTTTATGCAGAGAGAAATGGTGGGGTTGGAGGGGACGATGACCACAGTCCTCATCAGCAGGAGGGAAGCACCAGCCACAAACAGGAGCACGAGGACTTCATCCCAACCGTGAGGGGCGAGAGGGAGCTAAGGGCGCCCGCGCGGGGACGGAAATTTCTTTTTATTCCTTCCCGTCCCCTCGGGAAGAGGGTGAACCTGGACTGACAGCTGAACAGCGAACTTCAACCAAAAGGATGTCAAGACTCTGAAAGTGCCACAGCTTTTCCTTTCATTTGCCTGAATCTCCAGAGACACTCTAACTTTCAGAGTCATCTTTAAAGACTCAGAAACCTACTCCACATCAACTACAATATTTACATGTAAATTCTGAAAATATTTTAGGAACAATTTTTTAGGAAAGTTACACTATTCTTATGTGAAATTTTAAAGAAACCAGACACTTTGATTTTGCTTTTATATCCAAGAAACTTGTAAACTATGTTTTCATTAATAACAACTGTTGTTCAGTGCCTCAGTCGTCTCTGACACTTTGCGACCCCATGCACTGCAGCACGCCGGGCTTCCCTGTCCTTCACCATCTCCCAGAATTTGCTCAAACTCATGTCCGTTGAGTCAGTGATGCCATCCTACCATCTCTTATTAACACGATAATAGCATCCTGTTTCCTTTAGAGCATTACTCAGAGTAATCAGCAGCTTACTCAGTGTCTCCGCTCCAGGAGATGGTGAGGGACAGGGAAGCCTGGGGTGCGGCAGTCTGTGGGGTCACACGGCGTGGGGCACGACTAGTGACCGAACAACAGCAACAGAGTGATCAGAGCGTGCAGGAGTGCAAATCACTGACAATGCTCACCTATATTACCTCCGACTTCAAAGAGCCTTTGGTTCTGGATCTTAACGCATTCCGAGGAACCACGCCTGAGAAAAGAAGAAAGCGATATAATTTTAACCCTCTTCAGAGATTCTGAGGTAAGCCTGTGGATTACAATTCATTCTGCCTTGAGTGGAATACACCCCACAAATCATGATGATGACTGAAGGGAGGATAAAAGCTTTTTTTGGTCTGTATGACACAGTGAAGCATCTGAGGCAGAGAGGAAGAAGGATGCAGCCGGGCTCCACAGCCGCCCCGGCCTTTCCATCCACGACTGTCACACTGTCAGCTCCACTCGAGAGGGGACACCGTTGCTGACACGTCGAGGCTGGCCAAGGAGCAGCTGGGCGCTTCACACTGCCTTGTCATGGGCTGCATTACTCTCAGTTCAAAGGCAGTCCTGCCTCATTTCTGCAGTTGGCAAAAATCAAATGGGGCTCTCTCCTTAGCCCATGCCACATTTCTAAGCTTGCCCAGTGCTTTGCAAACTAAGGCTGACTTTGTTGTATGTCTCTGCCCGATAATGAAAGCAAGTTGGAGCAAATAATTGGCCAGTTTTAATTTTCCACCCTGGACTAGGCTGCCAGGATAGAAGAGTCTGGAAAGGCCACTGCTGAGCTCTGGCTCCTTGAACTGTCAGCCTGGATACTTACAGACATGGTTACAGACTATCCCCTCTCTCTCTCCTGCGAGGGAGAAGGATATGCGCCCTCTTTGTTTAATTAAACATGTTATTTGGGATAGTTGTAGATCTGTATGCAGATATAAGAAAATATACAGACACATCCTGTGTACTTCTTCCCATCTTGCAATGTCTGAGTGCGATGTCACAACAGAAGGGCCCCATGGATTCAGTCAAGCTACAGTGTTTCCTTCCCCACATAGTCCCCCTAGTTCCCACTGACAACTCCACAACCCGCCCTTGTCCTTATCCTCCAACATTTACCGTGACTTAATGTTCTTTAGGGTGACTTAAGGCAGACATGGCTCAGACAGTAAAGAATCTGCCTGCAATGCAGGAGACCTGGGTTTGATCCCTGTACCTCTATCCCCATTTCTCCATGCTGCAGTCCCCAGAGGAAAGGCAGGGCTCCCTGACCTCTCAGCACATGTCAGATCTGCTCTCAGAACCGTGGAGAACTGTGCTTTCTCATCAACTGCAGGCCTGGAAAAATGGCTCTGTGGGCTTCTGGGAGCGAGGCAGTTTTCAGGTCACCCAACACGCATCTGATTCTAAAGCCTGATCCTAATCCACGGGGCCTGGCCAAGTCTATGATGGATGAACACAAACAAAATCTGTTTTTATAGCACAGGAAGTCTGGATGGAATGGTATTTTTCAGCACTCTTGGATAAAGAGCAGTTGGTTAAAGGCAGTTCTGCATTTGAACACTGGGGCTGCAGAAGTGATTATCTACAGTCATGAAACTTAAAAAATGATCTGTTTAGGGAGGAAAGACAATCTGGGCCTGGCACATGGAGAGCTATTCACTGAGCACCATCATCATGATGAGAAACAAAAGCTCCAGGACTGCTGACTACACTGAAGGTTACGGAAGCACAAGAAAATCCTTTGTAAACCTGACCTTAACTATGTGTTCATAACAGAGTGAGCTTTACAAGTATCCGTTTTCAGTAGTCCATGATGGGGAAATGTTCACTTGCACCAGAAAGCAGACAGTCACAGCACGGTACAGCATATGTAACAATACAGTGGTCTGCAGACAGAAGTTCCTCCTCCTCCGATTCAGGAGCAAGCCAGAGCGTCAATACTGTATGTGTAACTTTGGAAACAGATTCTCTTTGGAAAGGAGATCTAAATTACTGTTCAGAGAAAAAAATTTTATTTTCTTTTTCTGGCATTCTTGTTCAAAAAGGTCAAAATATATATATATACATATATAAAACACAGGTATAAAAAAGTCTCTTCCACCTCGTGTTTGGCAGCCTTTGCTACATCGAGAAGTGCCTCCTATCCCCAGGTGTAAACACCAAGCTCATTTCTGTTGTGAGTCAAAGTATCAGAAATGATGAGCGCTCCATAGTCTATGCTGGCCTTTCTTCTGGAAGGATCACACCCTCTTTCCTTCACTCTTACCAAGGAACCACCATGAGACGGCTTCAGCTCAGATGGTCAACCAGCTCCTCTTCCACGATTCATGCTGACAATTCGGGGAGACACCAGTTGGGCTGAGAAACACTGAGAGGGTCTAGGGACAGACACGTCAGAAGCTTGTTTTTTCCCTACTGAATGTAGGACTCCTCGGCGTGTAATACATGATAGCTGCCATCTTGGGGGTGATTTCAAACACTCTGTGGGGGTTTAATCACCCATTCTGCCTGGGGATTCACATGATAAACATCCAATATATAAGCATCCGGATCCAAGCAGTGCTGACCTAAAAGAAATGAAAATCAGAGAATGTTTTCAAAAGGCCACACTTCTGTGCATGGGCCTATTTGTGTGTATGGGTGTTGCGAGTCTCAAATAAGGCCAATATCATTCTCTCAGCCAAAAGCAGATTCAGTTTAAAGTTTCCAGCACAGCCAACCTACCTTCCTCCCCTCTTTCTTTCTTTCTGACTGTGAAGTACTCCAAATAAACCCCATGTGACACTGGAAAAAAACAGACTAACCCCAGGAAAACTGCTCCCCAGATTCCACACCAATTAGAAAAACACGGCAAGAACCTGTTTCAGGCATCAACTCATTTATATGATGATGATCACTGATGATCATTTATGTGATAATACATGTCCTCTAATTTTTTTTTTTAACAGATAGTAACTTGACCAGGACTAAGGATGAACATGAAATTTTATTTCAGGAGTGGTCATTTCATTTCTCCTGTGGGCAGAAGATCTGGAATAACAACAGAAAGGGGCAAATGCATTTGAAAATTCTTATGTACAGTGTGTCTGAAATGTGCACTAAAGTCTCAAAAAAAATACCAAGATTACATTGCTTGCTTGACTCATTCATTCAGTTTCAAGTATTTCTTGAGCCACTATGGTGTCGAGTGTTATTCTAAGGGCGAGGCCACAGCAATGCATCAGACAGGTAAAAATATCTGCCCTCTTGCTTATGTTCTGAACGTGGTAAAAGGCAACTAGCAAATAAGAAAGCATGATGGGAAGTAAGCCCAATGATGCTAAGAACGTGAGAGAAGCCAGGAAGGCAGAAGGAGGATCCCGTCCAGGAAGCTCTCACTGAGAAGCTGATAGAGCAGCAAACACCTGCCAGGTGAGGGAGTGAGGAGAGGGCCATCTGAGGGGAGGCGCTCTGGGCCCGAGCTGGAGCAGAGGCGAAGGCTCAGGACAAGATGCGCTGGTGACCGGGTGTGAAGGTGGGTGTCGAGGTAGGTCTGGACGTAAACCTGAGAGACAGTGGCACCCAGATGCCTCCAGAGCAGGGGGACGGACAAGCGCACCATGGTGACAAGTGCAGGGAGAACGCCCCCTGCACTCGGGGTGAGAGGGTGAGGAGTGACAGGCAGAAGACGCGCAGGAGGAGCGGCCTGTGGAGTGGGGCTGGAGGGCGGGGAGGCCAGCTGCCCAGGGGCCCTGGACACCAGGGGAAGAGGGCACTGTTTTCAAAGCAGGGAAGGATCGACTCGGGTGACTGTGAAGACAGAAGGAAGCCCTGCATTTCACAGCTGAGAGTCCTCTGGTGACCTGGACGAAAGAGCAATTCTGGTGGAGTGTCGCGGGGTAAAGCCCGAGTGGAGTGGCTTCAGGAGAGGAGGGGGAGAGACTGGAGCACAGACGACCAGGGCAAGGAGCCGTGCTTGCAAGTGGAGCAGAGAAATGGGGTTGACTGGAAGGGGTCGAGAGAGTTGTGTGGAGATGAGCGGAGTTACAGAAGTGTTTATGCAGAGAGAAATGGTGGGGTTGGAGGGGACGATGACCACAGTCCTCATCAGCAGGAGGGAAGCGCCAGCCACAAACAGGAGCACGAGGACTTCATCCCAACCGTGAGGGGCGAGAGGGAGCTAAGGGCGCCCGCGCGGGGACGGAAATTTCTTTTTATTCCTTCCCGTCCCCTCGGGAAGAGGGTGAACCTGGACTGACAGCTGAACAGCGAACTTCAACCAAAAGGATGTCAAGACTCTGAAAGTGCCACAGCTTTTCCTTTCATTTGCCTGAATCTCCAGAGACACTCTAACTTTCAGAGTCATCTTTAAAGACTCAGAAACCTACTCCACATCAACTACAATATTTACATGTAAATTCTGAAAATATTTTAGGAACAATTTTTTAGGAAAGTTACACTATTCTTATGTGAAATTTTAAAGAAACCAGACACTTTGATTTTGCTTTTATATCCAAGAAACTTGTAAACTATGTTTTCATTAATAACAACTGTTGTTCAGTGCCTCAGTCGTCTCTGACACTTTGCGACCCCATGCACTGCAGCACGCCGGGCTTCCCTGTCCTTCACCATCTCCCAGAATTTGCTCAAACTCATGTCCGTTGAGTCAGTGATGCCATCCTACCATCTCTTATTAACACGATAATAGCATCCTGTTTCCTTTAGAGCATTACTCAGAGTAATCAGCAGCTTACTCAGTGTCTCCGCTCCAGGAGATGGTGAGGGACAGGGAAGCCTGGGGTGCGGCAGTCTGTGGGGTCACACGGCGTGGGGCACGACTAGTGACCGAACAACAGCAACAGAGTGATCAGAGCGTGCAGGAGTGCAAATCACTGACAATGCTCACCTATATTACCTCCGACTTCAAAGAGCCTTTGGTTCTGGATCTTAACGCATTCCGAGGAACCACGCCTGAGAAAAGAAGAAAGCGATATAATTTTAACCCTCTTCAGAGATTCTGAGGTAAGCCTGTGGATTACAATTCATTCTGCCTTGAGTGGAATACACCCCACAAATCATGATGATGACTGAAGGGAGGATAAAAGCTTTTTTTGGTCTGTATGACACAGTGAAGCATCTGAGGCAGAGAGGAAGAAGGATGCAGCCGGGCTCCACAGCCGCCCCGGCCTTTCCATCCACGACTGTCACACTGTCAGCTCCACTCGAGAGGGGACACCGTTGCTGACACGTCGAGGCTGGCCAAGGAGCAGCTGGGCGCTTCACACTGCCTTGTCATGGGCTGCATTACTCTCAGTTCAAAGGCAGTCCTGCCTCATTTCTGCAGTTGGCAAAAATCAAATGGGGCTCTCTCCTTAGCCCATGCCACATTTCTAAGCTTGCCCAGTGCTTTGCAAACTAAGGCTGACTTTGTTGTATGTCTCTGCCCGATAATGAAAGCAAGTTGGAGCAAATAATTGGCCAGTTTTAATTTTCCACCCTGGACTAGGCTGCCAGGATAGAAGAGTCTGGAAAGGCCACTGCTGAGCTCTGGCTCCTTGAACTGTCAGCCTGGATACTTACAGACATGGTTACAGACTATCCCCTCTCTCTCTCCTGCGAGGGAGAAGGATATGCGCCCTCTTTGTTTAATTAAACATGTTATTTGGGATAGTTGTAGATCTGTATGCAGATATAAGAAAATATACAGACACATCCTGTGTACTTCTTCCCATCTTGCAATGTCTGAGTGCGATGTCACAACAGAAGGGCCCCATGGATTCAGTCAAGCTACAGTGTTTCCTTCCCCACATAGTCCCCCTAGTTCCCACTGACAACTCCACAACCCGCCCTTGTCCTTATCCTCCAACATTTACCGTGACTTAATGTTCTTTAGGGTGACTTAAGGCAGACATGGCTCAGACAGTAAAGAATCTGCCTGCAATGCAGGAGACCTGGGTTTGATCCCTGGGTCAGGAAGATCCCCTGGAGAAGGGAATGGCAACCCATTCCAGTATTCTTACCTGAAGAATTCCATGGACAAAGGAACCTGGAAGGCTACAGTCCATGGGGTCACAAAGAGTCGGACACGACTGAGCAACTAACATCTTCACACTTTCAAGGCGGTCATGCAAAAATATTTTGTCAACATCACTCTGATCCTAAGGTTCATTGATAGTAGGTTTTATGACGTTCACTCCACTACATAAACTGTACTTGTTACAGTCATGTTAAAGCCCAATGGAGCCTGGAATAAATATTCCTGGAAATCTATCAAGATATATAAAAACTAACTGGCTAAAATTTTTATCCAAATAAAAAGTAAAACTCAATGAGTAAATGAAGCCACCAAGACAGAAAATCTACCTATTTAAGAATCTCAATTGTAGAAGTTCCTTGGGAAAAAAAAGCTTTTGATAATTCTATGGTATACTTCTTTCTCTACTTTTGATTCTTCAGTTACTGGTGAAGTCCTTAAAGTAACAGGTTCTGCTGCTGCTGCTGCTGCTAAGTCACTTCAGTCGTGTCCGACTCTGTATGACCCCATAGACGGCAGCCCACCAGGCTCCCCCATCCATGGGATTCTCCAGGCAAGAACACTGGAGTGGGTTGCCATTTCCTTCTCCAATGCATGAAAGAGAAAAGTGAAAGTGAAGTCGCTCAGTCTGTCCGACTGTTAGCGACCCCATGGACTGCAGCCCACCAGGCTACTCCGTCCATTGGATTTTCCAGGCAAGAGTACTGGGGTGGGGTGCCATTGCCTTCTACTTTTTCAAAAAGGTCAAATTTTCAAATAAAAGATTTGCTCATCAGATAAAAGCCCATCTGCCTTACAGAGACTCTCACGTCTACTCACCTGTTCTCACATTGAAATTTTGCCAGTATGTCTTTGACTTTGGTTTGACTGTTGAGTTGAATGGCCATGGACACCTTGGAGAGAAGGGGCGCGTGGACCCTTATGACGCCCTCTGGCACGTCGGACTGCCAAGGAGGAAAAAGGCAGCACGTTTTGTCAAACTCAGCGATTGCACTTAAGAGACACGGAAATCAGTGGCATTCCAAAAGAGGGAAACGTGGAAACATGACGGGGAATCAGCCAGAACAGAACACTGCTTCCTTTCTTACAGGAGATTCGCTAATGACTAAACTTAACCTGGGGTTTTACTTTTGTTACAGGCGTAGGTCTCACTGTAACGCCTTAAAGTCACAAGAGAGGGGGCTTCCCTGGTGGTCCGGTGGCCAAGACTCCGCGCTCCCAATGCCGAGGGCCCACATTCGATCCTTGGTCAGGGACCTAGATCCCACTTGCTGCAACTACAGATCCCGTGGGCTCCAACGAAGACTAAGAGCCTGTGTGCCACAGCTAAGACCCAGTGCAGCCAGATAAACAGATACTGTTTGTAAGTCATGAAGGGAGTGAAACTGGGTTGTGACAGAAATCTAATGTTTCTATCCGTGCATTTCCTAAATAGGCCTACTTGAAGCAGAATTCTGTATTTCAATTTTTTTAAGAAAGTCAACCTTCTGAAAACTTAAGGATCTATTTGAAAATGTGCCTTTCAAATATACCTGTTTCTTTAGTCAGCAGCAATGAATGGTCATCCCAAATTACATTCCAGATGGGCACCAAACTTGACCCCTCGAAGTGTGCTAGGAACACTGTGAAAGACGGGGTGTGGATGGCTGGGAAGGGTGTGCTGCTCTGATGGCCCTGGGACCTCAGAGCTCCCGTCTGCATGAAATATTCAAAGAATGGTGCTATCTAATGGACAGTAAAGTCTGTTCTAACTGGATGGAAAATCCCCATTGTTTCAAAATTTTGAGTGTTTTAAATATTAATTATCTATTTAGAGATGGACAAAAATAAATAAATTTCTATCTGAGGATCTGGCTATACCTCAGGTAATTGTTTTAAATAATCTGTGCATTATCAAAGGATGGTATTGTTGATTGTAGAAGGTTCATGTGAATTGACTCACTATATCCCCTAGAAGAAATATGGGTTGAATTGTGTCCTCCTAACCCCATCAAATACATAGAAGTTCTAAGGCCCAGGACCTCAGAATGTGACCTTGTGGAAACAGAAGTACAATGTGCCCTTAATCCAAGGACCAGTGTACTCCAGTGACTGGCCACTGTACTCCGGTGACCGCTGTCCTCATAGGAGAACACACACACACGCACACACTCACACGCACGCAGGGTGAACGCCATGTGAAGACAGAAGCAGAGATTGGATGATGCCTCATCCACAGCTAAAGAAGGCCCAGGACTCCCGGCATCGCCGAAAGCTAAGAATGATGTCAGAATCACATCCTCCTTTCACAGCCTTCAGAAGGAACCAACCAAACAACACTTTGGTTTTGAAGTTTCAGCCTCCAGAACTGTGGGAAAGTAAATTCTATCACTTCAGTCCACCCTGTTTGTGGCACTGTTACTGCAGCACTAGGAAACTATTTTTAAAGGATCAGTTCTTACAATACGTTTCTACTATGACCAGCGAGAACCAGGAGAGCGTGCAGGAATGGCCAATGCCACGGTTCGGGAGCTGGGAGGGGGCAGGGAGCTAAGAGCACCCTCCTAAAACACTCTTTGGGGCATTTGATGTCCCTCCCCTACCAGTGCCCCCCAGAAGCCTCTTAAGATGAATTCCATACTCCTGACATTATTGAGACTGTTATAATGATCACAGGCTCCCTCTAACTTTCCAGAGTATTCACTCTTGTGAACAGAATCCCTAGCCACAAATTCCAAGTCATCAGTTAGTTGAGTCCCTATACCATTCCTTTACATGCTACACTGAAAATGTCAAATGTGAAAGGATATCATGACCAAAATTAGATACAGATAAGGTAGATACAGCCAAAGAATACTGTGTAAGGAGTTAATGATTAGGGAGGAGAGGGAATAGTTTATTTTCTTACCATTCTTCTTGTAGAGGGTGATTTTTGCAGTACCTTTGATGTCTTGGGGCTTGTAACCTAAAAAAAAACAAAACACACATTTAATCTTTAGAATTGATGTTGAGAAAACAAGCACACACTGCTGCTAGAAGTGTAAACTGGTACAACCTTTATGGAAAACATTTTGGCAATATTTACCAATTATAAAATATATTCACTCTGACCCAACAATTCCACATCTATAACTTCATCCTACAAATAGTCTTCCTTTGTGAGAAACGACAAATGTGCAAGTTTATTCACTGATGCATAAACTTTAATAGCAAAAGGTTGGACACAATCTAACTATTCAACAATCTGGGAATATTTAAATAAGTTAGTGTGTCTTTGGAATATCATGCAAAAGAAGCAAAGAGGAAGGCTCTGTGGACTGATGTGGAATAACCACTATGATTCCATAAGTCATTAAAGATGATGCAGGAGAGTTTCACCTACATTACCATTCATGTGAAAAAGGTGAAGACCACATCCTCATATTTGCTTGTAAGTCACAGCATCTCTCTACAAGTAAATATACCTGTGTGTTCCTGTGCACACATGCTGTCATTGGTTATATTACTTGTTCTCAGGAGGGGAAGTCAGAGCTGACCAACTTTTTTCTATAGTTTCTCCCCTTCCAATCTTTTGAATTTTGTAAACTGTCAATGAACTATCAGTCTAAGTCAAGAAGTAAAATTACGATATAGTATAAGAGAACCAAAGAAAGACTATTTCTTCATCTTTAAGTGCTTGCTTCCATGGTATTCATAACCTTTTAAAATTCTACTTAGTTCTACTTATAATTAAAACACTAACACAACTGACATGTATAAAGCATCACACAGTTCTTTACACCCACAGTATGTGAGTTGATGCTGATGACAACTTGGTGAAATAGGTAGGTATCATTACTTTTCCCCGAAAAGTGAAAATGTAAGAAAATTGAGGCTCAGAGATAAAGACTTAAATTTGCGTGGGCTTGCAAAGCCTGACCTGACCTCAGATTTCAGCTCCATACACATCATACTAACACCATTAAAATTTTCCAGAATGAAAATAGCAAAGCGTAAGAAATCTAGAAGTCTGTCCCTCCATAAAAGCAATGAACAAACTGGAAAAACCCGTCACTGTCAACTTCTTCAGAACTCCACAAAGTGGCAACCAGGGGAGGTGCTTAAGTAAGAAAAACAACTGAGTCTTGATAATGGTGAACTCAGTGGCATTTTAGTTTACACTTTCCCATCTCTGCTCCACAGCTCTGTGACAGGCTTGAAAATAACCGCCTGCATTCCTGGTCCAGGTACCAAAGGGCGTGGAAGGGACCTCATTCACAAGGAATTCTAGTTATTTGTTCCCTGGAAGACTGGCTAGCCTTTATCTTGTCTGACTTGGAACCTGACCAGTGCTAAAGTGGTGTGATGTTGAAAACATTTATAGGCAAATGTTTTACTCACTGCTGCCTGATGCAGTGCCTAACAGCAGGGGAAAATATAAACTAACTAAAAGTCTTGGGAAGTAAGCCTAAGGAACTAGATGCTTTGAGGGGTAAGGTCTTTGAAAAGCTCCAACATATTCCTGAGAACCTAGAAGGTCATGTGCATACTCAGGGCTGCACATATTCAGGAAAGACCTGAAAAGAACCTAAGTGCTCACCTCTGGCTGACCTTTACTGTCCAAACAGGAACTAAAGTTCAGGCCAAGTTGTAAGCTGCCTGGCTGAATGCTGAAGGTGTGTCAAGCACACAAACACAGAGAGCTCATCTGCAAAGGCTGGGAGATATTTTTGGCTCCAGGTATCTAAGAAAATCTCTGTGCCAACACCAGCAAACCACTAGGCTAACGGAACAGAGATCTGAGCAGCCACAGAAAACACAGCGACATAAGAAAATTAGTTCAGCAGCAAAGTTATTAACAAATATATAACAGCTATAACAAACAGCAACCCTGGGGAGGGGGAAGAATCTGAAGTTGATCTAGGAGACATCTGTAGGACAGTGACAGCAGAATCCATTCTTAAACACGTATAAAACACTGTCCAGGACAGACAGTATGTTAGACCACAAAACAGGTCTCAGTCAAGTTTAAATATCAAAATAATACAACACATGCTACATAGCCACTATGGAATAAAATTAGAAATTGATAACAAAAGGAAATTTAGAAAATTTATGCCTAAATAACCAGTGGGTCCAAGGGAAATTAGAAAATACCTTGAAATGAACCATAATGAAACACAGTACACCAAAAGTTACTGGATGGAGCAAAAAGTACCCAGAGGAAAATTTACAGAAGTACATGCTGACTTTAAAAAAAGATCTCAAACTAGTAGCCTAACTTTCCATCTTATGAAAGTAAAAAAAGCCAGCCAAACTCAAAACAAGCATAAAGAAGGAAAAAAATAAAGATCTGAGTTTTAATAAGGGCTAGAGAAAAACAAAAAATAGAGAAAATCAATGAAACAAAAGTTGGCTCTTCAAAAAGACCAAACAAATTGACAAACTTTTGGCTAGAGTCACCAAGAAAAAAGAAAAGATTCAAATTATTAATCAAGAGTATGAGAGGGAACATTAATACAAACCTAAAAAAGATTATAATACTATTTATATGAACAATTAGTATTTTAACAAATTAGATAACCTAGATGATACCAAGTCCTAGAAACACAGTGACTATCAATACTGACTCAAAAAGAAACAGAAAATCCTGAATGGAGCTATAACAAGAACTTGAGTAATAAAAAAAATTCTTACAGGCAAAGTCCAGGACCAGGTGACTTCACTGGTGAATTTTACCACATGTTTAAAGAAATAACACTAATCTTTCTCAAACTCTTCCCAAAAATAGAAGAAGGAATCACTTTCTAACTCATTCTGTAAGGCTGTAATTTCCCTAATACCAAATCCAGACAAAGACATAACAAGAACAAAAAACTAAAGGCCAATATCCCTTATAAAAGTTGGTGCAAAAATCTTCACAAATAGAGCTGCCATATGACCCAACAGATGTCCAAGAGAAATGCAAAACCAACCAACAAAAAAAGTGAAGCAGTGACGATACGCGCCACAACAGGATGAACCTTAACTCATGACGCCGAGTGACAGAAGTGTCACGTGCACAACAGGCCACATATGATTCCAGTTCCCTGAAATGCCCAGGTAGATAAATTCGTAGAGATGGAAAGCAGATGAGAGTTTGTCAGGGATCGTGAGGAGGGGAGCAGTGAGGACTGAATGCTTAACTGGTATGGGATTTCTTTTGAGGATGGTAAAGATATTCTGAAATTAGATAGTGGTGATGTTGTACAACACTGCGAATTATACTAGAAATAGACACTAAAAATTACACATTTTGAAATACTTAAAGTGGCAAATTTTCTATTATGTGAATTTTTTCTCAATTAAAACAAAAATTATTTCCCCAAATTTAGTATGTTGGTTCTACTTGATCTGAAATCCCTTTACGTGTATATAGTGAGGGAACGCAGCCATCCATCCTGACTGTGATAGATCAGTTAGCAATACCTCTACCTTACTGCCTCAGGATTCACTATTTCTTTCCTTGAATGAACTCTCCTCTCCTTGTTCCCTTTAAAATGCTATCCATCCTTCGAGGTGCAGTTCAAATGCCACTTTCTCCACGAAGCCTCCACATGCTCCACACTGGACACACTTCTTTCTCCTCTGTGTGAGCCCCAGCCCGCTATCTGTACAACACACTTGATATGGAATGCATATTCATGGCTCTTGGGTACACTTCTCTATCAGATTATCTCTCTGCTGGATACGCATTCCTTTAAGGACAAAGTGAGTTTCCTGTACCTCTGCATTCTCCTCAAGGCCAAATGCTATGCCTGACACTCGCAATCGTGCTCAGAGATCTTTAACGCAGTAAAGATAATTCTTCTAAAGCCTGTTCCTATTATGCATCTCCACACAAACAACTGTGCTCCGGCAAAAATTCTTTGAAGTGCAACAAATTTATACTAAATGACTTGAGGATTAGATAGCCTTTCAGCATCCACTCACCATGGAAATCTCAGTCTCTAGCTATTAGATATACTGACAGCTGGACCACCCTTAAATCCAGTTCACAGGGATTAAAATGTTGACTCTCAGCATCTGTAAGAACCATTTGCCCTTAAGTACTTGAGAGAATATTAACAGAATTATCTTTATTAATATTAATGAATTATCTCTCATGATGACAGACGGAATTGAAAAACTTCAAGCAAAAAGCACCTAATTCAACAAAATGGAAATACCACAGCACTCTGTCATGAATGCAATTTCCACAGTGTTTACAGTCACAAGAGTGACACTTTGTAAGAACATAACAATTCTGCTTCTAAATTACAAGCTACTTTGTGCATCACTCTGAGACAGAAGAGCCTGGGTGGTCGTGATATTCGTGCATTTATTTATTGTCTCATTACCCCTCGTTCTATGGTTTTCCTCCTTAGCAGCTTTTTGACACTTGGGAGCGGCTTCTTTAACAACATGGTGGCTTCATTCATTCTTCTGACTTGAGCGATTAAGAAAGACGGAACCTGGAGAAGAAACAGAGCCTGAATAGAAGGGAAACACGTGGGCTGCCCCTCCCTGGTAGAGTCTGTCTTCAGCTATGTTTACTCCTTCTGGCCACGCAGTATCCAGGAACCCAGGAACTGTGGTTCTGTCCTCGTAAAGATTAGGAAAATCTATTAGGATTCCTGTTTAAAGGAAAATAAGTTTGGAAGCGAGCAGCCCTGTGGAATGCGAAAGATGCCACCAGGAACTCGGGATCATGTCTCCCATCTGCCCCTGTGACTGAGGGCACTGCTCGCTAACCAGCCTTTATGTTTCCTGGGTGGGTGCCGGTGGATGCAAGAGGAACATCCAGGTCGTCACATCGGTACTCACCGTCCACAACATCTCCTGGTACTTGAGCATCAGACGGATGATGTGGGCAGCAGTGTTTGCTAAGAGTAATTCTTCACAGTCAGAATGTTTGCTTCTACTGAAGAAAAGATTTGGTGCCATGACGGTAGAAATGTTCCATATACTCATGCGGTTTTTTGATTCATTGGCAATGACTTTATTGAAGAATGTCATGAGGGCCTAATAAGAAGCAGCATGGTGTCACACTAGTTGTAAATCATAAAAGGGGATCACTGATTACTGTCATTCGTTTCTATACCCATTCACCAGGCCTCTAGAAAGTGGTCAGAACTACAGAATGGCTAAACATGTCACGTTTCTTCTTTAATTGTTTGAAAGTGTGAATGAGAAGTGTGAAAAATGTATTTATTTCTCTGCTTCATAACAGCTCCATTTTTTATGGAATTTGTCATATTGGGATCGCTATAAATAATAGTTTGCGTTTTCTTATATTCTTTTATCTTAAGCAAGTTTGACAGATATTAAAATTAAACAATAAACAAGGGAGAAAAAACACTACAGCTCAAATAAACATGAAATGCAGTTTTGTTGTGAAGGAGGAAAAGTAACTCACTCTTAATTTAAGGCAATATTGTTAAAAATATTTTCTGTTTCCTTGGGGAAGAAAAACACATTTTTAAAAACTGAGCTTTAAAATAAATAAGTTATGAAGTAATTAAGTTATGGGGATATAGCACACAGCATGATGACTATAGTCAATAATATTGTATTCCATATTTGAAAATTACTAAGAGAGTAAATCTTAATAGTTCTCTCAAGAAAAGATTTTCTGTAATGGTAATGGAGGGTAACAAGACTTACTATGGTGATTACTTACTGCAGGTGATTACTCTGCAGTGCATACTAATATCAAAGCATCATGTTGTATATTTGAAATCAATATGTTATGTCAAAAGTGAAAGTCACTCAGTCATGTCCAACTCTATGCAAACCCATGGACTGTATAGGGGTCCAGACTGTATAGATTCTCTAGCCATTCCCTTCTCTAAAGGATCTTCCCAACCCAGGGATGGAACTCATGTCTCCCACATGGCAAGCAGATTCTTTACCATCTGAGCCACCAGGGAAGCCCCAGAATACTGGAGTGGGGAGCCAATCCCTTCTCCAGAGGATTGTATGTCAATAACTCAATAAAAAATTTAGAAACAAAGAGATTAAAACAATTTAAAGAATAGCAACAACAAAATGAGTATCTAATTTCTCAGTTCACAAATATGTCAGTGGAAGAGCAGAAAACTTTTATTTGGGGGGTGTCATTTTTCTGCTGCTTTTCAATTTTGGAGTGTTCAGCAGACCAAAGGGAAATGCTTATATGCAGTTGTTCTATCGAAAAAAAAAAGAAAGCTTGATAAAAGTTTGGCGGGGCCACCAACATATATAACAGCCTATCAGAACTTTCTGAAATTCACCAAGAGGGTTGAAATCCTAAAAGGATATGCTCGTCGGTTTTCCAAGTTTGATTTCTGTATAGTATATGTAACATATGCACATACTAGTGATCACAGCTACTGTTTATTTGTGGGTTAACTGACAGCCAGGTATTATTTTTAGTACTTTACATACATCCGCTCATTTCATCATCACCTCAAACCCTGGGAGGTAGGTACTATTATTTAATATTAATATTGTTTTACAGTTACGGAAAGTAGGGCGGGGAGGGACTGAGTAGCTTTGTCCAGTGTTACGTAAGTAAATGACAGAGCCAGGACTTGCCCAAAGAAGCCTAACTCCTCAGCCAGAGCTCTTGATTTGCACAACGCACTAGCTTCATCTTCATTCCAGTCACAATTTACAGTGGAAGAGAGTGAGTGAAGAGGGTATTCCATCAGAAATGGGCTGAATTCTTCAGTCATTGCTACATCCTTAGTGATATGAAAGGGGAGATGACATTTTGACCCAGATATCTGATACCAAATTAATTTCTTTGGAAAGATAAAAATTGTTCAGATAAAGAAAAGAAAACAAAGCCACTAAATTTCTAGCTTTTGAAAAATTACCAAATTGTACTAGAAACAGACATTTGTATGCCTCTGCCTATTCCTTGTCTTGGCTGGAGGATGTAATACAATTGGCAGATGGTTTCACCGGAGGAGAAAAGGTCCTAGAGGAGAAAAGGTCCTCACCAAGCTGAAATGTCTCACAGGAGGCAGCACGAAGGATCAGCTTTGTTTTCAGCATCGTGTTTACTGGCCCCCAAATGATGGGCTCTTTCCAATTCATCCTCACCTCACCTCAATTCACTTAAGAGCCTGAGCACCTGCTGTACTTATAACTGATTTCCTACTGTATGCAGAATCAGGATCAAAACAGCAACAGAAACCCTGATCTTTGCAAACATAAAGAAATGAATCTGAAAGAAATGGAGGAATATTTTGGATGGAGACCTATGGAATATAATTCTATGAAATGCTCTAATGTTCTAGTAAAGGAGAAATAACTTTTCTCAGCTTAATTTTCTTAATCTGGAAAAGGTCAAGGTCCAATCAGGAGATCTCTAAAAACCTGATTCTATCATTCTTTAAATTGAATTATGGTAAGACATGAACATTCTGAAAACTTCATTTATTATTATTATTTTTTTTTTAAAGGTTTTATTTTTTATTTTTTAAAATTTTATTTATTTATTTATTTATTTATTATTATTATTTTTTGTATTTATTTAACTTCATTTAAATCAGGGTTTCATTTACTTCTGATGTTCCTCCATTTAAGCCTTCCATCTTGGCTTCTTCCTACTCCTAACCCTAGCCCAGTACCTGGCACATCACAGACACTCAGTTTCTCTTAATAGATTGAATGAATGAATGAAATGGAAATGTTCAAAGAAGATTCTGGGACTCACATTCTTTCCTGGCTTCCTCCGGAGAACAGGAGTGGGTGTCAGGAAAGGCAAAAGGCTTGCTGCAGGCTCGACTGGTTGATAAAAGTTTGGCTGGGCCACCAATGTATAAATGCCTATTAGAACTTTCTGAAATTCACCAAGAAGGTTGAACTCCTAAAAGGAGATGCTCTTTGGTTTTCCAAGTTTGAATTCTGTACAGTATGTGTGACATACACACAGTTTTCATTTTTCCACCTGGGCCAGTAAGAGTTAATGGCAGACCGTGAGGCTGATACAACCTACCTGGGCTGTGTCCCTGTTGGCATCAGGCAGTGCCATGACCATGAGGTGTAAGGCTTGAAACTGTACTCGGATGTGAGGCCCTCCTGACAAGAAAAGAGAAATAACCATGTGCTGAATAGTGCTAGTGCATCCTGACAGCGTCTCTTGCTAACTAACAGCCAGTGGCACAGGAGGGCCCTGACAGCTTTCAGTGGTAAAGACTTGGGTTTTGTGACCAAGAACTTGAGTCTGTTCACTTGGACAGGAGATGCTCTATCAACTCCCTTTTAGCATCCCAGAATGCCATTGCTGGGGCAGGTGGCCAATGAGACCCGAATAGTTATGGATCAGTGTGACACTTCCCTTTTCAAAGCACTTGCACAGACCTTGCTTTTACTTGTGCTAAAAACAGTTGGCCTAAAGCTCGATTCAAGACAACATAAATCTTATTTCCACATAATGAGACAGCCAGGCACAATTATTAGGAACACAGATTCTAGAATGAGATTCAAACTCTGCATCGACTAAGTCCCTGAGTGACCTTGGGCAAGCTATTCAACCCCTATGCTTCTGTCTTATCACCTGTAAAATGGGGATTGTCATCATTCCTACCTCACTGGGCCCTTACCAAGGTTAAACGAGTTAATGCGTAGAGTGTTTACATCAGTGCCTGCACAGTTACCTCTGTAGGTGTTATTATGATCGGTGACACTGACTTCAGATCTTAAAGGGATGTGGATGGAAAGTGAAGTGAAAGTCACTCAGTCGTGTCCGACTCTTTGCGACCCCATGGACTATACAGGCCAGAATACTGGAGTGGGTAGCCTTTTCCTTCTTCAGGGGATCTTCCCAACCCAGGGATTGAACCCAGGTCTCCTGCACTGCAAGCAAGTTCTTTACCAGCTGAGCCACAAGAGAAGGTGACCACAGCTGGATCGCTGGAGATTCTTGACTATTTTATTCCTCGGCAGTGACAGAAGGTGTCGCCAGAGGGTTGGCATCCCACTCCTGTGTGCTCTCAATACGGGCTCTTTCCTCATTTTGGGGAAAAGATTTTAGGAAAATCCATCGAACAACGGGATAATCCACAACTGGCTGTGCTGAAAACAGAGGGTAAGCTGGAGCATCCGGCTTTGCCTGGTTCTCTCTGTTTTCTGCCCCAAGTGGTCTCTTGGTGGGGAGGCCCTGGAGGGAAGCGTGCAGTTCTGTAATCCCTGGGGAGCTCTCAACTTGCAGGAAAATCTATCAATTTACGGCTCAGTGGATAAAGGCAGTCAGCTGCCTACAATTACTTGGCTTTACAGTAGTGGAAACACTCTTGTGACAAGTTCCTAGGTCACAGGAGGTCATGGGCACCCGAGTTAGGAGTGGATAACTGATGTGAGTAACCACAAAATGAAGGAACAGTTGGCAGGAGTATTTATAGGCTCATGTCGTATTGCCCAGCAAATCCTCATGTGGAGTTTTAAAAATTCATGTCAGATTTGTAAACAAAAATGACACAGGTCCAGGTTGTTTTAAAAATGGCTAATGCATGCTGACGTGACTTTGTCTGAATCACAGGCACCACTGGAAGCATGTCTCAGTATAAATGTTTGGGGACAGAGAAGACCTGATTTTAATGCATATCTTGCAGGCTATAGGCTGTCTATAATTTTCTAATGCAACCCAGAAAACCTCTGGAGGAAAACAATAAATGCAGATGCAGGCTCTGTATTTCCATCAGTTCCAGATAAATTACGAAATCCCCTTTAAGATTAACAATCTAAACTGGCAAATAATCCATTTTCATTTCCCTTAGGAAACCTGGCCCTGCACTGTTTTGTGGTTAATCGTTTTGCAGTTAATTCATTTATGGCATCCTAGTTGAGTCTTTCTTCCCCCCTGCCCTGAGGTCATTATTTTCCCAGAAAGTTATTAAAGTTTTCATGAAAGTATCTAAGGTTTGATTGCTCCTTAGTCTTCTAATTTTATGGGAAATTTTTGGACCAAGTTTGAAAAGAGAAAATACAAAGTGGAAAAGACTATATTTTAGAGTAAAACTAGGGGTGGCTTAAACACACAGATGTCCACTGTTCTTCCCTTCAGAAATCTCATTAAAACTAGAGCTTACACCAGGTGGGAAAAAGGCCATTTTCCCTGCTGGTCATAGCCCAGAACTCTGGGTTCCCTGCAGGGTTGGCTGGTATCAAATTAATCACTGCAATCTAGTATTTTCCACTTTCAAAGTCACAGAGAGAAACCTGGACCCTCCTATGAACCTTCTCAGGAACTTTTTCAGATTCTCTCCCTTCCCTGAAGCACACTGGCTTCAACATCTGAATAGAGGTATGAAGAAGAACTAAGTATGATTTCCTTCTTAAACACAATTCTCTGAACAGATCTTACATGGAAGACTGATTCCTCCTTGCATAATTTTCTGAGACCAAAGAAAAAAAAAACTAGAACAAAAAATCCCTCATTTGTTTTGATGAACTGTTCAGTATATAAGCTGCAGATCAAGGTGAAGCTAAGATTTCTGTAGCCCATTTTCCAGGACAGCAAACTTTACAGAAGCTCCTGTGTTTCTGACTTACAAATAAAGAGGTTCTGCTTCTGCCATGGCTGAGTAAGCTCCTTGCCAATCAACCCTCCTTAAGATAACTATAAACTCTGGGCAAAACTCAAAAAGCAGCCACACAAGGCAGAACAATAGCAGGCAGATTCAGGACAGGACCAGACACTTAGAATTAGGGAATAGTGGAGGGAGAGTGTCCAATTGCTTGGCTTTTAGTCTCAAGTCAGGCCAAAGAGAGCAAGGCATGAGGTGGCTAAAATTCCAAAAGAAAGCCCCAGTCTTTCTGGCCTGAACAATGAGAGGGCGGGGTTCAGGATGACCACACTGGGGAGTTATGGGGAATCCCAAAAAGATCAAGAGGTAGAATGCCCCGATTCTGGTTTAAAATCCACCCAAATCTTGGCTCACCCCATAAATCATGCATATGTGGAGTAGCACAGGTAAAGACTAAATAACAAACTATCTGCCTAAATACAAACAAAAAAGCAAAACCGACTCAAAAACCCCATTCTCTGGAGAAATATTACAGAGT
Organism: Oreotragus oreotragus; assembly: GCA_006410675.1. Lineage (NCBI taxonomy): Eukaryota > Metazoa > Chordata > Mammalia > Artiodactyla > Bovidae > Oreotragus > Oreotragus oreotragus. The sequence continues at coordinate 174,274 of SJYX01000771.1, read as the reverse complement.
ACAGGGTCTCCAAAAAAAAGCCACCAGACACAGTTTAAAGTTACTTGACATAAACAATGGCGCATTTTCAAGAGAAGAGACAAGCAACAGAGACCAGCCCTCAGATGACCCAGATGTTAAAGCTAGTTATGAAGTAGCTGTCATGCTGACAGAACTAGTGAAGTAGCTATCGTATTGATGACTATGCTCAAGGATGTGAAGGATAATTATGCTCAAGGAAAATATACTTACAATGAATGAAAAGACAGGCAAGGTCAGTAAATAGAAAATAGGTTATAAAGTAGCCACTGGAAATTCTAGAACTGGGAATATATTGGGTTGGCCAAAATCTTTGTTCAGATTTTCTATAAGATGTTACAGAAAAAACCTGAACTAACTTTTTGGCCAACTCAATACAATATCTGAAATTAAAAAAAAAAAGAATAAGAGAAATAGTTCTGCCATAAAACAAAAATGCTACATCTAACAAAGAACAGAGACACCGGTCACAGCATGTCAATTAAAGCTTAGAAAAGTCTCTAATCATGGTCTCTTCTCTGAAGACATAAAGCATTGTTTTATGAATCTGGTTTAGTTAAACATTTTAAAGATTGAGAGCCAACCAGTTTTCAGGACAAGTTTTGTCAAAAAACTTCAGATATTGTTATTATTTTCTTTCACTGTGGTTTTAAGGATTTGATGGTTCTGGCCAACCTGCAGAATGTTGTAAACTGGAAGATACCGTTAATGCTTGTTATGCTCATGTAGTGTTTTAAAATGTCAATTTTTGGCTCACATTCTCAAAATACTAATAAGACTTTCATCATTAAGGCCTGCATTTTGGCTCTCACTCCTGCGTGGTAACCTCTTCGATACTGAGCAGTGGCCAACCCCTTTATATGGATATATCTTCTCAATCTGGCCATGGCCTCTTTCTGTCCAAACAGAATCACCATTTACTTAGCAAGCTTATACATATGTAGGCTGTGAACCCTGAATTCCTCAGGTTAGTAGTCAAAGCCTACACTATGTAACCCCTTTCCACTTTTCTAAATTTCTCTCGTCACACCTTCTTGAATATTTAACCCTTAGGATGAAATTACTTTCTTACTGCCAAATATAACACATGCTGTCCAGTTTCTATACTTTTTTTTATCCAAGTACCTCAGCTAAGGGCTTCCCAGGTGGTGCTAATGGTAAAGAACCCACCTGCCCATGCAGGAGACCTAAGAGACACAGGTTCAGATCCCTGGGTCAGGAAGATCCTCTAGCAGAGGGCATGGCAACCCACTCTAGTATTTTTGCCTGGGAAATTCCATGGACAGAGGAGCCTGTTGGGCTACAGTCCATGGGGTTGCAACAGGGTCGCACAGAAGCAACTTAGCATGCATGCATGCATGCATCTCAGCTAAGGCCTCATCTATGTGACTTCATAAGTTTCAGAAACACTATGCTATATAGTAATTTTCAGAGACAAAACACTTTCTTGTTTCATGCTACATCATCGGATCTAGGACACTGTATTTAAAGAAGGGAGAGATCTTATATTTCTTGAAGGACTATTATATACCAGTCACTATCTTAGATGTCGTCATTCAATATTCACAACAACTTGGACAAGTAGTTATTATCTGTAATGTACAGGTGCAGCCATAAAGCTCAGAAAGGCTGACTGCATGGTTAACAGATGTTTGAGCAGGAATTCATATCTCAAGACCTTGGTCCTTCGACATCCCTCTCTGCCTTTTAATGATTATGAAAAGTCACTCAGTCATGTCCAACTCTTTGCAATCCCATGGACTGTAGCCCACCAGTCTCCTCTGTCCGTGAAATTCTCCAGGCAAGAATACTGGAGAGGGTGGCCATTCCTTCTTCAGGGGATCTTCCTGACCCAGGGGTAGAACAAGGGTTTCCTACATTGCAGGCAGATTCTTTATCATCTGAGCCACCATTATAAAACCCTCTAAATCCTAATGACCAGACTTTAAATATAAACATGCAAAGAGATGACAGTTTCCCATCAAACTCAATACTTCGCCAAGCATTACCAGGAAACAGCAAATATATACACTTATGATCAGATCTGATTATGCATCTTTATTCTGCTCTGTGCTACCTCATTGACCTTGCATCTTATCCATTCACATGGAACTTCTTCCACCTACTTTCCATTAGAGTGATGAAGGCAGGTATATATTCCACGGGAAAGAGAGAGGTGGGCAGTTCTCTGAAAAAGGCTTTCAGCATTACTGCAGCTTCTCTATGGCACATTTTCTCCCACTTAAACTTGTCAGCATTAAACTTGGCATCCAGTTCTTCACGGTATTGCTGAAAATCAAGAAAAACAGTGAGTTTACAACCTGATCCCCCTCTCTTCCCCTTTAAAAAATGTCATTACACAAACTATTTTTGTAATTAGATTGAAATGCCAGTATCTACTAAGCTCCTCTTTTTCAACACGACTGAAGAACTAAAATAGCTCTTTCTGAATGTATTTTTTAAAAAAAATTCTCTAAAATCTTTTTAGAATAATGCTAATCTTAAAGTAATTTGCCATCTGTACAAATAAAAAAGTTCTTTACTCAGATCATAGCTTCATTTATGTCGTTTTGGCAGAATACTGTCTATCCCACATGATAAATGTGCTGCTAGATTTCGACAAAGCCTCTATTTCCTTTTTCTCCCCCCAATGATTCCTTCCTTCTGCCACCTCATCTTGTACTAATATTTCTAAATTCAATGAAGAATGTATGCCTCTTGGCTGGTTTACATACAGAATGAAAACTAACCCAACAAAGGAACTCTGACCTTACTGCAACATGCATACCCATGACATCTTCCTGGAGCAAATACAGGTGTTCATGCCAAGATGGACACATGTCTTCCACATGCCTGCATGCTTGCCCGGTCCTTTGTAAGGCTTGGAACACTGTGTTAATACTTTTTAAAAAAAATCACTATTTGTCCTTAAGTTGATTTGGGTTATCCATTTTAGATTATTAACTCATTTGATGGCTAGTACTCCCTGGGCATTCTACTGTTCCCTAAACTACAGAGTTTACCAATAACACTAGGCAGTTATAGTCAGTTCCCCAACTGACAATAACTGCTTCAAAAAGGATACTTTAAAAAAGAAAACTGAAAAATCCTTAAGGCCTTTGCTTTATTCTCACGAGAAGCCTAAGTCTTCCAGCCTTGAACGTGCAAGAGAAGCTAGAGGACGACAAGGTGAGATTTATCTTCTCTGGTGGCCGGGTGGAAAAGTAATCTGGCG
>SJYX01000771.1:141092-170857 GCA_006410675.1 Oreotragus oreotragus | reverse complement strand
ATCTGGCGGGGGGCTGGGGGGGTGGCGCGGCGGGTGAGGGGCTCGGCGCTGGTGGGGATCAGGTTGGGGAAATGGAAAGCAGCCATTGGCATCTCTGGTGACGGATAATCAACGACTAACCTGGGTGAGCAGTTGCAGGACAAAAAGAAGAGGCGGCATTTAAGAAACGCCCAGGAGGGAAAATTCTCAAGGAGCGGCAATGGGTTGAATATGAGACTCAGAGTGAGAAATAAAAGTCCAGGATGGCTCTCAGATTGCAGGCTGGGATAATGGGCAGAAGGAGGTGCTGTTGACAAGAAGTGGAGGGGGAAGAGCCAATGTTTCCCTGTCCCACTGCCCAAAAGCCAAGGGGAAACTGGGTTTCAGGAAGCACTGGCAAGAGCAGGATAATTCAGATCCATTTCCACAGACCTATGCCACAAGAGGCTGGCTGAAGCTCTAGGTGACCGTCGTTGAAACCTGCAGTGCTTCCCTGTCACCTACAGGGAAACATGGCCCCAGGGTCAAGGGCAGGCTCTAGAACCACACTCATTAAAAGTTTTTTTTTTTTTTTTACTGTGGTAAAAGTCACATAATATAAAGCACACTATTTTAACCATGTTTAACTGTACAGTCCTGTGGCACTAACTACATTCACATCGTTGTGCAACTCTCACCATCACCCATCTCCCTAATGTTTCATCTTCCTAAACTGAAACTCTGTCCCCAGTAAACACTAAGTGCCCTGCTCCCTGCCCCATCTTCCAACTGCCCCTCCCCCAAACCCCGGCATCTACCAAGGTACTTTCTGACTCTAGGTACCTCATATAAATGGAATCAAGCAGCATTTGTCTACACCTACTATATACTGGAATGGATTTTTAAGGTATAACCACATTCTTTAGGCATTTATCCCAGTTCCACAATGGTCTAGTTGAAGGCCTGTGAAATTTCCCACTGCATAACAGGGATATTCAAACAACCTCGCAGAGATGAAACCGGATAACACAGAGCTCAGGGGGCAAGGCATGCACACAGAGAGCGCTCAGTAAGTGCTGGCTGCATTTACCCTCCCTCGTCTCTGCTACAACCTCTAGTGTTATTACTACAGGAAACCTATGTGTATATGCAGTGCTATTCGGGGAATAATAGCACCTCGTTCTGTCTAGAGGACCAAGAGAAAGAGGGGAAGGATGCCTTCCCTGAGTTTGGAGCAGAGCACAGCGGAAGCTGGTGCAGAGCTCCACGGTGTCCTAAACAAGGGACCAGATGAACCAGGGGCCGACTCTTCCTCACCAGAGATGGGTGGATGTTTAAACTGTTAATGAGGACGCCAGGCAAGGATCAGGAGCCAGGTCCTTAAACCTCCTCTGAGCAAATATCCAACCCGCTTCTCCTCCTGAGGTAATTTTACAAAAATGCAAATAACCCACCTTCAGCCTCAAAAAACCAGTTCAGGGTGGGAAACCAGCAGACCAGGTAACATCCTCACAAAACATTTACAGCAGCCTCTGAATAATTGAAACGAGTCAAAAAAAAAAGAAAGCCGTGCACGTCAAAGCAGTCTGCTTTCTTCCATAAAATATATTCCCCGGTATTTGGCTCAAGTTTCTGTCATTTGTGGAAAAGAAAATTACTGGAAACACCGAGCCATTAAATTGGTTCCAAATGACCCGAGGCCTCACGTCCAGGATGGGCTCAGCGGTTGGTGCCCTTTGAGGCTAAACCCGCAGCGTCCCCCAGGGTTTCTTCCCTGTGAGTCCAACCAGGCTTTGAAAGTGCAGCCCACAGTGATACCTGAGGGTTAGAGTCAGCTACTTGGCACAACTTGACGGTAATTATAAGGGAGATTTTTTTTTTTTTTAACTTTCTTCCCCCAAGCACATTTCTAGAAAAAAAATAGTCTAACTGATGAAAACATTTTTTTAAGTTTCAAGCTTGAACAAAGGGAAGAAATAAAGACCCTTTGGCTGTATCAAGTTGCAATGCCTTTCTAACTGCAGTATTCCCTTGTTTCTGTTCACTGACCCAGCGTTCTTCCACACTGGTTTTCCTGGAGCTCAAACCACGAAAACATCTGGAATACATTTTCCGGATGGACAAGAAATGGAATAAATAGGCTGAAACTACATAAAACCGATTAAGGGCCAAAAGGGACTTCTACCTAGTGTGGTTCAGGAATGCATGCGTCTATTAGAGCACGTTAAAGGAATTACTGGCCTTTGATAAGTGCTTTTCAGTCAAAGATTAGCTAGAGAAAAGCAGCGTGTGCTATGATGTTAAACTTCATACACACAAGAAACATTGTGTAATGTTTTCTCCTTTGGATTATTTTCAAAACTAGAAATTTTAAATCATATCCATTATGCTCCCACTCTTCCCTACTAATGCGTACACACACACATGCACACACACACACACAGAATAAGTCAGTAAGAACATGTACAAATACAGCTTCCCTATTATGGAGGGAAGTTTACAGGGATGGAGTCTGATTCGGTTTAGGAAACTTGTTCTCCTGACTTCATTTTGGTTTTCTGACTCTACAGATATAACCACAGAGACTTAACCAAAAAGTGATAGCTTTTGTTCTCGGATTTAGGACACATTTATTTAGAAGTATATGTAAAAACTGTTCCTGTGAGAACCTGACACAAAAACCAGATCCCGTTTAGCAAGTATTAACCTTAAGGAGCCATTAGGAATTTTCCTGCCTTTCAAGTGAACCTGGGCCAGGATTTAGTAATCTCTACTCCCAAGGAAGTCACAAGTCCCAGAGACATGCAGTGACAAGGTGTGGACCACCACTCAGGTCTCCCTGCAAAACAGGACTGGCTGTTCATCTGCAAAAACTCCAGGCGGACGGCTCTCCAGCTGCTGGCACCTTCTGCTCAGCCTCGGGCCCTTCCCCAGGGTGGGGGTTGACAGGGCACAGGGTGATGGTCCTGCCTGCACCAGGTCTGAGGCTTGACACCCCCAAGTCCACCTCCCCCGACCCTCAATCCTTGAGAAGCGAGGTCCCCCTGTAAACTTCTTCTCCTCCTAACTTGGTCCCAGCACCTGCCTTCTGGAGCTTCCAACAGATACAGCCTACTGATTCTCAGTTTTCACCTTGAAAAGTATCTCGTCATACTTCTATATAAGACTGAAATTTCTGATACAAATAGAATCTCCCAAAGCATGTGCCAAAATGTATTAGGGAAGAGATGCTTTCCCGCCCCTACACAATTCCTTTAATAGTTCTGAACACAGTTAAGTTCCCTTTTCCCTCTCCCTGAGGTTTTTTTTTTTTTTCCTCAAGGATTCATTACTGACAACTGCTCATGTCTCCAGGTCTACCCACCAAGGAGTGATCCAGGGCAGAGAGGGACTCTCCATCTGTGCACCAGCAGAGCAAGTGGGATGTCTTGCTGGCAACTGATGAGCAAAGCTTTCCTTTAATTCTTTTCTTTGCTGGACTGAAGACTTAGCCTCCATACAGAGGGAAGAAAGTAAAGGAATTCCCACTGCATGGTGGTTTTAGATGTAGACGCTAACATTACCTTAAATGGAACTGGGTTTCAGAACTGCTGAGGGAGCATTTCAGTGGTTACAGCCATTCCTACACATTCCTATAGGGATGTCCATTAAAAGGAAAGCCAGAGAATTTCTAAGTTTAAAACAACTGACAACAGATACCAGGAGTCATCTAATACTGGCTCAGTGAATTCTATGACGAAGAGTAACATAAAAAAACTGAAGTGTTTAACCCTCAAAATGATGATGGGACAAGACAAGCGGCGGTTTCTAAGAGTGAATCAGTGTGTTCTTTCACTGTTGTTTGCTTTTTACTGTTGTTGTTTTAATTAAAAAAAACGCACAACTCAGGATCATGGAATAACATTTAGTCATAGGTGTTGAGGAATGCTCTACAGCGCCAAGTGATAGAATCAGCAATGATGACGTCACCACACACAGTGCCTGCGGGAACTGATCTAGCAAGCTGAGGTCTCTAACGAGGAAGAGAGACGATATTTGGTACCTTGACTTTGGCAGTACATCCTGAAAGTCGAAAGATCCCTTCAGATTCCAGACCCGATTCCTCAACTTTCTCAAAAAACTAGAAAGCAATGACACAAGACAGAAATAAACACCTCCATATGATTATGAGCATTTAAAATAACAACAATGATGAAAATGATACATTACCAAGCATACAGACATGCCGGGTACTTGAATGCCTAGTTAAACATTCACATGCTCCCAGGAGGTCAACATTAGCCTCCGATTGGCAGGCAAATGAGGAAATAGAGACTTAGGGTTGTTTTTCACTTTCCCAGGGTCATCCTCAAAAGTGACAGCACCAACTCTGTTCTTAACCATGAAAGCACACTGACCCTTAAATATTTTAACAACTGATTACTGAATCTTTCTGCAGGTCAATCAGTAAGCCAGTTCAGCTGCTCAGTCGTGTCTGACTCTTTGTGACCCCATGGACTGCGCCACACCAGGCTTCCTGGTCCATCACCAACTCCCGGAGCTCGCTCAAACTCATGTCCATTGAGATAGCATCACCAACCAGTAAGAAAAGACCCTGAATTACTATCATTAGTTCTAGCTAAGACACTGTGCATGCATGCAGGCTTGGTTGTATCCAACTCTTTGCGGCCCCTGTCCATGGAATTTTCCCAGGCAGTAGCACTGGAATGGGCTATCATTTCCTTCTCCAGGGGATCTTCCTGACCCAAGGATAGAGCCTGTGTCTGTTGCATCTAACCTGCACTGGCAGGGGAGTTCTTTACCACTGCACCACCAGGGAAGCCCAAGACACTGTAGGGCTTCTCAAAATCTGACCAAGGAAATAGAAATGGTAAAGGCTTATCTGACTCATGGTAATGGTGACGCTTTACTATTAAGTAATAATAAACACCAACACTGATTGTGCACTTAGGGTGTATCAGACAACATTCTCAGCACTTTACATATATTAATGCACATGACCCTCACGATAATTCTGTGGTGTCCCCATTCTACAGCTGAAAAGACCGAGGCATGGGAGGGGTAAAGATTTGCCCATGTTGACACAGCAAGAGCAGGATTCCAAGTCTCNACTATTAAGTAATAATAAACACCAACACTGATTGTGCACTTAGGGTGTATCAGACAACATTCTCAGCACTTTACATATATTAATGCACATGACCCTCACGATAATTCTGTGGTGTCCCCATTCTACAGCTGAAAAGACCGAGGCATGGGAGGGGTAAAGATTTGCCCATGTTGACACAGCAAGAGCAGGATTCCAAGTCTCTGCTATTTTCCTTTTGAAAAATGATGATGCCTGGAACTAAGGCAGCTCCTGTAGGTATGAAGAGAAGTATTTAGGGAGAAGAGATTTCTTCCTGAGAAAAGCCTCTACCCCTAGGAGTGGAAGAACAACACCTCCAGCTGTCATTCAAGAGCACCACTAACCTCAGCAGTACCCAGAGTGAGGCTCTATTGAGGAGTTAGTATGAGATGAACCAGGCAGTTGTGCTAGGCTTCTGTACCTATGCAATAATATAAACATGTGTTGAATCTTCTCAGTTAGATTGTTATGCATTTTCTTCAGACTGTGTCCTTTTCTGAGAGGAAAAAGGGCATAATAATGGTTCAACGCAAGGACGGAAAGGAAATCTTAAGGGTCACCATGGACTTGCTTCCTTTTGCATCCATCTCTTGCTGGCTGTGTTTCTGGGCATGTTATCTCACCCTATGATGCCTCAGTTGCCTCACCAGTAGAAAGGAGATGACCATAGCGACCTCCTGGGGCTCAGTGATGGTCAGATGTGACAGGACACAGAGATCACACGTGGCCCAGTGAAGGGAGGCGCCCTGTGGATGCACACACTGGGCGGGTGTGGGCATCCTCTGGACCCCGGTTGCTATCCTCCCTGCTCCTATGGGCGGCCAGTCACCTGACTGGAGGAGTAGCTCAGTTTGAGGTATTGGTACCCAAACTGAGGAAGACAGGAGAGAGAATTGCTGTTGTGAATAAAGTATGTGTCCTCTGTCAGTATTTTCACATATCATTTAAAAACGGAATTTAAGGGACTTCCCTGAAGGTCCAGTGATTAAGACTCTGTGCTTCCAATGCAGAGGGTGCAGGTTTGATCCCTGGTCAGGGGACTAAGATCCCACATGCCACGGGGCACAGTCAAAAAACCCCCAAAAAACTGAATTTAAAATTCAACCAGATTTGTATTTAGGGCTTGGAATTTTACTTGTACCACTGGATATCCCTGTTGAATAAACCAGTGTAAATTGTCAGCTATAAAAGGCGGGGCTTAAAAGCAAATGAGCCATCTGCCAGTGAGGTCACTGAGACAACTGTATTGTTCAGACATCATTTTCACAACTTCCTAAACCAGACATCGTCTTTGTCACAACATATACTTTCCCAGGCACTCTGAAAACACCACCAGAATAAGCTGATTTCTAAACTTTATTTAGCTTTGTCTGAAAAATTCATTTAAACAGTAATACACAAACATCATAAAACACCCAAACTGTGCTATATCTCAGCAAATACTTGTAAGATTAATAAATGGACTATTAGTAATTAGTAGTCATCTTTTATCCAGGAGAGAATAATCATATATATACACAAATAACATTTTAAAAATATTGGAACAAATGTAACAGAAGGAAGCCATGTGACAGCATCTGTGTCTATAACCTGATGCTTTCTGGCTGGACAATGCAACAGAGGTTCTTAGCAAGGCAAACATACCCAGGTGCCTTAGATGTCACGTGGATGCAAGGAGGGAAGCCGAAAGTCACAGAAACCCGAGTCCTAAAGGGGCCTTTGTGTCTTTAGATCTAAGAATATTCATCAGGGGGTTTCCGAATAGCATGCTACAAGCACAGAGCTCTATGAACTTCCCAGTTATGTACACTGAACTCACCTTTTGTAACACAAAGGGAACTTTGACCCCAGAGTCTTTCCTTCGGTCATTTTCTAGTAGGACTGTGAGGGGAACTCCAAAAATCCCACTGTCTTCATTGTAAAACAGCAGGGAGAGAAAAAAAGAGTGAGAAAGGCACTGTCTTATTCCCATGTATCAAAATGTTAGAATCAGAGTAAGTCTTAATACCTCGTCCTTTTACTTTCTCTGTTTTGTTTCTTTTTAGCTGAATTCGAAAGGCATCAAAAAAGGCCGTCAATTCAATTAGAGAGAGATGGCGGATTTTCTTCATGTCTTCAGCAGACAGATCTTCTGCTTTGGTTAGGCCAAATCTGGTTTTCTGAACAACAAATTTCTAAAATACATATTGAGGACATTTATTTTTTTATGGCAAAGGAAAATTATTATACCTTCATTCAAAGGAGACCAGGACCTTCCAAATCTGTACAGCCTGACATGCTTGTTATTCACAAAAAAAGATATCTGAGGCGCATGCTGCGCCATAGAAAGGCCATGAATATGGCTATGATCACAACTACACTAAACCAAACACAGTCACCTGAAGTATATTATAATATCATCATCACAACTGTGATGCAAAGAGTGAGAGTGACTGAGTGAAGTCACTCAGTCGTGTCCGACTCTTTGCAACCTCATGGACTGTAGCCTACCAGGATCCTTCATCCATAGAATTTTCCAGGCAAGAGTACTGGAGTGGGTTGCCATTTCCTTCTCCAGGGGATCTTCCCGACCCAGGGATCGAACCCAGGTCTACTACATTGCGGGCAGACACTTTACCATCTGAGCCACCTGGGAAGCTGCGGGTAATTCCCCTATTGAAACCGACTGCACTTGCTTGCTGAGACAATAGCCATCCTATCTTAAATATCAAATTTAGGTAATTAAAAATATCCTTAAAAAGCAAATTGCACAGAAAGTGCCAAATAATCCTACTCTCATTTTGAAGACAATGCCATTGCTATATTCTCCATTTCCACGTTTTACTTACAGGTAAAACATAGTCTTCTTTCTTAAAATCTAACTTCTTAAACCTGTTCCTTTTTGGAGCCTGTGTTAGCTTTTCCGAATATGACACTTCAAAGGACAGCTCTTCAGCTTCTGCTGGAATGTTTTTTTCCAGATATTCATCATCTAAAGAACAAAGGATATGGAATATTTAATATGCCATTTAATTGATCAATACCATTGACTGTAAAATAAGCATAAAATATTGATGAGTTAATCCACAAGCACGTTAAAATGTTTACATCCCTGGAAAAGCATCAGACTCACTCAGAATGATCTCGGTTAAACAATTAATGTAGTGTCATCAGACTTCCATATGAACAAGCTTCTATAATCGTTATGCGAACTTCCTATTTAATCTGATGTTTTAAATTTTAGATGTTTATGTCTCATGAAAAGCACTGAAGATTATTAGATGATTAGAAAGTCCATAATGAAATGTTTCTATGTACTCTTATACAATGACGCCTATCCATACACAACATTGCTGCTACTGGGGAAGCTTAAAGCAGAAGGAGGAAGGGTGGAGGCCCCACAGAAAAGTTCTGCCTACTTTCACTCCTCCTGAGTCTTTATCCCAAACTGTGGAACTATGCCACTTCAGATTTGTTCCGATCCAGTTTGCCCTTCACTGTGAGATTTGTTCAGGTGAATTAATCCTGATTCCTGTGACTCTGTCCTGGTTTTCTGGTCTTGGATGGTGCACATTCCAAAGATGAATGGGTGACAAGTCCTGTCCCCTATACCTGTTTCTCTCAAGTTTGAAATTAACACAACAGATTCCTTACCAAAAGCAAGGGAAATTACTTGAGTAATCCTAAATCTGATTTTTGACTGAGAGTCTGGCTTGCCATCTTGTTTTATGGCCTGGCAAAATTGTTCCTATGTCATGAAAAGAATTATTTGACAACAAAAAAAGAACTCATCAGCTTTACCCTCTTCTATATTAAATCGTTGTCCAACTCTTTGCAATCTCATGGACTGCAGCCCACTAGGCTGCTCTGTCCATGGGATTTTCCAGCCAGAATACTGGAGTGGGTTGCCGTTTCCTTCTCCAGAGGATCTTCCTGACCTGGGGGTCGAACCTGCATCTCCTGCATTGGCAGGTAGATTCTTTACCACTGACCTGGGAAGCCCACCCTCTTCTATAAACAGTGACTAAAAGAAAGCCAAATAGAACAAGAGGAGCAACAGGTAGACATGAGAGAAGCCCTAGTTTATCTCAGTTAAAAGTTCAGTGGAGAAATTTAAATCAACAGATCTAAAATTCTAAAAAATAATTTTGATTTAAAACACAATACATGGATAAGAACAAGGCAAAGTTATTATTTTCATACATCATACAGAGGCTTGCATTCAAATCAGAGAAATAGTTAACTCTGATAATAGTAATAGATAAGACTCTAACTACTTGTTCTTCTTTTTTAGATATTTATTTGGCTGTGTCGACTCAACTTTTAGCATGCAGGATCTTCCACCGTGGAGTGTGAGTTCAGTAGCTGCAGCACGTGGCATGTGGGATCTTAGATTCTAGACCAGGGTCAAGCCTGTGTCTACTGCATTGAAAGGTAGATTCTTAACCACTGGACCACCAGGGAAGTCCCGAGACTAGAAACTCTTAAGGCTCTATGGGCAGATTCTTTGGACGGTGGTGATTATACAGGCTGATGCGTCAAATCACTGGACTACTCCAAGTGGACTTCTACCTCTCAGTGGTACGATTCGAACTGAATAACAACACGGCAGCAAAAAGAATGATGTGGAATAATTTATGGTAAATCCATTATCTTTAATTTTTTTGACAACGGTTTTATTAAAATGTAATCCGCATGCCCGACAATTACTTATTTGAAGTGCGTAGTCCATGATTTTTATCATATTTGCAGCACTGTGTAACCATCGATCAATGTTAGAACATTTCATCACCTCAACTTATTTGAATTTTGAAGCAAATGCTCAAAGTATGGAGCTCTGTTGTGCCTGAGGGGAGCATGTATCTTTAGGGGGACCTTTGGGGAACCACAAAACTGTGGCCTAAAGGGGACCTACTTCCTACAAGGAGGATTTGAGATTCCATTCTGAACCCACGGAGAGTACTTAGCTCTCAAGTGGAGGTGGCCTCATGAAACGTTCACCCTGTTACTTTGTAAGGAAACATCATAAGCGTCTCTGGTGCTGCATATACTTGAGCATAACTAGAGATTTTTAGAAGGCGTCTACTTTCCAGCCTGCTCGATGCTGTTCAGCAGATCCAGGTTACCTATAAAAGAGGCCCCAAACCAAAGGCACTTCCTGAGTGAGTAGTTTCTAAATGACACAGTGATTGTCCAGGGGGAAACGATTCTGCTTGCAATGTGACTACTGGGTGTGACAGGACGGGGTGTTCGGAGGTAGAAGGAGCAGAGGTCTGGGGTGACAGAAATCAGAAAGGGGAGAAAAACACACATACACTTTGCTTCAGAAACCCGCTGCTCACCGAACTGAGCACCAGCACAGAAGCAAAAAGACACACAAGCTGAGGAGGCGGAGTCACTCACCACTTGCCGCGTTCCGCGCTGACCGTCCCAGGTCTGCCGCGCCGTTGGAATGAACTGGCACGTCTGGAATGGCCTCCAGGATGGACTGTGGACCAAGGGAAGATGAACACAGAGCAGTTCACCAGGAATGCAGGCCACCCTGTGCTTCACCCTGATTCAGGTTGGGGGGTGCGCTAGAGCTGCTGCTGCTAAGTCGCTTCAGTCGTGTCCGACCCTGTTCGACCCCAGAGACGGCAGCCCACCAGGCTCCCCCGTCCCTGGGATTCTCCAGGCAAGAACACTGGAGTGGGTTGCCATTGCCTTTTCCAGTGCATGAAAGTGAAAAGTGAAAGGGAAGCCGCTCAGTCGTGTCTGACTAGTAGCCACCCCAGGGACTGCAGCCCACCAGGCTCCTCTGTCCATGGGATTTTCCAGGCTACTTTACCAAAAAGCAGTTCTTGACTCCATGAAGGGTTGGCATCTGATTTCCTGTTTTCTCACTCAGTTCAGACCTGTACAGCCCACACAGTTTTTTCAAGAGAACTAAGCCAAGGTCAGAATAACCGCGCCTCCTCAAGTGTTTGCTGGCATATGTTTCCTAACATGTAGAAATGACAAAACTTGCAGTCACATAGGTTGACGATTATGTTGTCATTCTGACTTTTTAAATAATTTTTGATGTGGACCATTTTTAAAGTCTTTATTGAATTTGTTACAACATTGCTTCTGTTTTAATGTTTTTATTTATTTATTTATTTATGACTGAGAGGCACACGGGATCTCAGCTCCCTGATCAGGGATCGAACCTGCACTCCCTGCATTGGAAGGCAAAGTCTCAACTACTGGACCGCCAGGGAGTCCCTGTACTTGTTATTCTTGATGCAGCTGGTCATACATTTTGGTCCTTAAGTCATGACGTAACTAGATGGTGAAAAGAAGGGATGCGGGAGCCAGGCTGCCTGGATTCTAATCCTGGCTCTTCTACTTCTCACGACTTCAAGTTACAGAACTCTCTATTAGTCTCCCTGGTCTGTAAAATGAAGATGATAAAAGAACACATTTCAGCAAGTTTTTATGAATCTTAAACGACTATAAGTCACATGGGACAACATCTGATGCACAGTGACTACTGTACGGGGGTTAGCTTCTATTAATATACTAATGCATTAACTTCTTCACGACAAAATACAGAGGGATGATAACTACCAGAGGGCTCAGCATGTTTTCCAGTTGTGTCCTCTCCTGATTAATCTGCTATTTTCTTCACTGTGATCCTGCCACACTGCTGCACTCCCCTGCAATGTTATCAGAAGCTGGGTATGTGTCTTCACAGTCCTTAAGTCATGACGTAACTAGATGGTGAAAAGAAGGGATGCGGGAGCCAGGCTGCCTGGATTCTAATCCTGGCTCTTCTACTTCTCACGACTTCAAGTTACAGAACTCTCTATTAGTCTCCCTGGTCTGTAAAATGAAGATGATAAAAGAACACATTTCAGCAAGTTTTTATGAATCTTAAACGACTATAAGTCACATGGGACAACATCTGATGCACAGTGACTACTGTACGGGGGTTAGCTTCTATTAATATACTAATGCATTAACTTCTTCACGACAAAATACAGAGGGATGATAACTACCAGAGGGCTCAGCATGTTTTCCAGTTGTGTCCTCTCCTGATTAATCTGCTATTTTCTTCACTGTGATCCTGCCACACTGCTGCACTCCCCTGCAATGTTATCAGAAGCTGGGTATGTGTCTTCACAGTTTGGTGTTACTACTCAGATTGGATGCTGGTGGTGGTTTACTTGCTAAGTCGTATCCGACTCTTGCAACCCCAAGGAATATAGCCCGTCAGGCTCCTTGAGGTGGGTATTAGTAAAGACGTTACACAAATTCCACTGTTTCCACAAATATGAATTTTAATGTGGAAGTTATCAGCCATGAGTACGCTGAGGGTGAAAATTGGCTACTCCATCAAGAATCCTTTATATGCTCTTTATACATAAGTCAGTTCTTTTTTCCCCAGAACCTGGTGTTGTTTCTTTTATTCTCATATTTTTTCAGCAATATGAAGTGAACTGGAGAAGGAAATGGCAACCCACTCCAGTGTTCTTGCCTGGGCAACCCCACGGACAGAGGAGCCTGGTGGGCTACAGTTCATGGAGTCGCAAGAGTCAGAAAGGCCTTAGCAGCTAAACCACCACCACTACAAACTGCACAAAGGAATCTTGAATATTGAACTTTGTTTTCTCTTTCCCCTGCTACTGCTGCTAAGTCACTTCAGTCGTGTCCGACTCTGTGTGACCCCATAGACGGCAGCCCACCAGGTTCCCCCATCCCTGGGATTCTCCAGGCAAGAATACTGGAGTGGGTTGCCATTTCCTTCTCCATCTCTTTCCCCTACTTTATGCCAAAGAGATGACATATTTTTATTATGTAAACAGAATGCGAAGGCATACCCAATTATTTTAACACACATGCCCAAGTATATATTTGGTGGCTCTAAAAACTAATACCACAGAATAAAGATTACCCCACAACAAAATCTTCAAAACCAATGTGGAACACTTTTCAGTGGTTTCCTTAAATTTTCCTACAGAGCAGTACTTCATTAAACTTTGAAATAACTCATCTACAGTAGAAAAGCTGGGCTTGAAGCTGATGGTTTGGGAAGCTTAAATGACTAAATGTCAATTTCATGATCTGTAAAGTGGAGGTGTCATCTGCTCCTTAGGTTTAAATGGCCTCCAGACAGCCTACAGTATTGAACAAGGGCCTGCTCTTTGCAATGTAAATGATTCTGGGACTTTCCTGGGGGAAGAAGAAATTTAAATAGTGACCCTTGCTCTTCAGCTATTTATAATGAGAAGAGAGTAATATTTATGGAACATTATTAAAACACAGTCCACTGCTAAGAGTGAATTTCTACACTAAAATACAAGTGTTTACTGGAGAGTAATGGAAAGCAAGGAGGTGCTGCCCAAAAGGTCTCACTGAAGAGGTTGTTGATCGTGTGCTGGAACTCAAGGAATAATGAAAAGGACTTACAAAGGCAGGGAGGTGGGCAAAGCATTCAGGCCAGGCATGGAATTATAAATTCCAGGCATGGAGATCTGAAGCATTTCGTCTTCATGAGAGGATCGATGGAGAGCCTGATCTGCCAGGAGTTAAAGCCTGGTAAAGGTGCTCAGACTCAGACTCACAAGGGTTAAAACACAGCAGAACAAAACGAACAGAAGAGCATTCTTTCCTTCCGTGTTAAAGCAGGATAATGACTCGGTGAAAATGAAAAGGAAGATCTCACTGCCAATAAAGGGAGCAGGAGTTTTGAAACACATTGAATGAAAAGGCTCAGTGCTTGGTATTCATGGTTGTTTTGTTCTGTTTTTTCAATTCATTTTTAAAACATCCCTTTACTCATTAAGCATATTAGTATTAGAATCTTAAGATATTTTTTAGTGATTTTAAAGGAATTATATATATGCCATATATATGCATATATATGCCATATATGCCACTCCCACTTAAAACAAACTTCTCTGGCTTGTCCATAATGGATCCTGCCACCTCCCTACAATCCCAACCATGAGCCTTTTCCACTGGGGCCTCAGCTGGTTTAAGAGAGGCAAAGACATGCAGCCATCAGGGCTTGCCCTGTTGCCCAAATCCTGTTACACTGGGACTGCACAGTCAAGGCTGAGGGATTAGTATTTTAAATTCCAAGATGTAGAAGGTTAGCTCTATCTGCTTGGTGGTTTGGTTGCTAAGTCATGTCCGACTCTTGTGATCCCATGAACTGTGGCCTGCTGGGCTCCTCTGTCCATGGGATTCTCCAGGCAAGACTACTGGAGTGGGGAGGTGCCATTTCCTTCTCCAGGAGGATCTTCCCGACCCAGGAATTGAAACCGGGTTTGCATTGCAGGCAAATTCTTTACCAACTGAGCTATGTGAGTTCCCTTAAAACTAGACTTTGACTATGGCATATTTCCTTCACAGTGAAGAATCACCATACCAGATATTTTTCATGTTAATTACTTAAAGGAGAAATTTATCAACTAATAGATATTCCTCACTGTCCTGACTGGTTGCTGGTTTTTTTTTAATGGTGTGAATCTACGTTTTGTAATTCCTGTTACTAAAGCTGCCTGTGCTGGAGTCATTACAGAGAACGTGGCTACCATATTCCTTTTCTGCACCTGAGATCAGAATGGAGAAATCCACCTCTTGTAACCACTTTGTGCCAAATTCCCCAGAGACGAACTTAAATAACTCACATTCATGGATGAATATGCAACCAATTTTGAAATTAAAAAATAACAGTTAGAACATCTATCCAAATGTGAATTTAAAGGCAACCCGATGACATTGATTAAATACTGAATCACATCTGAAATTATAAACTAAATATTAAAGACAGTGAGAGTAATAAATTCCAAAAACCATGAGAATAGCCAAAGTATTCAGATTACTTCTTAACCTTAAATGCAAGTAAGAAAGTTTAAAAATAAATGAAATAGGTCTATAATCTAAGAGACTAGAAAAATTTGTCCAAGTCGACCTGAGAAGGAATGAAAAAAGTAATTAAGATTAAATAAATATGATTTATATTATACTAATTTAATAGAAAAAGTAGGCTTAATTATAGTGACTTAAAAAAAAAAGTATTGCCCATACAGCCAAGTATTTACATTCTGATTGACATAAAAGACATAAATCTTAGGAAAAAAAAGAAGTAATAGCCACCTGCCCAGAAAATGTTAAAATTATGCACCTAAATAAATAAATAATATATAACTATATGTACACACACACACACACACACATACCAACATATACTGAACTAGATGTTTTGCTAGAACAAATATACATTATNTAGTTTGGAGGCTCCCTGATTTCAGACTATGCAACAAAGTTACAGCAATTAAAAAAATACTGGCATAAAAACAGACATGTAAGCCAATGGAACAGGATAGATATCTCAGAAATAAACCCATGCACCTATGGTCAATTAATCTACTACAAAGGAGGCAAGAGTATACAATGGAGAAAAGACAGTCTCTTTAAGAAATGGTGCTGGGAAAACTGGATAGTGACATATGAAAGAATGAAATTAGAACATTCTCTAACAGCACACAGAAAACTAAACTCAAAATGGATTAAAGACCTAAACATAAGACTGGATAGTATAAAACTCCTAGAGGGTACATAGGCAGAACTTTGACATAAAATGCAGCAGTATCTTTTTGGATTCCTGTCCTAGAGTAAGAGAAATAACAAAAATAAACAAATAAGACCACTTAAACTTAAAAGCTGTACACAGCAATGGAAACCGTAGTGAAAATACAATGTACAGAATGCGAGAAAATATTTGAAAATAACTTGCATGATAAGGGATTAATCTCCAAAATATAAAAATAGTGCATACAGCTTAATAAAAAAAGAAACTCACCCCCCCCACCCCCCCAAAAAAATTGGTGGGTCCACTGGCATCTGTGGTTTCCTTACAATACTAGCTGAAGTTCATTTCATCTGTTTGAAGAAATTACTTTTTCTTGCCTTGAACCTGCAATTTTTCCCTGATACACAACTGTCTGGGCAGGTGATGACTTACCATGGAGCCACTCCTGGGAACAGTAAAACTCCATTCTTCATCCTGGGACCCATCTGACAGGGTACTACTGTTGAGAGAAGCATCATCTGGCTAAATGGAGAAATGAGAGCACGGTTATTATTTAGGCAAATGCTTTCTATCATGTTTGTGTGTATTCCACCATGTGTACATATGTAGATACATGTAGCAATACACAAAGCTGTGACTGTTTGGGGTGGGGGGGGGACTGCAGCAGCCCCTCAGGGATCATCACCGTAAGCCACCCGAAGGCCAGGCCTTCTGGCAGACCCTGGCCCCTACAGCAGACACTGCTATCATCTGCCACAAACTCCATCTTCCTGAACAATATCTTGGTTGTATTCCAAGGAGCTAGATGTTAAACCAAAGAATTTGATTTCCGGGCTTCTTTGCAGCTAAAAGTGACCATGTGACAAATGTGGTCAATGAGGTGTAATTTAAGTGTAATTTTACCAAGAGTGTTTTCAGAAAAGGTAAATGTTTCCTGACTGGAAAGAGGAGGGTCAGCTGCTACATGCTTCACGGGGTCTGCAGGTATCCGGCTCCAGAGAGGATGCCGGAGGCCAGATATGGGTGGGTCTGTGCTGAGAGCATCACGTGGCTGCCCTGTCAGTCCTGGACCATCCCTCATAATCATCTCCATGTGAAACAAAGCAACTCCTACTTTCCTATTACATGCAGGCAAACACAAACTTGTTTCATATTATTCTTTTACTATATTCTAAGACTTTTTTTTTGCAATGATTAGAATTCAGTAGCAATAGTGCTAAAATGCTTTTTCATTTATAAACTTCAAAGAAGGAGATTTTTGCTTTAATGTACAGTGGTGTTACTGAAATTTAAGACATGAATATTCTTTTCTTTCGTTGCAAAATCAAATATACTTGATACTTATGAAAACGCATGATATTTTGTCTTGTAAAAAACTGTCATTCATCTTGATTGACCATATTTTCTGAGTTTTCTATAGATGGCATGTGTTATTTTAAAAAATGAACAAAGGGCTTTTTTTTTCTTCAAAGGAACAAATAAAACAAAAGAACTAGCACAAGAAATTTAAGTCACGATGGCAAACTCACCATCATCCAGCTCCCCTCTCACCCCAAATTACTAAAAGTGATGGAAAAAAACACAAATTTTTAAAGGAACAGGTTTTTAACAGCACTGGAAATCAGCAACGAATTCCAGAGCTGATAGACATTTCTAGATGAAAAGCAAACAGAACTGGTTGGTAAAAGGAAACCTCTAACTGAAAGCAGCATAAAAGAAAATTTTTCAGACAGGAAAGATAAAAACAACATGATGTACAAAGAATAGGAAAGAGCCGCCGGCAGATAGTCAAGAGTTGTTTACAAACCAGGGATGAAGCAGTCAATCATTCCTTAAAATACAGACAGCCCCTAAATATAATCTGAGGGAAAAAAAAACCCAAATTCAGTCTAAATAAAATGAACTAATTGCTTTGGGGTGGGTGGGCTCCTGATTTGAGTACACTTGACTCTCTGTCTCCACAGGTTTTCCATTGGCAGATTTATCCAATCCAGATGGATAGATAACGTTTGACATATTTGAAAAAACAAAATACCCAGAAAGCTCCCAAAAGCTAAAGCTTGAGTTTTGCACATGCCAGTAACCATTTATATAGCATGTACATTGTAATAAGGATTACGAGTGATCTAGAGATGGTTTAGGGAAGGTGTGTGTAGGTCATATGCTAGTACCACATCATTTGATATAAGGGATTTCAGCACCGTTGGATTTTGGTATTCTAGGGGGTCCTGGAACCCATCCCCTATGGATACTGAGGGAGGAGGGGTCTAAGAGACAGGCAACTCGGGAGACCACACAGACGAGGGGAGATGGAGAAACGACATCAGCTTTGTCCTTCATTAGTTTTGCATCTGGGGAGTGTTTACTAACCTACCTGAACCCTATATGCACTTTTACCCCTTCAAAGTTAAGTACACCCCAATTACTCTCAAAAACACACAATCACCAATTTTGGCCTTTTAAAAAAATCAACCTACACAGCGGCAGAGGAAACATAGAGCAATTTCCTACAGTAATCGGTCAAAAATCAATAAAGACTTGCACAATGACTGCAAAGAACTTTACGGACCCCGGGCCTGTGGGCCCCTGCGAGTGTGCTGGCATCTTCTACTTTGTTGAACACATTCTGCTCTGTTTCCCTTTGGTGGGTCCTCCTACCCTCCTGCTGTGACAGGATTCAGATAGACAGGGATAGTACGAGGGAGGGGCTGGGGATCTGGACAGGAAGAAACACCCAGGACGCATAGTCTTGGGGAGAAGCTCTCCCTGCACTGTAAACCGGGGGACACTTGCTGTCCCTTCTTCCCCACCGCAGGGCTCCCCTGGAGGTGTGCACTGCCCGCATCAGATGGTCCTCCCACTTGGGCACGACTCCGCCGCTTGTGTCACTTACTGCTACACGTTCCAGAAACTAGCGTGTTCTCCACACAAAATGTTTACATTTGGGAAATAACTGGGAAAAACTAAACATCTGTTTCTTGATACTGAAGATACTGAAAAGAAATTTACATAGTAGTCTTAATTTTCTGTACAAGCTCACTCACAAGGACCAAGCTTTAGTTGGTAAAACGTCTGCCTACAATGCAGGAGACCCGGGTTCAATCCCTGGGTCGGGAAGATCTCCTGGAGAAGGAAATGGCAACCCACTCCAGTATTCTTGCCTGGAAAATCCCATGGATGGAAGAGCCTGGTAGGTTACAATCCATGGGGTCGCAAAGAGTCCAGACACGACTGAGCGACTATCACTTATCACTTGCCTTAAAATACACATTTATTTAGTTTTTTAGTAAAAAAAAAAAAAAGCTATTTATTCCAATTTATTTTCACAGGATAACTTGCTTAAAATACACATTTAGATATTATTTTCTTGTAAAGCAACTATACTCCAATAAAAAATTAAGAAATGAATTTATGTTGCTGGTGTTTCTGCCTATGGAAGCTTTCTCCAAAAGACAGAATTCAGTTATTTTTGATTTATTGAATTATTCCTTGCTGAATTTAAGAGTTAAGGGTGATGGGGCTGAGGGTGGCTTGTTTACCAAAAACCTGAATTATATTGTGTGTTTAGCAAAGAGAAATGAGAGTACACATTCTCTCTACTGTTACAAATGAATGTTCATGGTGGCATTATTCATAATGGCTCAAAAGTGTAACTAATCCAAATGTCCATCATCAGGTGAAAAGATCCACCAACAGTAGTATATCTACACAATGGATTATTGTTAGTGATAAAGGGACTAAATTTCTAACGCATGCAACAAGTGGATGAATCTTAAAATTACTTTGTGTGCAAGAAGCCAGACACAAGAGTGCATACTAATCCCAACAGGGTTGGCCTCTGCCAGAGAAAGAGGACAGTGGGTGGGAAAAAGTCCTGAGAGAAACGTCTAGGGTGACTGGAATGTTCTTTGTTTTGACGGGCTGTGATTATACAGGTAAAAACACTTCTCAAAATGAACTGAATTAGACATCTAAAATGCAGGCACTTGTTTTAAAAATATATAACAGTAAAAAAAGAGGCAGAAATAATCCCATTCCTTACAAATAATATAATTATCTTCAAGGGTCTATAGCTGCTATGAACCAAGAACCTACAGCTACCATGATGGGCAAATCACAGAGAAAAAAGTTGTTCTTGGGAAATAAGAATATGTTTGCTGAAATTTACAAGGAGTAAGAGAAGCTAAACAAGATAACAGGATCATGACTAAGACAAAAATTACTAACCTGGAGCATAAAGATGAAGAAATCTGAGCAAAAGAGAGTAATGTGAGAGAAAATTTAGGACACCGAAATTCAATGCAAGCAAAGCGAGAGCCATCCAATACGTGTTTGCCAACCATCTTGTGAATTTAAGGATTAGATCCATAAGCTATGGGGGTGGCGTGGGAGAAAAAAGCCAGAAGTTCACTCTGAGGTTGGCACTGCACTGTACTGAAGTTGTGCCAGCTTGATTTACCCACCATTAGTCGCTTCTTTGTGATTAAAACAAACTCCTACTTGTTTAAATCAAGGTTTCTTAGATTTTCTTTTCTATAAAGCAAACACAGATGTAAATGATCATTTTTAACAGATGGTATGATTGTATTTTGCAGTGAATTATAAATCAATAGCAAATGTAGCTATTTGATTTTTATTTAAGGCATTGGAAATAAACCAGACCGACTACTCTGCCTTCTGAATTAACTATCATCTCAAATGACTAATTCATTTATGTCAACTACACACAAGGAAAATGTATGAATGATTTGTAGTTTGTGAGGATTGTAGATTGGGTTGTAAGCCTTTTTGTAAACAAATCTTTTGTAAAGGCCTAGATTTAGTGGCATTTATGATTTAGAGTCAAGACTCAGCCTCATATAATATACAGACAATAGGCAATTATATATATTATAATAGACAATTCCTTTATTGTAGGTAGTTTATTGCAAAACCAACATGTTGGACATTAACAAAACCATAAAATATTATATGAACTCTTCAGATGACCAAACCTTTCTTTCCTAAAACCTAGTAGCATCAAGAAACATAACTGAAAAAAAAAAAAAAGTCACATCACCAATACTGTCTCAGCAGGGAGGAGGGAACCTTCTGAGATTCAGCATTCCCTCCCCTAAGGAAGTGTCGTGCACTGGAACAGAAATGAGTCTCAAAAGCAGACACCACTACCTGCCTGCCAAAACTTGCTTTTCTTTTCTCCTCTAACATACGAATATCACGACCTTGCTGTAGGATGCTGTGTGTCTGTCTACGAGGACTAAGTGTGATCCTGTGATGGTTCGGTCCAGTGCGATTTTGGTTAAAATGCTACTAGGGAGAACAGCTGGGAAGGCTAGTGTTCTCTCACTGACGTGGACGGAATCAAGCTGACTGATGCTTCTTCCAGGATGTGGACATGACACATGTGATTCCCAGACATCCCTCAGCATTTCCCCTATGAGGATGGAAAAAGTAAAGGAAAAATGAAGTATACACATTTCACCAAGGGAGAGAAAAGATAGGTCAGGATAGAACAGCACGTAAAAACAGATGTGAGAGAAGGCTTTGTCTGGCTAAACCATGAAAAAAGCATCCTTGTCTATATAAACTGATAGATGCTGGATCCTTCTCCCGGGGCTTGCCTGAAGTCCGCTCCAGGTAAGTGCCAAGTCCGCTCCAGGTAAGTGCCGGGTGGAGTGTCGGGGGCGGGGGGGAGATGTGTATAAGAGACAGTGAAGGCTAGTGTTCTCTCACTGACGTGGACGGAATCAAGCTGACTGATGCTTCTTCCAGGATGTGGACAGGACACGTGTGATGCCCAGACATCCCTCAGCATTAAATATTAGCCTGCATGCTACATGGAGCACAATGGAAAGATTAAAAAATTGGTAGGTCCATGAGAGAGGTATTAGTCATACCAGCCTCAGAGTCCTTATTTTGTAAAGAAAACAAACCTCTAATTGTCTAAGTCAGGAAGCTTACTGATAAAACTACGCTACTTAAAAGTCAGACTTTATGACTATATTTTGGAATGATTTACAAATCAAAAGCAAGAGCATTCAGTGCTCTTTCAATTATGAAACTGGAAAAACATTAGACTGATTATCTCACAAACACACATGACTAAGCCAAATATTTCATTCCCATTCTCAGATTTGGAAAGGCTCTGATTTTTTACTACGCAACTATGCAGCAAATGTATTTGAGACTATTCTGACTGTAATGCACTGCTCTGTAGGCCTTGTGTATATGCTCTAAGATTTTTTTTAGCAGCATTTGTGATATAATGGCAAATTTCCCAAAATAAGATGCAAATATCCTATCCATGATTAAAACAATGCTTTGCAAAATTAAACATGCTGGGCATTAATGAAACAAACTTTCACATGAGACCTTAGAAACTTCTTTTTCTGTATTTTCTAACTCCCCCAGTGAGTATGTATGCTATTCACGTGAAGAATACACGTCTCTTTGGAAGTGGAAACAATGCTAAAACGCGGTACAAGAAAACTTAGGTCAGGATGGAGAACAGAGTGAACCACTCCCAATAGAGAAAGGGCGTATTTTTATAAGTACAGCTCCAAAGGGCACTGAAAACCAACAAAGTATTCTCCTAACAGATGAACAATTGTTAGAAATTCCTGAAAGTAAAAAATAATTTGCTTCCTAATCATAGAGAAATTCTCAGCCTAAGAAGAGCATAAGACAACACTGCTGGCAAGCAAAGGGAAAATCCACAAAAAACAGACAAACGAACAACCAGACTTAGACTGATAATTACATGGGACAAGAGGCTCCAGGGTGACAGCTAGGAAAGTTCAGTGTGAGGTGTTTCCTCAGTGAAGGGGCCAAAGACCTCCCGACAGCCCCCTTTATACTGAGCAGCAGGCAGAAGCCAGGCATAAACCCGAGGAAAGCCTTCTGGATGAAGTGAACCACCTGCCTAAGAAAGGCCAAGCGTTGGGACCATGACAGACCTCAGTATCAGGTCACTCCGGACCTTCATGAAAGGTATGGGTGGAAAGTAAAAGGAAAACATGAATTTTATCTGGGAATGATGTCATCTGTTACTTCCCCTTTGGCATTGAAGGTGTATGCATGCATGTATTTATCTGTGTATGTGTACATGACTACACATACACAGGTGCACAGACTCATCCACGTATGCTGTTAAAATAACGTCCCTTCACAGACTGTTCACACACCTTACTGACTTACAAAGGACCCAAAGTCAGCCCTCTTAGTCAATAAAGAGCTCTGTGGGAAAACATCTATATAATAGCAGAGAAAGCATACAGCAAAGACATGTCCTAAAAGTCACTAACTAGGCAATCCAGCCAATCACCAAGTATCATCAGTCACTGGAGAAAAATCAACACTATAAAAAAGTTAAGCCATGGAGAAAAATCAACATTTTGGGGAAAAAAAAAAGTATACAGGGAATGACAAACATTCTGGGAGAAAGAGATAATTGAGGGAAGAGGAAAAGGCTTATGATGATGTAACAGTTTCAGAGAGATTTGAGAGACTATTGCAATCATCAGTCAGGACTACCTACAACAAGAAAGGGTAAATCAGTGCAAAAAAGCAGGAGTTCTTATGAATTAACAGGATGATCGCTGAATTTAAAAATCAACAGGGACCCAATTATAACCACTCCTGACAAAAATCAGAAATAGGTTTCCGCAGGATGATGTGGACAAAATCTGCTAGCATACCGAACAAATGGGCAAAAAGACACGGGAAATGTAAGCGACAATTTAAAAGCTTTGTGAATTTAATGTAAGAAATGAAAAGAAGAAAAGGGAAAATGGAGATAATCTGCAAGGGACAAGGGGCTGGTCTGTAAAGTGTGGACAGAGTGCCCCTCATGAGACACACGTAAGGGCAAAGGAAACTGCAGAGAATCTAAACATCATCGTCACCATCGTCTTCATCAGATCAAGAATGGCACACGGGGGCACTCCTCGACTGACACAGAACCCCTCTCCCTCTGCTGGGAAGGAAAATAAAGGGCTAAGGAGAAGGAAACATAGAAGCATGAGGGAAGCAAGTCTCTCCTTGTAGATTTTTGCTGCCAGGAGGCCACGTGGAGACAGATGTCAGTAACCCACGTCCTTCTCAGGGTGAAGGGCATGCTCAGTAAGAGGATCCAGCCTCACACCAGGAGGTACAAACCACAGCTTGAGAGCCTTCTCTTTTGCTAAAATAGCCTCAGTGGCAGTTCTGAACGCCAATCAGCACTCTGAAACTCTGTACTAACCTGGGCGAGGTGGGCTCTAGTGAAGTGCATTTACCTCCTGTGCAAGATTTTGTGTTTTTCCCACTTACTGTGACACATTCCAAAGGCTGCAGTGCCGTGCCCCATGACAGGTTTACATTTAGAAAATAACTGAAATGTCAAAATATTTATTATGGTGAGAATTAAATTAATTCTGAAGGATTCAAAGAAGGTAGCCTAAAATTTTCCACTGTGCACTCAGCAGAGAGAACAATGGCTCAGCTGATGGCCTCCCCCAGTCCTGACTCCCGGCAGCTGCCGCTGTGCTTGTTTTTGTCACTGTAGGTACAAGGAGGCCACGTTGTTGTTTGCGAGTTTAACTATTTCATTATTCATTCCTGAGTCTGAGACTCTTTTTTTCTTCCTTGTTACAAGATAAGTTTTTTTTTTCCCCTTAAAATTTTCCAGATTGCCTTGAAGTAACCACTTCTCCTGACCTCCGGGCGCTCGCACCCCTCTCTGTCTTACCAGCTGACCATTTCTGCAGGGGACCGTTGGCATCCTTCCTTCATCCGGGCTCACATCCAGAAGAGGAGCTGGGACACAACAAAACTCATCTGGCTATTGAGAAAAACAGAGTGCATTTTTATTCAGGCATGCTCTCCCGGGGTCACCGTGCATTCAATCATGCATTATGCATCCAGTGTGCACGTTCATCCAGACTTGGTGAGACACCCACAGATACGACTGCCTGTGCACCCAGCACTGCATGCGGCCACTTGGCAGCCAGTCCTGGGACCTTACCACACACCAGGTGCAGTGACAGACACTGGTCTCTGTGCAAGACACTGTAAAGTAACCCCCTGCCCCAAACCCAGTTCCCTGTCTTCCTTAATAGGGTCTTATTATTTTTTTCAGGAATGTTTGTGGACAATTAGAAAGTATTAATTTCCCAGGCTCTCTTGTAGCTAAGAGTGATCATATAATGTTTCCAGGCCATGAGAGGTAACTGGAATTCTACCAAGTAAGATTTCTGGGAAATTGAAGTCAGACAGAGACAGTCAGGAGGTACATACAAGTACCCGGAGCTGCCAGGAACATGGATGTGGTTGTCAGGAGTGGCCCAGCCCCCTTGGTAAGCAGAAGGATGAAGGCCACATATGAAAGACACGATACAAAGACGGGAGGAAGCTGGATCTATGATAAAGCAAAGGAACACCTCCTTTCAATTTCCTCATTTGTACTTGTATAACTCTTGGGTTTTCTGTGCCATGCAGTCAAGCTTTGCCTTGAAGTAACCACTTCTCCTGACCTCCGGGCGCTCGCACCCCTCTCTGTCTTACCAGCTGACCATTTCTGCAGGGGACCGTTGGCATCCTTCCTTCATCCGGGCTCACATCCAGAAGAGGAGCTGGGACACAACAAAACTCATCTGGCTATTGAGAAAAACAGAGTGCATTTTTATTCAGGCATGCTCTCCCGGGGTCACCGTGCATTCAATCATGCATTATGCATCCAGTGTGCACGTTCATCCAGACTTGGTGAGACACCCACAGATACGACTGCCTGTGCACCCAGCACTGCATGCGGCCACTTGGCAGCCAGTCCTGGGACCTTACCACACACCAGGTGCAGTGACAGACACTGGTCTCTGTGCAAGACACTGTAAAGTAACCCCCTGCCCCAAACCCAGTTCCCTGTCTTCCTTAATAGGGTCTTATTATTTTTTTCAGGAATGTTTGTGGACAATTAGAAAGTATTAATTTCCCAGGCTCTCTTGTAGCTAAGAGTGATCATATAATGTTTCCAGGCCATGAGAGGTAACTGGAATTCTACCAAGTAAGATTTCTGGGAAATTGAAGTCAGACAGAGACAGTCAGGAGGGACATACAAGTACCCGGAGCTGCCAGGAACATGGATGTGGTTGTCAGGAGTGGCCCAGCCCCCTTGGTAAGCAGAAGGATGAAGGCCACATATGAAAGACACGATACAAAGACGGGAGGAAGCTGGATCTATGATAAAGCAAAGGAACACCTCCTTTCAATTTCCTCATTTGTACTTGTATAACTCTTGGGTTTTCTGTGCCATGCAGTCAAGCGTATATATGTGATATAATCATGTTTTTTTTTTTAAAAGGACTGTATGCCTATATTTATACAGTTAGTTGTGAGTTAGTCCCACTTTTAATTGTTTATCAATTATGAAATTGAAAATAGATTCGGTTGACTGTTTTGCTCAGTGAAATGTATTACTGGAGGTAATATCTGATTCACAGCTTCTGAATATTAGAAAAATTCTGTTTGGGCTCATGATGAAATGGATTTGAGATCTTGCAGTACGCACCCAAAGGCTGACTTAGTATCTGTGATTTAGTGTATAAGAGTTCTACTAAAAAAACAAGGCTTAAATAGTCTTTTAGAATAGAATTTCATTGAAAATTATATTTATTGACTAGTCAGTTAAATCACAAAATTTTATTTGGGCCCATAGAAGTACTCATGTTTTTCCTTGCTTGTTCATATTTTCTAAATTTCCATTAAAGACTGTGTATTACTTTTATAATAGGGAAAAAAACCACATTTTTTTGGAAGAAACACATACTACTGAGAAATTGACATAAGAAACTTGGATCAAGATGACATATTCTCCTGCTCCTGTAAATTACTCAACATGTCAGAACTACTTTTCTCAAATAGAATAGATTTAGAAACCATGAAACATTTCCATTAGCAGAACAGAAATTGCTGCATGTTCCTGGAAGATAAAAAGCAAGCAAGAATGGTTTGATAAGGGTAGAGAAAAACTTGGGTCTGAAAAAAAAGATACAAGAGAAAAGCGTGTGGAAGGTCAATGCTGATCAAGAAGAAGCACATCTCCAGGATGAAAATTTAATGAGCAGGAAGGCATCACCTAATTCAGAAGACAACAGCTATTTAGGAGAAGAGCAGGCAGCAGCTAAATGTATTCAGGATTCAACTTAACTGTCCCCGTGGTGACAGACTGACCATCT
Organism: Oreotragus oreotragus; assembly: GCA_006410675.1. Taxonomy (NCBI): domain Eukaryota; kingdom Metazoa; phylum Chordata; class Mammalia; order Artiodactyla; family Bovidae; genus Oreotragus; species Oreotragus oreotragus. The sequence continues at coordinate 144,021 of SJYX01000771.1, read as the reverse complement.
TCTACCTGCGACCACCTGGCCTGCCTCACTCCCCACTGTCTCTAGAGCTGGACCTCCAGCAGTAAGACTGGGTGGAGAGAAGAGGGAGGTGCACAGAAGGCCCCGGGCCATTCCCCTGGCCCACCAGGAATGTGGTCATCTCTCTGCCTTTGCTGGAGTTAAATATTGAACAGTTTACTGCACTTACATGCTATGGAAAAATAAGAAAAATAAGACTGTTCATAACACTTAAGCCTCAGTGGGAAAGTGCCTACATTATACTTCCCTTCAGGGTCCAAGTGAAAGGAGAAGCACTGTTTCTATGTGGCTACAGTGCAAAGTTTTAGGAAACCTAGAGAGGCTAGTTATGCATTTTTCTTGAGTAGCTGGGGGGATTCAAGAGAAGCTACAGACACTTCTATATTTTGCAGTTTGCCAGGGAAGAGGAATTGGTGCTTTTGAACTCCGGTGCTGCAGAAGACTCTTGAGAGTCCCATGGACTGCAAGGAGATCAAGCCAGTCAATCCTCAAGGAAATCAACCCTGAATATTCACTGGAAGGACTGATGCTGAAGATCCAATACTTTGGCCACCTGATGCAAACAGCCAACTCACTGGAAAAGACCCTGATGCTGGGAAAGGCTGAAGGCAAAAGGAGAAGAGGGCAGCAGAGGATGAGATGGTCAGATACCACAACCAACTCAAGGGATGTGAATTGGAGCAAACTCCGGGAGATGGTGAAGGACAGGGGAGCCTGACGTGCTGCAGTCCATGGGGTCACAGTCAGACACAACTGAACAACAACAAGGGAAAATGAAAACTCTTAGTCTGAAGTGGCCAGAAACAGAAATGGGGAAAGAACGCCTGTAGGCCAAGTTCTTAGTACTCGCTCAAGATGATCTGGGCGAAACTGGAAAATGACGCTGGGAATTTAAACCCGAAGGGCAAACCTTTCCTTTGATAGGCATCTAGTCCAGGACTTGTGTGTATGGAGCCTGGCCTCAAGTTGTAGGCATTGCCTGTACCCAGTTCCAGCTGAGGACAATCTCACCTTCCAGGAAGACACAGGTTTCAACCAGGCTGAAATGTCAAACAGCACAGAACTCAGAATGCCTTCCCTCATTCTGCTATAACTCATTATACATGGCAGAAGATTCTAGAACTGTGGTCAATATACTGGCTACGAGCCAGAGGTGACAATTTAGGTTTAAATCAATTATGATTAAACAGTTAAAATTTTCATTTCTTACTTATACTAGCTACGTTTCAAGTGCTGATGCCACATGTGGCTGGGGCTATCACACTGGAGAGCACAGAAATGGGTCGTTTCCACTACTTTAGACAGTTCTAAGAGTTGGATAAAGAAGGCTGAGTGCCAAAGAACTGATGCTTTTGAACTGTGGTGCTGGAGAAGATTCTTGAGGTTCCCTTGGACAGCAAGGAGATCAAACCATTCAATCCTAAAGGAAATCAACCCTGAATATTCATTGGAAGGACTGATGCTGAAGCTCCAATACTTTGGCCACCTGATGAGAAGAGCTGTCTCATTGGAAAAGACCTGATGCTGGGAAAGATTGACGGCTGGAACAAAAGGGGATGACAGAAGATGAGATGGTTGGATGGCCTCACCAACTCAATGGACCTAAGTTTGAACAAACTCTAGGAGATAGTGAAGGACAGGGAAGCCTGGTGTGCTGCAGTCCACGGGGTTGCAAAGAGTTGGACGTTACTGAGAGACTCAACAACAACAAAGATGGGTCTAAAGGCCAGGGTTCTTCTGGGATGTTGTAAACACACAGGCAAAGCTGAACTCTGTAGACGTGAGCTGCTCTGGCAACACCCACTCTGGTTAATGTATCTACGAGAAGACCTGACTGACAGCCTAAAGTAACTCAAATTAGAGACTGTTTTCATTTACGTCAGCTACCCAATATCCGCGCAGAAGCGTGCTGGCTGTGACGGGCCACACAGAAGCATGGCCAAGAGGAGCTACCCCTCGCCCAAGGTCAAGGATGGTGGCCGAGAGGAGGTACCCCACGTCCGAGGTCAGGGGCAGCAGCCAAGAGTGCCTGGCTGCAATGGCGCAGGAGCAGCCAAGAGGAGCTACCACACACCCGAGGTCAGGGGCAGCGGCCGAGAGGAGCAACCCCACGCCCGAGGAGTGGTGGCTGCGCAGAGGGCTGAGAGGAGCTACTCCACGTTCAAGGTCAGGAGAGGTGACGTTGTCTAAGTTAAGGAGCAGCGGCTGCACTTTGCTGTAGCAGCCATGAAGAGATACCCCACATCCAAGGTAAGAGAAACCCAAGTAAGACGGTAGGTATTGGGAGAGGGCATCAGAGGGCAGATACACTGAAATCATAATCAGAGAAAACTAGTCAGTCTAATCACATGGACCACAGCCTTGTCTAACTCAATGAAACTAAGCCATGCCATGTGGGGCCACCCAAGAAGGGCGGGTCATGTGGAGAGGTCTGACAGAATGTGGTCCTCTGGAGAAGGGAATGGCAAACCACTTCAGTATTCTTGCCTTGAGAACCCCATGAACAGTATGAAAAGGTAAAATGAAAGGATACTGAAAGAGTAACTCTCCGGGTCGGTAGGTGCCCAATAAGCTACTGGAGATCAGTGGAGAAATAACGCCAGAAAGAATGAAGGCATGGAGCCAAACCAAAAACAATACCCAGTTGTGCATGTGACTGGTTATGGAGGCAAGGTCTGATGCTGTAAAGAACAACATTGCATAGGAACCTGGAATGTCAGGTCCATGAATCAAGGCAAATTGGAAGTGGTCAAACAGGAGATGGCAAGAGTGAACGTCGACTTTCTAGGAATCAGAGAACTAAAATGGACTGGAATGGGTGAATCTAACTCAGATGACCATTATATCTACTAGTGCGGGCAGGAATCCCTCAGAAGAAATGGAGTAGCCATCATGGTCAACAAAAGAGTCC
>SJYX01000771.1:111373-140129 GCA_006410675.1 Oreotragus oreotragus | reverse complement strand
TGAAAATCTGGATTTTTACATAAAATCCTCCAATTTTTAAATGATGGCCCAAACAACTTAAAAATATAATATGAATGTCAAATAAAATACCTACAGATGAGTAAAAATGAAGTTTTTCCACACTTGGAACTTAGCTATGCCAGTAACAACTATGTCCTTAGCTTTTCTAATCTGTTTTCTCACTTGTAAAAGAGATTAAAAATAGGATCTGTAATACAATCATTTAAAGGATTACATGAGATTTAAAGAAAAGCACTCAGTACTTAGTAAATGATCAATAAATGCTAGGTAATCTTTATGCTAACTAATTTAAGGATTTAAACTAAAGTTTACCTTCCTCGGAAACTCATGCTTTTCCCATTGTATTGCCACTCATTTAGCCAACTGAGTATTCTTCATGGTGATTGCTCCTCATTTTATCGTGTAGTTGCTTTCTCTCCATTTAACTGTGATTAATCCCATTATTTCTTTAGCTGGAATGCTTAGAATGCTAAAAATTGGCTTTGGTCACCAATAAAAGAAATATCTAAAAAGTTTAGGCTCAATTGTATCACAAAAGTTGTGTGTGTGTGTGTGTGTGCCACATTTCACTCCGCATGCTAAGATATTTACATATTCCTAAAACTAGCATATTTTGTGATCCCAATATAGTTGCTAATACGTATCCATCACTCTCTTATCCATATGTAGCAGGAAAAGAAAACATCATTACTCCTGAATTCTCAGCAAAACCCTGAATTTCACTCCTATTAGAACTAAGGAGACATGAGAACCAAAACAGAACCAAAGAATACAGCCAATGAAATGAACTGATCTACCTGGCTTTGTCTACCTAGGATTTTGCCTTCACCTTTAGATACCCACAAAAGAAACTGGCAATTGCTTCAAAAAGGAATTGAGGAGAGGGTAATAAAAGAAGCTATCATAAGATGTCCACTAGACTGGTTCTGACATCTTGTTTGTTTAGAGAATTGGAGAGTAAAATAGCAGTGGTGGTGGTGGTGGTGTAGTTTACTTGCTGTCATGTCCAATTTCTTGGGACTGCATGGATTGCAGCCCACTAGCTCTTCTGTTCATGGGATTTTCCAGGCAAGTTATTTCCTTTCCTAGAAGCCATATCTCTCTACTCAGAGACTTTATTTTCTTGGGCTCCAAAATCACTGCAGATGGTGACTGTAGCCACGAAATTAAAAGACACTTGCTCCTTGGATGAAAAGCTAAGACCAACCTAGACAGCATATTAAAAAGGAGAGGTATTACTTTACCAATAAAAGTCTGACTAGTCAAAGCTATGGTTTTTCCAGTAGTCATGTATGGATATGAGAGTTGGACTATAAAGAAAGCTGAGCACTAAAGAACTGATGCTTTTGAACTGTGGTGTTGGAGAAGACTCTTGAGAGTCCCTTGGACTGCAAGATCCAACCAGTCCATCCTAAAGGGAATCAGTCCTGAATATTCATTGGAAGGACAGATGCTGAAGCTGAAACTCCAATACTTTGGCCACCTGATTGGAAAAGACCCTGATGCTGAGAAAAATTGAAGGCACAAGGAGAAGGCAACAACAGAGGATGAGGTGGTTAGATGGTATCACTGACGTGATGGACATGAGTTTGAATAGGCTCTGGGAGTTGGTGATGGACAGGGAGGCCTGACGTGCTGCAGTCCATGGGGTCGCAAAGAGTCAGACAGGATTAAGTGACTGAACTGAACTGAGCTTCAAAAAATGATACAAAACAAACCTCGAACTGTGTAGAGAAAATTTAGACTGATATAACACAGAGTCATTTTTAAACTAGACTTACATTCTCTAACTACTCCTAAGAGAAGACAACTGATGGATCCCTGCTTGAGGGCGGAAATAGATATTAGTCTGCACATCTGCCTGGACATATGCTATGATTCCACATAGCTATGTCATCTGGCTTGATATATTTTCAAGTTCTTCAGCCTATAATACGTGAAAAGAGAAAGGAGAAGAAGAAACAGGAAAGGGGATGAAAAGGGAAGAGAATGAATGAGAAAGAAATAACTAATTACTAGATGTCACATTTTGTCAAAGGCAAATCTTTCAAGGTTTTCTGACTTAAAAAACAAATTTATATTGTTTTGGATTCTATTTCTGCCAACATCAACAGCAGAATATTTCCAGAAGTAATAATATATGCAATACTAAATCAATGCAATATGAAACCATACCATGCCATGCAATGCAATGATTAATGTATATGTATACACAAACATCATCATATATATCATGATCATCAAAAAAGCAAGAGATCATAGAAAAAGCAAGAGTTCCAGAAAAACATCTACTTCTGCTTTATTGACTACACCAAAGTCTTTGACTGTGAATCACAATAAACTGTGGGAAATTCTTAAAAGAGATGGGAATACCAGACTGCCTCATTTGTCTCCTGAGAAATCTGTATGCAGGTCAAGAAGCAACACTTAGAACTGGGCATGTAAAAATGGACTGGTTCCACTTTGGGAAAGGAGTATGTCAAGGCTGTATATTGTCACCCTGCTTACTTAGCTTATATGCAAAATACATCATGCAAAATGCCAGGCTAGATAAAGCACTAGCTGGAATCAAGATTGCCAGGAGAAATATAAATAACCTCAGATAGGCAGATGACATCACCCTTATGGCAGAAAGTGAAGAAGAACTAAAGAGCCTCTTGATGAAAGAGAAAGAGGAGAGTGAAAANTGGAGAATTCTTCAAGAGATAGGAATACCAGAGCACCAGAGCACCAGACCTGCCTCTTGAGAAACCTGTATGCAGGTCAGGAAGCAACAGTTAGAACTGGATATGGAACAACAGACTGGTTCCAAATAGGAAAAAGAGTACCTCAAGGCTGTATATTGTCACCCTGCTTATTTAACTTCTGTGCAGAGTACATCATGAGAAACGCTGGACTGGAAGAAGCACAAGCTGGAATCAAGATTGCCGGGAGAAATATCAATAACCTCAGATATGCAGATGACACCACTCTTAAGGCAGAAAGTGAAGAGGAACTAAAAAGCCTCTTGATGAAAGTAAAAGAAGAGAGTGACAAAGCTGGCTTAAAGCTCAACATTCAGAAAACGAAGATCATGGCATCTAGTGCCATCACTTCATGGCAAATTAGATGGGGAAACAGTGGAAACAGTGTCAGACTTTATTTTTTTTGGGCTCCAAAATCACTGCAGATGGTGACTGCAGCCATGAAATTAAAAGACGCTTACTTCTTGGAAGGAAGGTTATGACCAACCTAGATAGCATATTGAAAAGCAGAGACATTACTTTACCAACAAAGGTCCGTCCAGTCAAGGCTATGGTTTTTCCACTGGTCATGTATGCATGTGAGAGTTGGACTGTGAAGAAAGCTGAGCGCTGAAGAATTGATGCTTTTAAACTGTGGTATTGGAGAAGACTCTTGAGAGTCCCTTGGACTGCAAGGAGATCCAACCAGTCCATTCTAAAAGAGATCAGTCCTGGGTGTTCTTTGGAAGGACTGATGCTAAAGCTGAAACTCCAATACTTTGGCCACCTCATATGAAGAGTTGACTCATTGAAAAGACTCTGATGCTGGGAGGGATTGAGGGCAGGATGAGAAGGGGATGACAGAGGATGAGATGGCTGGATGGTATTGCTGAGTCGATGCACATGAGTTTGAGTGAACTCTGGGAGTTGGTGATGGACAGGGAAGCCTGGCGTGCTGTGATTCATGGGGTCACAAAGAGTCGGACATGACTAAGCGACTGAACTGAACTGACCCAATATTCTTGACGTTTAATTTATTATTGATATCACAATTAAGCAGAAAAGAAACCTAAAACAAAGTGATTAACTAACTGGCCTTAGCCAACTTATCTGTGTCTGCAGCAGAGTATCAAGCTTCCCTTTTCCTATATATGAATCTTAGGTCCATGAATCCTATCTGCATAGAACTTGATATAAAAATTGCATAGAGGGACTTCCCTGGTGGTCCAGGGCTTAAGAATCCACCTTCCAGAGCAGGGAAGATGGGTTTGATCCCTGGGTGGGAAAGTAAAATTCCACATGCTGTGGGGCAATTATGCCCTTGAGCTGCAACTACTGAGTCCCGTGCACCTCAGCTAGAGAAAAAGACCATGCACTGCAACTCAGAGTTACGTGCTGTGACTCAGACCCAACACAGCCAAAAATAAATAACAAAAAACTATTTTTTAAAAAAAGAATTGCACAGAGGACATATTCAATAGTTATCTGTTGCATCAATGATGCAATAAATGGATGAATGAAGTAGATCATAGCTAGCACTGAAACTACTGCAGAAACAGGAGGGTGTGACTCACAGCCTTGCAAGTAAAACTGTGGCCCAGGACCTGCCAAGGGTGAGGTGGAATTTCAGCCAGCCATGGCTCAGAAAACATGTGAGGCTCTCCTGATTTTTTTTGAATCATTCTCTGGCTCACTTGATTAATGCTGTATCTCACTTTTTACCATTTTAATTTCTTTGAACATAAAAGGTACCCTAACCACTCTCTCACCCCCACCCCCAGTTAAAGCAAACCACCCAGACGTGCTCATGAGACTTTGGCCCACTTCTTCAGGAGTGCATTGCCTGTCCACAGAGCTTCCACTCAGCACTCAGATTTAAGTAAAGGCTCCCTGGATCCCATCCACAAAGACGTGCTCCATTACCAAAGAAGCTATCCTCCAACTTCAAAAGAAGGGAATAGATTTTGGGTGCAGGGAGTGTGCTGCATGGGGAATAAGAAATAGTCACTTAAGTTTATAAAGTCTTGCATGGTGCTATCTGCTTCTGTTTTCTCTTTTAAAGCTAGAGGATGACTATGAACTTCCCTGATATTTTCCCCATATTCTCCTCTCCTCCCCAGTCATATCTTTTGAGCCCTGTCCATTACTTACAGGAGATTCGCTGGCTCCGAAGATGTCTCTGACATCCCTGACAGATTGCTTGTTCTTTTTTCTCAAGGTTTGTGTGTAAGTATTGTATCTCTTCTTCACTGCAGCTGCCTGGGTTCGAGTCAAAGTAGAGAGCAAGGCTTTGCCATCTTCCTCCTCATCACCCGAGATCAGGGTTGATAAACCCACATCTTGCAACCACTCTGCTTCAAGTTCTCCTTCTGTAAAATGAAGTTGCCAAAAGAAGGTGAGAATATTCTGTGATTGGATGACGTGTATATCTGTAAGTCTGTACATATCAGTGAGTAAGAAATATCAGTAAACAATATTAATAAGACCAACCTGGACCCTGAGGACATTATGCCAAGTGAAGTAAGTGAGGCTGAGAAAGATAAACACCAAACACCATATGATCTCATTACACGTGGAGTTTAAGAACAAAATAAAGCATAAAGCCCAAGTGCATAAATACGGAGAATAGACTCGTGTGCTTAGCAGAGGCAAGGGGTCGGGGTGGTCAAGATGGGTAAAGGTGGTCAAAAGGTACACACTTCCAGTTATAAAATAAGTAAGTCCTGAGGATGTAATACACAGCATGGTGACTATATTTAATAACATTATATTGTGTATTTGAAAATTGTTAGGAGAGGAGGACCTTGAAAGTTCTTACCACAAGAAAAACAATTTTGTAACGATGTGTGATAATGGATATTAACTACATTTAGTTTGGTGACTGTTTCACAACCGTATATGTATTCAAATATCTAATCATTATGTTGTATACCTGAAACTAATATAATGGGAATAGAAGGCCATTGATAAAGAACATCTATAAAAACTTAACAGTTACAACCATTTTTTGTGGTGAATATTGAACCCTTCCCCTGCAAAACCGGGATCACAGCAAGGATATAAACTGTCATTACTTACTTTCATTCAACTTATATGGAGGCTTTACCAGTATGATAAAGCAAGATTAAAAAAATAAAAACATAAAAGTCAGAAAAGAAAGAGTAAAACTGCCTCTATTCCCCCCAAAATCTCTTTGTCTATTTAGAAAATCCTAAGACATTTAGTAGTAGACAACTACTGGTAAGTGAATTTAGAAAGATAATGAAATATAAGGTCAGGTTCCAAAAACCAACTGTACTTTTGCACAAGGAGCAAACAATGGAAAAATGAGAGAGGAGAGAGAATAAAAGAGAGACACCCATTTACAAGATCCCACAAGGACTCTCCTGGTGATCCAGTGGTTAAGAATCCACCTGCCAAGGCAGGGGACACAGGTTTGGTCCCTAATCTGGGACGATCCCACAAGCTGTGGAGCAACTAAGCCCACGCACCACAGCTGCTGAGCCTGTGCTCTAGAGCCCAGCGGCCAGAACCACGGAGCCCACGCACCCTAGGGCCTGTGCTCTGTCGCAAGAGAAGCTGCTGCAACAAGAGAAGAGCCCCCAGGTACGGAAACTAGAGAAAGCCTATGTGCAGCAATGATGATCCAGCCAAAAGCCAATCAATCAATACTTGCACTTTCAAAAAAACGAAAGGTGAAAGATTTATATGATATTAAAAGAAACCAAAGTATAAGCACAAATAAAATTGCTTCTACCAACAAAAAATAAATAAACAGAAATAAAAAACCCCACTAAGAATATGAATAGGCAAGCCACAGATGGTGAGAAAGTATTTGCAATACATGTATTTGACAAAAGATGAATCCAGAATATACGATGAATTCATACAAGACAATAATAGAAAGATAATTTTAAAAAATAGTCAAAAGAGTTTACAAAGCCAGATATAGGAATGGAGGAGAATGAGCACTAGAAAAAGTGTTTGACATCATTAGTCATCAGTGAAATGTAATTACAACCACAGTGCGATACCTCCACATGTCGCTAGAACCATTCATGTTCACAAGTCTTAAAGCATCAAAATGTTCAAGGACTGAAGCAACGAGACTTGTTGTCAGACGCTGCAGGGAGGAATGTGAAACGGTACAGCTCCATTGGGAAAAGAGTGGCAGTTTCTTATGTACATAATTACACATATTCCATGAAAAACGCATACATCCAAGAGAAATAAAAATACATCTCCACCAAAAGACTTTCACAAAACCGTTTACAGCAGCCTTATTCATAATGGCCCAAGCTGTTCACAACCCACAAGTTCACTAACAGTTAAATGGACAGACAAGTTATGGCATATTCATACAACAGAACATTGCCATTACGGGTTGAACTGGGTCCCTGGAAGATACATGGAAGTTCTAACCACCAATTCAGGTGAATGTAAACTTCTTTGGAAATAGTCTTCGCAGGTATAATGAGGATCTAAGCTGAAATGAGGTCATACTGGAGTAGAGTGGGTCCTTTATCTGATATCTCTCTCTCGTCGCTCAGTCAATTCTTTGCAACCTGGTGGGCTGTAGCCTGCCAGGCTCCTCTGTCCATGGGATTCTCCAAACAAGAATGCTGGAATGGGGAGCAATTCCCTTCTCCAGGGGATCTTCTCGACCCAGGGATCAGACCTGCATCTCCTGCACTGCAGGCAAATTCTTCACCGTCTAAGGCCAAGGGAAGCCCTTATCCGATACAGCTAGTGTCTTCATAAGAAAAAGAGAAGGAGCGTGGACAACAACGCAGAGAACAGGCTGCGTGGCCACAGAGGCAGAATGGCATGTACTGCTGACAAGCCAAAGAACAGCAAGGACTGCTGGGAACACCAGAGACTAGGAGAAAGACATGGAACAGGCTCCTCCCTACACTCTTCAGAGAGCAGAGGGCCCTGCTGACCCCTTGACCCCTTGATGTTGGACTTCTAGTCTCCAGACCCCAAGAGAACAAATTTCTTTTGTTTTAAATCACCTAGCTTTGTGGTACTTTGTTACAGCAGGCCTTGGAGACTGATGCAAACTATCCCATGATAATAAGCAGTGAAACATTAATACACAGAAGGAATCTGAAAAATACAATATTTGGCAAAAGAAGCCAAACCCCAAACTGATCTATGCTGCAGAAACATCAGAACTGTGGCTGTCTCTGGCCAGGGACAGCAAGTCACGAGAACAACGAGACTGGGGAAAACCACGAGGAAATTTTCTGAGTTGACTGGAATGTTATTTCGATTAGTGTGCGGTTACAAGGTAGCATTCGTCAAACCTCATTGAACTGCACACTTAAGATCTGGGCATATGCTTCAAGAGACAAAATATCAGTAAAATAAAATTTACACAATGGCACCCCACTCCAGTACTCTTGCCTGGAAGATCCCATGGATGGAGGAGCCTGGTAGGCTGCAGTCCATGGGGTCGCTAAGAGTCGGACACGACTGAGCGACTTCACCTCATTTTCACTAGCTTTTTGTAGACATTTCTGTTGGTAAACCTTGAAGATGTTTTTTGCATGCTCTAGGCTGGAGCAAATGAAAAAATATATATATTGAAGAAAGAAAGAACCAGGTTTCTCACTCTTGGAGAAGGGAGTTATAAATACAGAGAAAGGGGAGACAACAAACTTTGTTGGATTGGAATCGGAAATTATCAGTAAGAACGCACAATTTTTAATTCGGATAGCGAGCTGGCTAGTGAGATGGAAGAAGTGGAGAACAAGAGGCACTTTTCTTTATGTGTCTTTCTGGATCCGAAAAGGCAAAATGTAAGGACATAAGCAAATGGCGTAAAAATAGCCTTCTCTGAAGGAGGATGGTTCCCTTAATGTGAGGCTGGCTTTTTTATTTCTAATCCTAAGTGAAATATCCTAATTGTGGTAAACCAAAACTATTTTTTCTTCAGATCTAAGAACAATAGACTTGGAGAAAAGAACAAAAAAATTTTTTTAACATTTTAGTTTATCTTGATAGTTGTTTTGAGGTTAGTCACTGGCTAATGGAAACATTCTTAGATAGCTACTTACTCAACCACCTTCAATTTTTCTTTGCTTTTTTTTTTCCTGTTTCTTTTGGCCACACTGCAGGGCATTCAGGATCTTAGTTTCCCAAATAAGGATCAAACCCAAGACCCCTAAAGTGGAGTCTTGACCAGTAGACTACGGAAGCGCCAAACTACCTTCAGTTTTTCTTACACATTTGTTTGTGGATAGGTAGTACCTGGAGAAGATAACCCATGCTTTTTTAAACTTTTTATTTTGTGCTGTGAAAGTCACTTAGTCGTATCTGACTCTTTGTGACCCCATGGACTCTTCTGTCTATGGAATTCTCCAGGCAAGAATATTAGGAGTGGGTAGCCTATCCCTTCTCTAGGGGATCTTCCCAATACAGGGATCAAACCCATGTCTCCTGCATTGCAGGAGGATTCTTTACCATCGAGTCACCAGGGAAGCCAATTTTGTACTGGACTGTAGCCAATTAACAATGTTGTAACAGTTTCAGGTGGATAGCAAAGGGACTCAGTCATGAACATCCACGTATTCATTCTTCCCCAAACCCCCTCCCACCCAGGCTGCCACATAACATTGAGCAGAGTTCCCTGTGCTGTAAAATAGGTCCTCCTTGTCCCATGCTTTTAATTTCAGGTGAGTAATTTTGCTCTTTTAGAAAATTAAGGGCAACAAAGATTGAGGGCAGGACAAGAAGAGGGTAACAGAGGACAAGATGATTGTATGGCATCATGGATTCAACGGACATGAGTTTGAGCAAATTCCAGGAGACAGGGAAGGACAGGGAAGCCTGGCATGCTGCAGTCCATGGGTCGCAAAGAGTCCGACACGACTAAGAGACTAAACAACAACAACAAATACTTTTTTGGTTCCTCAGACTTCTTGTTTAATTTCACTGGGAACTAGTATAACCAACCTATCTGACATGACACTTATCTTGTGAAGTACGGATTATCCATTCTCTAAATACATTAATACTAGTAACTGCTTCAAAGTCAAATATTTTTTTTCTCTAGAATTATGCTGGCAATTTTTTTTCTGTATCTTTCTTTGGTAATTAATAGTCAAGTATGCACATGTAAAAACTTCAAAATTAGAATACTCAATCTGCTAGACGATCATGATTCTAATCCACAGCCAGGTGCAGCCTCCCTAAATGGTGATACGTCAGAGATCAATCTGGATGGTCGATAGCCCCCCTTCAGGTTGTGTCACCTGCCGAGAAGCCACCCTGAGCCAGACCAGCAGATACAAACCAGCGGAAGCAGGAAGCTGGTATGCCAAAGTCTATCGATTCACTGGTTAGGCTACTCGGGGAATGACGTCTACCTGCCAACAGAACAAGACAGCATGTAAGAGGCTGCACAGTGGGACCAATCTGGCATCTCACCGTCCAGGGGCTTGGCCTCGGCAGGCGTCTGCTCCTCCTGAGCCCCCAGGCTGGTCTCCTTGATGCTTTCTATTTCCCGCCAGAAATCCTCCATGGAGGCGCTGTCTACGGAGGCCTGAGAGTTGGAGCGGCTGAATGCCGGGGACTGAAGGGACTCATTGGAGAGCATCCTGTTGATTCTTCGGCAGCGAGGGATGGACTTTCTGAGGAAAGAAAAGCATTAAATATCGGTCAGTGGAAATCAGTGTCTCATGTAATGAATCACACAAAAGTTTGAAACTAACGGAGAGAAGGAGTTAGTGTGACGGAGAGAGATTTGAGGGAGTAACCTCCAGTCAGGTGGCCCCATCCTTTCATCCTCTCTAATTCACAATGACTTTGTGGCCATGTGGGAATTATCACAAAAATACTTTCTATGACTTTTATACACTCATAAGGAAGTTGCTTATATTAATCAAAACACATATAGTAAAAGTTAGCTTTTATAAATGTCTGAAGAGTGAAAAAACAAAAAAGCTGGCTGTGCTTGGAATCCTAGATTTCTCAATCACCTTTAGTAGAAATTTCCAGAATTTGATCACTGATCCTGAGACTGTACCTGACTAGAAGCAGTTCTAGGTTTACACTGAGTTAACCAACTTATTTTAAAAACTCAGAGCATTTCAGAAAAATGTAAGATATCCACTTTAATTTTTTTTATTCTGTGCTGTGTAATAAAAATAATTTGAGGTAGTTTTGTTTGATAACTAGGTCATAAGAGTTCTTTACTGAGTTCTTTACAGCTTGACAAGACAGACACATTCTAGTGATTGAAATGCATATGAAATCAACACAGGTTATCAAGACAGCTATTGCTTCCTATATTATTTTTAGGTTGTTAAGTCTTTGCCTTTTCCATCAAGACAGTTACTGAAAACCACTAGCAAATTCATAGAATTATAAGACATCTACTTCTTGAAACTGTAATCGATTACCACTGCTCACAAAGCTTACTGCCCTCTGTAAACTGTTCAGAAAAAATATATAGATGCCTAAAACTTTCTCTAGTTATAGAATTTTTGGAGGGAGAAGGAAATGGCAACCCACTCCAGTATTCTTGCCTGGAAAACCCCATGGACAGAGGATGCTGACAGGCTACCAAACTAAGAGGTTTTTTTTAGGTTTATTCTTTAAAAATGAGTATGGCTGACATAAAAAGTTATAGTCTTAACAGAAGACACAGACTAAGTTTTTAAAATTTATAAGATGGTGTATTATAAGGATAAAAGTTTAAGTAATACCCTATTTATAAAGCAGAAACTGAAGGTCTTTCCCATCTGTATCACATCATATGATTCTACTTTGATATGCCACTACTTTGAGATGTTTTGTTTTTGCCACTCAAAACCATGTCATAGATATCTTTTCCATGCCAACACAGACATACCATCTCAATGGCTGCATGGAATAGAATAATTTATCTTAGAAATTAAGCAAACACGCAGATATACCTCAGCACTGCAAATATGTGAAGAAGTGAGAAATCTGGGAACTATTAAGTGAATCTTAGAAGATAAGGAACATATGTACTTAGGATTAACAAGGACTGTTTTCATTTACTACAGCTTCTTACTCATGCAAAGGGAATACTGGTGGAATCTCAGAGAAGAGATCATTATAAACTTCTGCTGAGAGCAGGGCGGTTAGATGTGCAATGCAGGCAAGAACATCTGTGTAACACACTGGTCTCATCTGAGACAACCCACCCCAAAACCCTTTAATTGCAACGGTCAACTGGTTTTTTTGGCAAAGAAGTCAGACAGCATTTTTGGGATAAGCACATTTGGAAGGGTTCTCGCTTGTTTGGTGAGGGATCTGAATACTTCCCCTTCACCCCAGGGTAGAGTAGGGACCGTGACCTTCCAATCCTGAAGTATTACATAACTGCAACGTTCCGGCTCATCCAACACTTTGAGGAGACTTACAGCTTCATACCTCACCATATTAGGATAAACAGAGCTTCAGCTTCATCAGCTGTTTGTAATTTTTCACTCCAAAACAATACCAGGAAAACATTATATAGAAAACAGAATGAGACTGTTACACAGCGTTATATAGCAACTTCTGTTGGGAAAACACCATGAGGTTTAAAATTAGATTTTCAGTGGATGGTTAATAAAGTCAAAGTGCCATTAAAAAAAAAAAAAAATTATTCCATTTCTCCTCCATTATCTTTTAAGAAATACCTTACATTACTATCTGCCTTGAGTTAGTATTTTCATCAGAAAGTAACTAACACGTGAGTGTAATTCTCCCTTCATTCCTTATCATACCACTATTGTCATATATGCTACCTCTTCATGTTTATATCCCACAATAGTTATTATAAAATCCTTATAGTATTTGTCATTTATGAAAACAGTAGGTGAAAATAACTTTTTGTCATCTTTTAAAAACACTGACTTAAAAAATGCTGAACTTTATCAAGCTCACATAAATCAAAAAAAGTCAACAATTTTTTAAAAGTTAAACAAGTAGACTTTTATGTTTATCTTTTATGGTGTGCTTCATCCTCCCTACAAGGCAATGTAGCTATAACAGATAACTCTAATTGGTTTTGCCAACCTCCTTTGATATTTCTTCAGCATTTCTTGTACTATGGATCTGCTGGCAACAAATTCCCTTGTATTTCTTTCTGAGTGTCTTTCATTCACTTTCATTTTGGATGAATATGTTTACTGGGCACAGGACTCTAGGCTGGCAGTTTTTATTGTCTTTATAATCCTTTTAAAGCTGTCATTTCATTGTTATCTGTATTCATGACTCTGATGAAAAATCATTTATAATCCTTATTGATATTCTCCTAAGTATAATGTTTTTCCTCTCTAACTGCTTTTAATACATTTTTTTCTTTATCTTTTGTTTTTAGAAGCTTGTGAAATGCCTAGATTGTGATTTTATTTCTATTTATTCTGTATTGTGGCTCAGTTGGTAAAGAATCTACCTGCAATGTGGGAGACCTGGGTTCAATCCCTGAGTTGGGAGGATCCCCTGGAGAAGGGAAAGGCTACCCACTCCAGTATTCTGACCTGGAGAATTCCATGGACTATAGAGAGTTGGACATGACTGAGTGACTTTCACTATTTTGCTTATGGTTTGCTGAGCTTCTTGAATCTATGGGTAGATGTATTTCATCAGTTTTGGAGTAGTCTTATCCATTTTCTCTTCAAATATGTTTTCTGTCCAAATTTCTCTCTCTTCTTCTGGAACTCCAATAACACAACTGTTTGACACTGTCGCAGGTGTCCTAAACCCCAACCCTCCAAAACCCTCACCCTTTGCTTCTCCCCAACCCTCACCCTTTGTGCTTCAGTTTAGAGAATTTCTACCACCCTCTCTTCAGGTTCACTTTTCTTCTACATGTCCAGTCCTTATTATGTCCCCCCGGTGAATGCTTCAATTCTGATACAGTGTTTTTTCATATCAAGAATGTCCAACTGGTTCTTTTTAAAGGTTCTATTTCTCTGTTGACATTATTCACCCTTTACCCATTTTGTCTCTCTTCTTTAACATATTTATTGTTGTCATTTAAAAGTTTGTGTCTCTTAGCACCAACATCGCTGCTATTGGTGCATCTGCTAATATTGATCAAAAAATGGTCAATTGTTTATGGATTATATCCTCCTGTTCGTTTACAAATCTCACAATTTTTTGTCGTATGGCAGACATTATGTTTGAAAGAACTCTAGGAAACAGGAATAAATAGTAAGATCCCCAAGAAGAGCAAGTCTTCTGTCTGGTGGCTGAAATGAGGTACAGATCTCTTCAATCCATTAAGGAGCTGAAGTGGGTCTGAGCTGAGCTGCAATTTTAATCAGTTTTAGGTTACCACCGGTTCCAAATGCTTTGAGGAGGAGATTTGCCGTGTGTATTACAGGTCCCTCTCTCAAAAGGGCTTTAGGATAAACACCATGGGATTACAGGAACTGCTGTCTACTTTAGAGCCTTTATGAGCAAAATCCCAAGGGAGAGAGTTGTCAGACGTTGCAGAACCAGCTCTGCAATTTAAGCTTCAACAGATTCCGACCTCCATGGTGTCTCCTTTCCCCATAAAGCTCCTCTGCTTGGGCAAGTGTCATCGTCTGCCCAACAGTGCAGAGACTCAGGGAGAGACACACACAAAGGAAAGAAGTGACTTCTAGGCTTTCCTCACTAGGAAGATCTCTTCCCTCCTGGAACTGAGTTTCCTTAGAGTTCTTTGTGTCCATAGCTCTCCACTATAGTTCTTAAAACATATGATTTTACATGCATCCTCTCTTCTGTCCTTGCAGAGAAAGATAATCAGCTATAATCTAGTGTTTGTTCTAATTGGAAGCGGCACTCCCAGAGAACACTGTGAAACACAGCAGGTATTTTTTAAACGTTGCATTTGCTAATGAACCGCTTGTTCTGTCCAGTCACAAGTTCAGTTGTTTTTAGTGTAGTCCACAAAGCATTTATAAGACATACTTCTTGCTAAGAAATACTTACTCTGTGGCCTTTACTATTTCTAATTTTATAAAGAATTTCACACAGAACAATTTACTGTCATACACATTCCATCATTTGATCCTCACCTGAACTCTATGAAGTAGTCAAAGCAAGTATTACATGTCTCATCATACAACAGGGAAAGGTTATGGAGAGTAAAGTGAAGACACAGTAACTTGCCACCACGAATACCACAAAATGCAAATTCTTGCCTCTGACTTTGAGGCCGGCATTTCTGTCCCCAACCGTCTGATCCATCTCACCTTCTACCACTCTCCCCTGGCACCAGGCCTGCTAATCTCTTCTCAGTTCCTCTAAAACAGCCAAGGTCTTCCTTCCCTTAGGGGATTTTCTCTTACTGATTTTTTCTGCCAGGAACATTCTGTGTCTTTCCACAGCAAGATGCTTCTTGTCATTCAGCTCCTAATGTAAATGTCACCTCCTCAGGAAGATTTAGCCAACAACTCTAAAGCCTAGTGGGTTCAGGTTTGAGTGTGGACTCTGCCACTTCCTAGAGCAAGCTCTCAACCTTGAGCAAGCTACTGAGCCTCTGGGCCTGCATTTCCTAATCTGTAAAATGGAATATGAATCACATACATGCTCTGCATTATTATGAGGATTAACTGAGTAAATATATGTAAATGCATGGCACATAGTAATCCCACGTGTTATTACTATAATTTACCTAACTTATTAGCAAAGACTGCTCAAACTACCGCACAATTGCACTCATCTCACATGCTAGTAAAGTAATGCTCAAAATTCTCCAAGCCAGGCTTCAGCAATATGTGAACTGTGAACTCCCTGATGTTCAAGCTGGTTTTAGAAAAGGCAGAGGCACCAGAGATCAAATTGCCAACATCCGCTGGATCATGGAAAAAGCAAGAGAGTTCCAGAAAAATATCTATTTCTGCTTTGACTATGCCAAAGCCTTTGACTGTGGGGATCACAATAAACTGTGGAAAATTCTGAAAGAGATGGGAATACCAGACCACCTGACCTGCCTCTTGAGAAATCTGTATGCAGGTCAGGAAGCAACAGTTAGAACTGCACATGGAACAACAGACTGGTTCCAAATAGGAAAAGGAGTACGTCAAGGCTGTATATTGTCTCCCTGCTTATTTAACTTATATGCAGAGTACATCATGAGAAACGCTGGACTGGAAGAAACACAAGCTGGAATCAAGATTGCTGGGAGAAATATCAATAACCTCAGATATGCTGATGACACCACCCTTATGGCAGAAATTGAGGAGGAGCTAAAAAGCCTCTTGATGAAAGTGAAGGAGGAGAGCGAAAAAGTTGGCTTAAAGCTCAACATTCAGAAAACGAAGATCATGGCATCCGGTCCCATCACTTCATGGGAAATAGATGGGGAAACAGTGGAAACAGTGTCAGACTTTATTTTTTGGGGCTCCAAAATCACTGCAGATGGTGACTGCAGCCATGAAATTAGAAGACGCTTACTCCTTGGAAGAAAAGTTATGACCAACCTGGATAGTATATTCAAAAGCAGAGACATTACTTTGCCAACTAAGGTCTGCCTAGTCAAGGCTATGGTTTTTCCTGTGGTCATGTATGGATGTGAAAGTTGGACTGTGAAGAAAGCTGAGTGCCGAAGAATCGATGCTTTTGAACTATGGTGTTGGAGAAGACTCCTGAGAGTCCCCTGGACTGCAAGGAGATTCAACCAGTCCATTCTGAAGGAGATCAACCCTGGATTTCTTTGGAAGGACTGATGATAAAGCTGAAACTCCAGTATTTTGACCACCTCATGCGAAGGGTTGACTCATTGGAAAAGACTCTGATGCTGGGAGGGATTGGGGACAGGAGAAGGGGACGACTGAGGATGAGATGGCTGGATGGCATCACGGACTCAATGGACATGAGTCTGAGTGAACTCCGGGAGATGGTGATGGACAGGGAGTCTTGGCGTGCTGCGATTCATGGGGTCGCAAAGAGTCGGACACGACTGAGCGGCTGAACTGAACTGATGGAAATACACAAAAAACTTGAATAGTCAAAGCAATCTTGAGGTTGATAGAGTTTTAAAACAATGGTAAAATAACTTCCTCTGCATTAAATGTGTGGCATATAAAGAACTGTTGTTTAGTCTACTTCCTACTTTTGCATTCCAATTTCTTATCATGAACAGAACATCTTTTTTTGTTGTTAGTTCTAGCAGGTTTTGTAGGACTTCATAGAACTAATCAACTTCAGCTTCTTTGGCATTAGTGGTTAGAGCATAGACTTGGATTCTTGTGATGTTGAATGGTTTGCCTTGGAAACACATTTTGGATTCTTTTGTTGACTATGAGGTCTACTCGATTTCTTCTAAGGGATTCTTGCCCACAGTAGTAAATATAATGTTCATCTGAATTAAATTCGCCCATTCTTGTCCATGTCCATTTTAGTTCACTGATTCCTACCATGTCAATGGTCAATCTTGTCGTTTCCTGCTTGACCACATTCAATTTACCTTGATTCATGGACCTAACATTACAGGTTCCTATGCAATATTTTTCTTTACAGCATTGGAATTTACTTTAACCACCAGATACACCCAGAACTGAGCATTGCTTCCTGATTAGGTCTAGCCACTTCATTCTTTCTGGAGCTATTAGTAATTGCTCTCTGCTCTTCCCTATAGCATATTGGACACCTTTTGACCTAGGGGGCTCATCTTCCAGTGTCATATCTTTTTGCTTTTTCATACTGTTCTTTGGATTCTCTCGGCAAGAATATTAGCATGAGTTGCCATTTCCTTCTCCATTTCCTCCTCACGTTTTGTCAGAATTCTTCACTATGACTCATCTGTCAGGGTGACTCTACCTAGCATGGGTCATAGCTTCACTGAATTTTGCAAACCTCTTCACCACAATAAAGCGGTGATCCATGAAGGGGATGTAAACAATATTTACAGGGGACTTTTTGTTAATATACAAGTCAACAAGAATTTTTAAGTTATTTTATTGCAATGACAGTCTCTCACATGAATAATATAAGACAGACCTTTGATGGATCCTCAGAAAATATTAAGAAGATCTTAGTAACTGAGTATCATTTTATTATTGAAATTATGTATAGATTATAAAGTATAACCTGTTTATATGAGCTCCAATATAAACATATTTTTAGGTGAACAGATGTTAAAAATTTGATGAACTCATTATTGACAAGGGAACCAGTAAGATTTACAGCTTGTTCTAGTATAAACATTTTAATTTCAAAATAACAACACATAAGAGAAGAGACAGATGATTTGTATTCAAAACATATCTTTATTTTCTAAATTGTTTCATTATAGAATGCTTTTAGGTAAGTAAAAATAATTGCTTATTCAGTGAGTTGTTTAATTAACCTGTAGTATTATTTTTTTCTATCCTCACAATAACCTTGGGAATTAGAAACTGTTTTAATGCCAGTTTTAAAGATTAGACAGTTGAGGTTGGTTGTCTGAGGTAACAAGCAATTAAATGACAGGCAGATATCAAACTCCAGAGACTGTAGTTATCTTCCAACTTTGGCTAAAGCTCAGTTATATAAGGGACATATATTTGGAATAGTAGTGGGGGGTGTCTTAGCAGGAGAGTATTATATTCCATTTTAATGGTGGTGGTTTAGTTGCCAAGTCATGTCTGACTCTTGTGACCCCATGGACTGTGGCCTGCCAAGCTCCCCTGTCCATGGGGTTCTCGAGGCAAGAACACTGGAGTGGGTTGCCATTTCCTTCTCCAGGGGATCTTTCCAACCTAGGGATCGAACCCAGGTCTCCGGGTTGTATGCAGATTCTTTATCAGGTGAGCAACAAGGAAAGCTCAAGAATACTGGAGTGGGTAGCCTATCCCTTCTCCAGCAGATCTTCTTGACCCAGGAATTGAAACTGGATCTCCTGCATTGCAGACAGATTCTTTACCAACCAAGCTACAATGAGACTGCATTTAATTTGTTAACACATAAAAGGATCTGGAGGTTTTTATGATGGTGGAGAAATAAGATGGGACAATCATGTTCACAAGTAAAGTAGCATAACACCCGAAAAAGTGAGCAGGGATGTCAGATGACCCGTTAGGAAGTTATTACAAGAGCTGGACAATACATGTTAGAGGAATGAACAATGACAGTTTCTACAATTTAAAGCTGGGGAAAGCCTTGGGGAATGTTTTAGGAGTAAAATTACTGGACATGTTAAAGGACTGGATGAAAACAGGGAAGACAAAAAGTAGGAGAAGTAACTATTTTGACTTTTGAAATTGAGTTTGAAATGCTTAAATACAGCATGTGGTCAGATGTATGGATAGAAGTCCAACTTGGAAGTATAGATGTTAACATCATCTGTACAGAAGAGGTGATCAATCAGCATGGAGCAGTGGGAAGAAGTCTCAAGGACATCTTCATTAGATCTGAACTAACTTTATTATATGTATTACTGAATGTGAATGGAATTTACAGCAGAGTTAACCCCAAACTACTCTACCTCAAAATCTAAATGGCTGAAATGAGATTGTATTTGCAAAAGAGATAGCAAATGACCATGTTATTTAAAATGCCTTATAAAATTTTACTTACTATTATTTGATCATACAGATTTTGTGGTAAATGTGCTTTTCTAAAAGTGCATAATCGAACATTTATTTTTTGTCATAGAAAGGTGCTATGGATGATTACATGAAGATTTATTATTTATGGATTCATATTAAAATATGCCACAAAGAAGAGATAAACAAGTTTATAAGATGCAATTTGTTGATTTTGAAAATAGAGGAATATAAAAATATTATTTGGCAGTAACAGAAAATATTAAATGTGCTTTTCTAAAAGTGCATAATCGAACATTTATTTTTTGTCATAGAAAGGTGCTATGGATGATTACATGAAGATTTATTATTTATGGATTCATATTAAAATATGCCACAAAGAAGAGATAAACAAGTTTATAAGATGCAATTTGTTGATTTTGAAAATAGAGGAATATAAAAATATTATTTGGCAGTAACAGAAAATACCATTTCTTTTTTAATTACTTTCGAAATTCAACATGAACACTAAAATCAAGAGCTGGTAAAGTGGTATCACCCATATAGTATATATTACCCATACTATATTTCTCATTCTTGAATAATAAAGCACATGACCCCACTTCTGTATAATCTGTGCTGTGTTCAAACATTAATTGCTGGGATCATGAAGGTGACTATATTAGAAACAGAACAGATCTGTGCACAGCAAAAGAGTGGCTTTAACCAGAGTTCCATCCTAATGTCTTATTTTGTTAGGAACATAGTTTAAATATTTAAAGAAGAATGTCATGTTGATTCATTGGTAGCATTTGGACACCCATCTCAGGCTTGAGTGGTGAATAGCATAGCTTGATACAAATGGTTACTGAACACTCTCGCCTTCAGTATCCAGTTATTTCAGCGAAGAGATCTTAATGAAAATTTCCCAAACCCTCATTGGCTTTCTTTTCCTACTACAGTAAATAATTATTTGACTTCATCTGAGCTTTATGGAGCTAATTACTTTTGCTTAGAAATAGAGTTAAAATTAAATGTAATTTTTAATTATAAAATGTTTCCTTGGAAACATTTGTTGTAAGTTAAATTGTACTTTGTTCTAAAATACTTAATTTCCCTTACAATTAGAAATCAAAGACAGAACTGAGCATAGGGCAATTTGAAAAGTATAGCATTAATTGCTACAAAAAAGTTAATTTTTTCATAATGGACAACTGATGGTGAACATCCAATTAACTGCTACATAGTTATATTGAACAATTCTGCTCAGAGAAGAATTATTCTATTTTATGACCATTAATTGAATGATCACTGGAAGCAGACATTTTTAAAATTTAGAAATTTCTTTAGAAATAATCTTTTTTTTAAATTTAGAAATTATATGTTTGAATTTAGAAAAAGCTGAGTATAATGATCACAGTGGAAAAGATCAGCATAGTAGGTGACCTCAAAGCTCGCTGCAACTGTTTCACAAATCACCTTAACACACAGGATCCACAGCCAAGGGCAAGCCTCTCTTTGGTTCATAAGGTGTTGTCCTGGAAACCATTTTGATGCAGTCGATAATAGGGCAGACGGAGAGACACAGGGTACAGCCTGTACAAGTGTCAGTAATGGTGGGCAGGTGGGTTTCAGGATCAAACTGGATAGCCTGCAAACAGAAATAAAGAGTCTTGCTGTCACTGCCCACAAAGGGCAAGAACGCCCCTATTTTAGCATCCGTGTTTTTCTCCACTGCAGGAGAGCTGCACTTGGAGACAGCTACGCCCAGACTGTGATGCAGCTGTAGCAACAGTTGAGCTGCTAGAGAAGAGGGGGGGAAAGACAGGAAAAAAAAATCTTTTTACATTAGAAACATGATGTTTAAAATTTCTTAGAGGTATTTTTCTTGCTTTGTGCAAGGGAAATATTTCATAACATAGTAACACTCTAGTTCCTGCGTTGTGAGCAGAGTGTGGGTCCCGCCAGTCTGACCATGACCTGGTGGGTCCGCTGTCGGAGGTGGGCAGGGCACTTCCACACCTTTTCACACTCCTGGTTCTCGACAGTGGAGAAGTGTCACTGTCAGACGAGGCAACGAATGCACTTGTTTGGGTTTCGTATCATGGGTATAGTGCTTACAGAAAGGCAATAGAAAAAAAAATTAGCTTAAGAGCCAGCTTTCAGGTTTGAGGGTTTCCAAGCTGATTCTAGGCATTCCTCCACCACCAAGGGGAAAAGCACTGAAAGACAGAAGCCTGGACACCTGGCTTCTGGTCCTGGCCTGACACTCTTCGGCTTGGAGAACCAGGATAAAGATTTCAGTTCTCAAACTGCTCAGGATTTTGAGAAACTCAATAATTTATTCCTTTCTCCCTGCTTCTCTCTCATCTTTCCCTCCTTCCTTTCTTTTAACATGATTTAATTTATAATATGGTGTAGCAATGGAACAACAATCTATAACATGCAATGAAAATACCTACTGAGAAATTTACAATTGAGATTTTAAAGTCATGATGACTATTTGCCTGTTAAAGAGATATTTCAACAATGAAAACAACAGATAAGAATTTCCATCTAGGAAAGACTTCAGGGCAGCTACATGGGGGCAGAGAGGACTTGAGGACTCATCGAGAAGTCTCTCTTGCAGAACAAGTCAATGCTTTTACTNATTTTAAAGTCATGATGACTATTTGCCTGTTAAAGAGATATTTCAACAATGAAAACAACAGATAAGAATTTCCATCTAGGAAAGACTTCAGGGCAGCTACATGGGGGCAGAGAGGACTTGAGGACTCATCGAGAAGTCTCTCTTGCAGAACAAGTCAATGTTTTTACTCAGACTGCGTGCTAATTTGGAAGGATGAGTGAGGGGGCTGAGAAAAATTACGAGGGTCAGTAAGCCCCTACCTCACCCCAGATACTCCTGGAGGTCAGGTCTGCAAACCTTACATTTTCAAATAATTACTGAGTTCTGATTTTTTTTTCCTGTGTCATATACAACATGTTATAAAATCCAATTAAAGTATTTGTTATGTTTAAGAATTTCCCTCCCTCAAATAAGGTTCCTTGCAACTTAATTTTTTTCTCTTTTATGAACATAACAAATTAAAATGGTCTCAGAGTAAATTATGTCAGAGTGCTTAATATTTTTAAAAAATTCGAGCTTTAAGGAAACAACCATATATCTGAATAAGTACTGTAGCTATGACAAACCATTAAGAAATCTGGTCTAACCAAATTGCTGCCTGTTTTGTAAAACAACATCTCAGATGACTGTTTAAATGAGTAAAAGCTATTCTCTTCCTTATGTACCCTTTTACAAACAGAAATCCAAGAAACAATTGATGGAAATAAAATTATACTTACAGCTTAGAAACCTTACACTTTGAAATTTTGCAAACATGTAAAACTTCACATTTATTTGAAGATTTTGATCTTCTATTTTTTATCTTTGAGAGACAGAAGAACCAAAGGAAGGCTTGTAAAAATCTTTTTGAATGCATACCTGCAATCTCCCTCATCACTAATAAGATTATTTTTGCTGAAGTTTTGCCAAGGCTACAGTTCCAAGGTGGGAGTCATGGCCTCTAAGATTTAAGATGTTAGAACTCTGGTGCTGTGATTTTAGTGTCAGAACTTCCTGACTTATCTCTGTTTGGTTAATGAGAGGGAAGATGAAATGAAAACGAATATGATATGATTAGTACTTTCAAAATAACTGCTAGAGATGCTTTCAGGTGTAGAAAAAGAGTAAATACAATGGGTAAAAATTGGGTATGGAACAGTGTTAAATTAAGGAGGAAGAGGTTTTTAAAAAATGAAACTTGTGTCTGTCATACCTTTATTAGTTGGTCAGAAGAATACATAAAATCATATCACAAGCAAATAGGACCTTTCTCCAAGCTAAATAAGGTAAATGAAATATAGGTTTTTTTTTTTAATGGGCCATTTTATCTATCTTGAAAATTCATTAATCATCTTAAAGGGATCTTATTTTTACTTTATTATACTTCTTTATAGTGTAAAATATTTAATGAAAACAATATTATTCTGTAGTTCTTAACCTACAGCTGAATGTCCACTTTTTTCTTCATTGTTCCATGGCAGACTCTCAGCTGAGGGCTCAGCAACTGGGAAGAAGCTCTGGCTCATTTTATGCGGTAGGAACACGACTTGCTCAGCTTTTCCAGCTACAGAAGAATTTCAGGTCCCAACCAGCACAACTAGTCGGTGGTAAAATGCTTTTTCTTTCTAACTGTAGTAAAAGCCCAATCAACACTGAATGAAAGAGCACAGAAGGAAGCCAGTTCTTTCAAGATCATGGAAATAAGTGGTAATTCTTTTCCCTTCTTTCTCCTTTAAGGCATGATGCTTCCTTATGGCCACAATTGTGTGAATTTTTGTTTGAATTTTTCCTTCCAATTTTATGAGTGATGAAATGACACTAAAACAATACTATGCATTGAATAGTGGCATCGTTCATATGAGTTATTAGCTTCCTTTTAAAAAAATCACTAGAAAAATGGTATGATGAACCTGTTTGCATGGCATGAAGAGAGATGCAGATGTAGAAAACACAGGTGTTGACATGGGGTGAGGGGAAAGAGGAGGTGAATGAGTTGGGAGACTGGGATTGACATATCTGTACCACCATGTGTCAGAGAGCTGGTGGGAGCCTACTCTATAGCTCAGGGAGTTCAGCTCAGGGTTCCCTGGTGATCTAGATGGGTGGGATCGGGGAGGTGTGAGCAAGGTCCATGAGGGAGGGGATATATGTACACATAAACTGGTCCACTTTGTTGTAGAACAAAAATTAACCTGACATTGTAAAGCAACTGTTATACTTCAATTATAAAGGAAAATCACCACTGTGCTATGAATGTGAGAGGATGGAATGCTATGTCACTGCTGAGAAGTGACGTTTGGCATGTCTGGTCTGAATCCCACACTTCACAACAAAAGATGCTTTCTGCTACAAAAACCAGAAGAAACATGCCTCACAGCATCCTAACAGCAGCATGAGTCTTACCTGGTAGCCAGAGTCGTTACAGGTCATGTAGCATTTGCCACAGTTGATACACATCTCTTCATCGATCACAGCCACAACCTGCTCTGTGTTGCTCAGTTCACCATATGTTCCAAGGTACTGCAGAGCTTTTCCAATCACATCCTAAAAGATAGGCGCCAGATTACTCACAGGGCTCATTTTAAAACATTATCGTGTTATGACTAATATCGGTCTAAATCTCCCTGTTTTTATAGAATGTTGCATTATCTAACTTAGAAGATTTTAGATATTGTAGCTGTCATGGATATACTTTTTATAATTGTACCTTACATATTTCTGTCTCCTGAAAGATGGACCCTCTCTCTATATCTAGCTTAGAAACACAAGACTTAATTCATTGCATTCAACAGGTTTTCCACAAATGATCTAAATCAATGTTTCTGTGGGCAGGAGAAATGACACATTTTCAGTGGTTGTGGCTTCCTTTTCCTCAGTTTTGGACCCTGAATGATCCAAGTAATGAGGAGCAACAAAGGGAAATGCATTGATACTAGAAAACGTTAGATTGCTAGGAATGAGAATAAACATGTGAACACTATGCATTTATAGCACGGCATCTGAAGTCTCAGTTTAGCTCAAAAAAATGCTTTGATAGCATACCCACCTGTCATGTTTTGAAGAGTTATTTCATTATTTAAAAATTCTAATTTATGTTAATTAATTAGGTTAATCTAGTAGCTAAATAAGATGCTCTTTTACTATTAAAGAACTAGGATTTTCTTCATTCACTGTTGAAGATTCTTCATGCCGTTACACATCTTTGTTCTTCATATTAATTGGAAGTGTGCTTAATATGTGAAGCACAGAAGATGTTTCATCAACAATAAGAAACACTTTGTTTCATAAAACAAAACAAGAGAATGTAACAATGTTTGTCAAATTAGTATGCTGTCAAGATTTTCTGCTTCTGTTTTTAACTTTTAACAAGACAATCTTTTGTTTGAATTCAAGGTCCACGTTCAAGGAGGTTTCACTCTTATTTAAAGCCGTCTTCTGATATTCTCTTTGGTATTTTACTTTCTGCTCTTCTTTTTATGACCTTGGTTACCCTTTTTAACTATTTTTTTCCTGTTTCCACTCTAAGTGACAATATGCTCATGACTTTGAGCTTTCAAACTGAAACAAAATTTACATTATTATATACTGTTTATTGGTGTAGCTCTCAAGAAATAAGAAGATCAGAAACTTACTGTCTTTTACTATTTTCTTTTCAGGGTGCTGAAGATACAGTTGCAACAATCTCACTATCTATTTGTAGGGGGCTGCCTGGGGTCCAAATCAATATCTCCATCCTGAGTTTCTCTCACAAACTTAAGATCTTTATCAGTGGCGTGATGAACACCATTCCTAGAATTTGGTACAACAAATTCACCACTCACTGAACTTTTCATCAACATCACAAAATTGGATCTTCCTTCTGATTTCCTTAGTCATAGAAACACTGTTAAGATTTCTTCGATCACTGAGGCTTGAAATTTCAGGGTTGCATTTTACTTCTATATCTCCCTACTCCAATATCTCAATGGTTGCCAAGTCTTTTGAGTTCTGGATTTGCAAAATCTTTCAAATATTCTTTCCATGTCCACTATAGTCTTTAACCCCTATTAATTAATTTCCCATTACTGCTAAGGTGGTTGCAAGAGCCTACACAGTAAGTCTTATCATTATATTCTTCCTTTCCCATCCTATCTTATGCAGTGTTGTCTTCTTAATCTGTGCTGTATAGCACAAGCTAAATTTCCCACTACCTTACTAAAAAAAAAAAAAAAAAATCTACTGAATTAAATACAGTTTCACATTTAAGTCTAGCATTTAAGGTTTTCACTGGTATGCCTTTTTTGGTCTGATTTCTCACTTTCAAACACCATGTGCTTTAGCTATACTGGACACATGCCCTGTACGGAACACACTTATCAATCAACTCTTCTGGTACCTAATTTTATCTTGGGCCCTCTGTCCAGAATACTCTTCCTTCCTTTTTTTATTTTGAAAAATCTTGTCCATCCTTCAAAGACAGCTGACACACCACTACTCCAAGAAGACTTCCTCAAGCTTTCCTTCTTTTCTAACCAAGAAAGGTGTGATCTCTCTTTTCCTCTTTCTCTTTTTCTTTGTCTCCTTCCTCTTTCCTTCCTACACACCCACAATGGCTCACAGTATTTTATCTATTATGTGGAACTAATGATTACAGATTACTTTGAGTTCTTACCATATATTGGGCCAGTGCCATAATTTTAAAACACTTTCTCACTTAAATTTCACATATATTATAGAGGATGAGGTGCCTAACATTTAAGGCATAAGAGTAAGTAAATGAAAAAGCAGGCATTCAGACTAGCGCTCCCTAATTTCAAAATCTATGATTGTAAGCACTCTGTTATGCTGACTTACCTGTTACTTTTCTGTTCAGCAAATTCTGCTTCACCTTATACATATTTTTGTATTTGCTTCCTATATGCAGTCTTTTACTAGGCTTTATTCATCTTTGTGTCACATGTGGTATATCTTGCTCCTGAGATCACTGAAATCTAATGGGTACTTGAATATTTGTTAAAATATGTGCATCTTTCATTTCTTTATATATTAAATATATGGCAAAATGTTAGGCTAAAATATTAGTTTTATTACACCTAAATATTAGTTGTATGGGCCTAATAGGTATCTGTCAATTTATTAATTTTTTTTAAATATGAGGGTCACAAAAATATTTGAGTACTTTTTTAAAATCATTTTTTATTGGAGGATAATTGCTTTACAAGATTGTGTTCAGTTCAGTCGCTCAGTTGTGTCTGACTCTTTGTAACCCCATGGACTGCAGCAAGCCAGGCTTCCCTGTTCATCACCAACTCCCAGAGCTTACTCAAACTCATGTCCATTGCGTCAGTGAAGCCATCCAACAATTTCATCCTCTGCCGTCCCCTTCTCCTCCTGCCTTCAACCTTTCCCAGCATCAGGGTCTTTTCCAAAGAGTTAGTTCTTTGCATCAGGTGGCCAAAGTATTGGAGTTTCAGCTTCAGCATCAGTCCTTCCAATGAATGTTCAGGACTGATTTCCTTTAGGATGGACTGGTTTGATCTCCTTGCAGTCCAATGGACTCTCAAGAGTCTTGTCCAACACCACAGTTCAAAAGCATCAATTCTTCTGCGCTCAGCTTTCTTTATAGCCCAACTCTCACATCCATACATGACTACTGGAAAAACCATAGCGTTGACTAGACAGACTTTTGCTTTTTAATATGCTGTCTAGGTTTGTCATAGATTTTCTTTCAAGGAGCAAGCATTTTTTAAATTTCATGGCTGCTGTCACCATCTGCAGTGATTCTGGAACCCCCCCTCAAATAAAGTCTCTCACTGTTTCCAGTGTTTCCCTGTCTGTTTGCCATGAAGTGATGGCACCAGATGCCATGATCTTAGTTTTCTGAATGTTGAGTTTAAGCCAACTTTTTCACTCTCCTAAAGAGGCATACAGATTTCTCAGGAGACACGTAAGGTGGTCTGGTATTCCCATCTCTTGAAGAATTTTCTGCAGTTTGTTGTGATCCACACAGTCAAAGGCTTTGGCATAGTCAATAAATAGAAGTAGATGTTTTTCTGGAACTCTCGCTTTTTTGATGATCCACCTGACCTGCCTCTTGAGAAACCTATATGTAGGTCAGGAAGCAACAGTTAGAACTGGACATGGAACAACAGACTGGTTCCAAATAGGAAAAGGAGTACGTCAAGGTTGTATATTGTCACCCTAACTTATGTGCAGAGTACATCATGAGAAACGCTGGGCTGGAAGAAGTACAAGCTGGAATCAAGATTGCCAGGAGAAATATCAATAACCTCAGATACACAGATGACACCACCCTTATGGCAGAAAGTGAAGAGGAACTAAAATGCCTCTTGATGAAAGTGAAAGAGGAGAGTGAAAAATTTGGCTTAAAGCTCAACATTCAGAAAATGAAGATCATGGCATCTGGTCCATCACTTCATGGGAAACAGTGTCAGACTTTATTTTTGGGGGGCTCCAAAATCACTGCAGATGGTGATTGCAGCCATGAAATTAAAAGATGCTACTCCTTGGAAGGAAAGTTATAACCAACCTTGATAGCATATTCAAAAGCAGAGACATTACTTGGCCAACAAAGGTCTGTCTAGTCAAGGCTATGGCTTTTCCTGTGGTCATGTATGGATGTGAAAGTTGGACTGTGAAGAAAGCTGAGTGCCGAAGAACTGATGCTTTTGAACTATGGTGTTGGAGAAGACTCTTGAGAGTCCCTTGGACTGCAAGGAGATCCAACCAGTCCATTCTGAAGGAGATCGTTTCTGGGTGTTCTTTGGAAGGAATGATGCTAAAGCTGAAACTCCAGGACTCTGGCCACCACATGCGAAGAGTTAACTCATTGGAAAAGACTCTGATGCTGGGAGGGATTGAGGGCAGGAGGAGAAGGGGACGATAGAGGATGAGATGGGTGGATGGCATCACTGATTGGATGGACATGAGTTTGAGTGAACTCC
>SJYX01000771.1:87233-107583 GCA_006410675.1 Oreotragus oreotragus | reverse complement strand
ACAGAGGATGAGATGGCTGGATGTCATCACTGACTCGTTGGACATGAGTCTAAGTGAACTTTGAGAGTTGGTGACAGACAGAGAGGCCTGGTGTGCTGTGATTCATGGGGTCACAGTGTCGGACACGACTGAGCTACTGAACTGAACTGAACTGAACCAAGAACAGTTAGTGTTATGGAAGATCTTTTGGGGAGGTAAAGGCAGTGGATAATAAAGTGTTAGAGGGAAAATATGAGCAGCATATCTTGACTCTCTACATTATTTTCTCATATACAGTGGAAGGGTTTGAGATCCAGATAAAAATTATTTAAGTATGAACTACTATGAACTTGATAATAAAAATATTTCAATCAGCTATAAACTATAAACACAACCCAATTCCTCCTTGATACTGATTCTTCAAGCATCAGATTCAGTCAAATTTTCTTTTTTTTCTAAAACAAATCCTTGTGTCCCGGGCTGATTTTTCAGGACATTGCAACAAGGGAGCTGCTCTGCTATGCAGGAAACCCCAACCCGGAAGCAGGTCATCTAGGAATGGCTTAGTGCCAGGTTCCCCAGGAACATGCAGTGTGTGATGGGCGAGGGGGCAGCTGCCTTTGAGGTGACTCCCAGGACACAGGGCTTTCTGAAATGCCAAGGTCCTTACGCTTATGAGGAAGCCTTGCAGAACCAGTCAAGTTTTCTTATATCAAAGATCTTGTTTTATTAGCCCTTTCCCAAATCTTCAGAAGTTTCTCCAGACTGCTTATATCAGGTTGACTATGGATAGTTACCAGTGCCAATTACATCGGGTGCACATGGACATGCAGGTTGCTCCAAGTGCAATCAGGCAGACCTTGAGCTTTTAGGTGGGTTGTTTGTTGCTGGCTTGTGCGTGGCAGGATTGCGTTGTCTTCGCTGAATACTGGAGATTATAACACAGGTTGTGTTGTATCAGCATTTCCTAATTTTTTTCTGTGAAATACGACATGCTCCCCCAAAGATGTTCTGTGAATAAAAAAAAAAACGTTCAACTAAGTTTGGGAAAAGGCCATACTCTATGTCCTTTCTGGAGACCCATGTTAGCCTAATGAAATCTTTGAGAAGTCCTGAGGTTAAGAACCCTTTTAAAACTAGTCTTACCTAGTATTTCCCACCTTGGGGATCACACACACACACACACACACACACACACACACACACACACACGACAGCTTGACATCATGCTCTGAATAATACAGGATGAGAAACCTTGGATTAGATCTAAGGTATTTTAAAACTAAACTTTGTAAGGTGGGACTGGTACTTCCATGTCACTTTCGTATGTTAGGAGTATAAAGTGAGAACTTGGCTTACTATGCTTTGAGTTCCCGAACGTGATCTTTGAATTCCTAGTGAAGGGAAATTGATTAGTTCAGGATCTGGTAGTAATTAAGAAAGCTGGAAAAAAAAGAAAAAAAAGCGCCTGGACTATGCTATTCCTGCCTTACTCTGAGGCATCACCTAAGAAACTACTATATTGCCTTTATAAGATTAATTTTATTTATGTATTCGTTTTTGGCGTCTGGGGTCTTGGTTGCTGTGTGGGCTTTACTCTCTGCGTAGCTGCGGCGAGCAGGGACTAGTGTCTCGCTGCAGCGCACAGGCTTCCCATTTCAGGGACTTGCTGCGCCCGGAGCAGGGGCTGTAGGCCATGCAGGCTTCAGCACTTGTGGCACGTGGCTCAGTAGTTGCGGGTCCCAGGGTCTATAGCACAGACTCAACAGTTTTGGTGCGCGGGCTCAGCTGCTCCGTGGCATGTGGGATCTTCCTGGATCAGGGATCGAACTGTGTCTCCTGTGCTGGCAGAAGGATTCTTTTCCACTGATTCACCCAAGGAGCCCTATTATGGGGAAGACAATGGCACCCCACCCCAGTACTCTTGCCTGGAAAATCCAATGAACGGAGTAGCCTGGTGGGCTGCAGTCCATGGGGTCGCTAACAGTCGGACAGACTGAGCGACTTCACTTTCACTTTTCTCTTTCATGCATTGGAGAAGGAAATGGCAACCCACTCCAGTATTCTTGCCTGGAGAATCCCAGGGATGGGGGAGCCTGGTGGGCTGCTGTCTATGGGGTCACACAGAGATGTGTATAAGAGACAGCTGTATTTCTGCCTTATTTAAGAGACACCCAGCAATTCCATCAGTAAGGTTTTTTTTGTTGTTGTCACTTGACGAAGGAACAATACGCTGACAGACTAAGTCCACAATAGCTTCCATCAATCAAGCACTTTGGGAAATCAGAAATGACGATGAAACCCACTGCATTAA
Organism: Oreotragus oreotragus; assembly: GCA_006410675.1. Classification (NCBI taxonomy): domain Eukaryota; kingdom Metazoa; phylum Chordata; class Mammalia; order Artiodactyla; family Bovidae; genus Oreotragus; species Oreotragus oreotragus. The sequence goes on along the minus strand of SJYX01000771.1, from coordinate 105,290 downwards.
ATAACCCGTGGTNGCAGCCCTATTATAGTGTCTTTGCAGAGATCTGCGTAAACTTTCAGCATAGATTTCTACCTCTCTCTTCTTGAATTTCCAACCCAAGAATTATGACATAAACTACCTCTTAATTGCCAAAACATCTAAAAAAATCTTGCAAGAATTCTGAAACGAAACGCCTTTTCTTTATTGTTTTGCTCCGTCATTCTTACTCAGATCTGTTCTTGACACTGGTGAGATGGTTCTTGGATTCATTTGTACGCAGAACCTCAATGTATAGACTCTCTTTGAAAAGTCTATCTTTTAAAAACATACATTGCTTTCCCTAAGGCAACTTACTGAAGGAGACAGTCCATTTCACTATGTTGACTTTATCTTACAGGGCACTTATAGCCAGTTTGTATTAAGATCCTAAACTAACTTGTTTTTTCTGAGTCAGCCAAAATTTGTTAAAATTTACATTTTAAACATTGTTAAGCCTCAAAGATTTAATATAAATGGGTCTTTTCACTAGGTCTAGGTATGAATCATGGATTCCATAGAGACAAATCTCACAAAACACATTAAAAAAAATAACAGTATGAAAGGAAAACAAAATCACCATTATTGAACTATCATCAGCAAGATCAGGTAGTTGTTACCCCCAAATTTGCTTATCATTCAAAGATTAAACTATAAAAGGGGGTTTTACTAAATATATTATTTAAATCTCACTTTGTGATACAAAGGGCTGTCTCATGATTGTGCTTTGAATTACGTTGTCATTATGTCATTGGAGATGGTGTACACTATCTGGGAAAACGTTTGTAAAACATATAGGCATTTGTATTGGTTTCAGAATGTAGCCCTTCTGTGCAGCCCTGGGAAAGAAATATAGATGATCCCTTGTAAATTAAAACCTTATGCTTCTTTAAAGAGGCCTCTCTGATTTGCTAAGATGTGGGGAGCCGAGTTTGGAATCATTCTGGTGCAGAAAAAAAATTTTAAGAGAGCGAGTCAAACTTGTACTTCCGTAAGCAAGCGTGTCTGTTTTCCCTTCTGGAGGACTTGACAGTTTTTGTCAAGGAAGGGACTGGAAACAATATTATACATATTTTAAAAGCACAGACTTATCAAATTGGGTTTTTTGTTTGTTTGTTTGTGTACTTGCTTCTTGCTTCAACCTGAAATCCTCTGGCTGAAGATAACATGCAAATCAATCCATGGTGTCTAAAGTATTAGTAAAATTTCTTCTTAAATTAACGTCTTTGGAATTATGATTAAGAACAAATGGAACGAGCAAGCAGGCATTTTCATTTAGAGCCAACGTTTCTTTGGACAGAGTAAAGCAAAGCACTGGGTTGTTTGTAGTTTCTTAGACATCTAAAGTGAAAGAGGTCCTCATACATGAAAAGAAGTGAAAAAGAACCGTTATTTTCTCATGAAAGTTGTCGTGTCTTAGTATTTGACTTAATCTTTACAACAGCACTGATGAAGGTAGCAAGATGATGACTCTCAATTCAGATGCAGAAATGGAGGCTTCAGATGTTGACTTGCCCACCTAGCCTGTCATCATGGGAACCAAAGTTCAAAGGCAGCTGCCGCACACCCCGGGAAACAAGATAAGATCCCACAGCTTCTGTGACCTAATTAAATAAAGTGAAAGTGAAGTCGCTCAGTCGTGTCCCACTCTTTGCGACCCGTGGACTGTAGCCCACCAAGCTCCTCCGTCCATGGGATTCTCCAGGCAAGAATACTGGAGTGGGGTGCCATTGCCTTCTCCAGGAATTAAATAAAGTTCATTAGAAAGAGACTCACAGGTTTAGACAATAAACTTATGGCTGCCAGGGGTGGTGGGAAGGGGGAGGGATATTTAGGGAGTTTGGGATGGACATACACATGCTGCTATATGTTTAAAATGGATAACCAACAAGGACCTACTGTACAGCACCGGGAACTCTGCTCCATGTTATGCTGCGGCCTGGATGGGAGGGGAGTTTGGGAGAGGATGGATACATGTGTATGCAGGGCTGAGTCCCTTCTGCTGTGCTGAAACTATCACAGCATTGTTAGTTGACTCTATTTAAATACAAAATTAAAAGTTCAAAAAATAAATAAATAAAGCTCATTAGAAAATCCAAAATTCTGCCTAGAATCTAGCCCCCAGACAGTTATTTGGATGTTTTAGTATAAAGGACATCAAACACTACAGGTGACTGTCACATGGCCATTTCTTGTACCCACCCATGATAAAATCCAAGAAATAACGGTGCATTTTAGATGAGGGAAGGCGTTCCATCAGGAGTCGGAAAAATAGATTCAAAATGCAGCTTTCCTGTGATCTGATCTGATCCGTGGGTAGACCTTTAGGGGATATACTCACCATCCTTACATTTATTTTGCATCAGAAGAAAAGCTTGGACACTGGGGTATTCTTTGTGCTCAGCAAAAGGCCCCTGCATTTCTTTTATCATGGTGTGTTTTCCTGCTTTCCCAAGCCTCAGTTTTCTCATTTATAAAATTAGGATGATGATCTAATGACTACCCATTAGATTATGTAGTTTGCTGGCTTTTGCATGCTGTAATTTGGATAACGACAAAGAAATATGCACATTTAGATTTAAAAGTCAGGGTATTAATCAATAGGCAACTGCATTTGGTAAAATGCCTCAGCACATTGATTTTAGGAATCTCTGCATTATTGATCTGATAAGCTGAAATGCAGTTGGGGTCCACTTAAACCAAGGGCTTTTCTTTTCAGCTTTCAGGCCCTCTCGGTTCTCTCAAGAACAGAAGTAAGAGAAGTACCTGTCTGCATGGGCTCATGAGATTCCCCTTGGGGCCCTGCAGTGTGTGAAGTTCGTATGGCATTCTGTTTGCTGCAGGCTCTTCAGATGAGCACAAACTTTTTGCTTAGAAAGAAGAAATTAAATTTTGCCCTCAGTAAAATCTGATAGTGGGATTTACCTGGCAGTCCAGTGGTTAAGGCTTCACCTTCCAAGGCAGGGAGTGTGGGTTTGATCCCTGGTCAGGGAGTTAAGATTCCACATGCCTCATGGCCCAAAAACCAAAACATAAAACAGAAACAATATTGTAACAAACTCAATAAAGACTTTTAAAATGGTCCGCTAAAAAAAAATACGTGATATTTGAAAATTATGTCCACAGATCAAGGTTGGATCTGATGATTTTTTTAAAATTTTACTTATTTTTATTTGGAGGATAATCGCTTTACAATATTGTGTGGGTTCCTGCCATACGTCCACATGAATCAGCCATAGTATACATATGTTCCCTCCCTCTTGAAATTCCCTCCCACCTCCCTCCCCATCCCACCCCTCTGGGCTGTCACAGAGCCCTGATTTGAGTTCCCTGAGTCACACAGCAAATTCCCCCTGCTGTCTATTTTACGCATGGTAGTGTATATGTTTCCCTGCTACTCTCTCCATCTGTCCCACCCTCTCCTCCTGCCCCAGGTCCATAAGTCTGTTCTCTATGTCTGGGTCTCCATTGCTGCCATGCAAACAGGTTCATTAGTACCATCTTTCTAGAATCCATATAGATGCATTAATATATGATATTTGTGTTTCTCTTTCTGATTTACTTAACTCCACAATAGGCTCTTGGCTTATCCACCTCATTAGCATCGACTCAAACGTGTTCCTTTTTATGGCTGAGTAATATTCCACTGTGTATATGTACCACAGCTTTTTTATCCACTCACCTGTCGATAGACATCCAGGATCTGATGATTTTGATATGGTTAATTTGCTCTTTTGCCTCATTGTTTCCCTTCAAATCTATTATTTTCTGAATGTTCCATATACCTATTGCTGTATAGCAAGCCACCCCAAATTTAGTGGCATGAAATAATAGTCATTTTATTATGTTTATGATTCGTGGAGTAGAAATGTGGACAAGGACAGACAGAATGACTTGTCTGTATGTCTTCAAGGTCTGGGAACTCAGCTGGGAGGACTCTAGCAGCTAGAGGGGACTCAGGCAGTTGAGGGCTGGAACAGCTGGAGCTGAAGGATCCACTTTCAGAATGCTTGGCCCCTGGGGAGGGACGCTGGACTCTGATGGGACGGTCAGTCAGAGTGATGGCTTGTGGCCTCTCCAGCATCATGGAAGCCTTGGGGTCATCAGACTGCATGGGGCGGCTCAGGGGCCCAGCTGCATGTTCTTTCATGGCCAAGCTTTGGAAGCCACAAGGGGTCATTGCCAATGTATTCTAGAGTCACAAGCCTGGTCAGATTCAAGGGGGAGAGACCTAGACGCCACTTCCATGGGAGCACTGTCAAAGGATTTGTAATCATTTTAAAAACCTGCCAGGCTAAGAAATCTGAATTTATAAAATAATTTCATTTTATATTACATGGCTAACGATAGCCATTTTCATACAGTCCTTCATTGGAAGGACTGCTGCTGAAGTTCCAATACTTTGGCCACCAGATGTAAGAGCCAACTCGTTGGGAAAGACCCTGATACTGGGAAAGATCGAGGGCAAGAGGAGAGAGGGGTGACAGAGGATGAGACGGTTACATAGCATCACTGACTCAATGGACATGAATCTGAGAAAACTCTGGAAGATAGCAGAGGACAAGGAGCCTGGCGTGCTACAGTCCATGGGGTCACAAAGAGTCAGTCACGACTTAGCCACTAAACAAAAACAACAAAGATAGCTATAGTAATAACATTTGCTCAGTGCTTACTATGTGCAAGTTAATTCTCACATTCATTCTTTGAGGGCTGTCCCCTTGTTATCTCCCCTTCACAGAGGAGACAATGAGGCTTAGGGAGGGTAAGGAACTGGCCACACCAGGAGAATGAAGGTTGAACCAGGGTTAGCTGGCTATAGCCTGGAGGAGCTTCATCACTGGGTTCTAGCATTCCTCCTTAGCGCCTTAGGGCAATGTTTTTCAAGCACTGTTAAACAAAACAATGAAAGGTATGGACCCTGCCAACTTAAAAAGTTTGCACAGCGTGAGCTGAAAATGTTAAGTTTTATTGGGGCAAAATGTGGACTGCAAGCCTGGGAGACAGCACCTCAGATAGCTCTGAGAAACTGTTTCAAAGAACCAACCAGGAAAGGTCAGTATAAATGTGATTTTGGTGAAGAGGGAATACATGAAATCAAGCACATATTTTCCCAGAAGCTTCATGAAACTTTGCTAGTCACAAGGAACAGTTGTCACCATGAAGGATTTTAGTGGTTTTCTCGATAAGGGGAGATTCAATAGTTGGGTTCATAAAATTGGCTCCTGAAGATATCTGAAGACCCGTGCTGGCAGTTTTTCCCCCAGCATCAAGTGTCTCATTTCTGCTCTCCACTCTCAACTCCTTTCAGGGGGTACTGAGGTTCAGTAGCTGCAGGAACATATGATTTAATCCTTGTAGAGCTAGATGGCAAGTGCCAAGTTGTAGTTGACAGCCCTCAACAAATATTAAGAAGCATTTTGCATACAACTGTTACTAAGACAGTTCTCACTCTCTCCCCAGACCCATAGCAATTGAACAAAATTTCTCAGCTCTCCAAAGACACCTGTGCATTGGCAGAGTATTTTCTTGGCAAGATTGGACACATTTAACTGGTAGAGCTGGAACCTACCCCAAGAAGGATGAGATGACTCACAGGGCTTGAAGGCCCCTGGATTGTGACTGCTGGGAAATCAGATTTTCTTCTTGGACTCTTAGTTGGATATCATTCCAAAATTCAGAGATAGTTGTCCGTTCAGAATTCGGCTGTTATCAAGACATATTCTGACATAAAGTTGTTTCATCTTTCGGGGTAGTTAGAAGGTGAGTAGCCACAGCACAGAGATACAAAGCCGCCATTTTTTGAACTCAATATCCGCACATCAGACAAGGGAGCTAGCAGGTTCATGTCCTCCAAAAAAAGGTAGAATTGCAGAGGCACACCTCTATGGTGAATTAAACCCTGCTTCTTACTAGAATCTTCCAGCCTGCAGCTTAGACAGAGAGCCCTGTGTATGCGTGCTCAGCTGTGCCGGACTCTTTGCCACCCCATGGACTGCGGCCTGCCGGCTCCTCTATCCATGACACCAGCCTGGAAATACCAAGGTGTAGGAGCGACCCCAGCGTGCTGTGGCTTTAGAGCCAGTATGGATACTGAATGTCAGAAGACAGGAAATGGGATCTCCTCTAGCCTTTCACTTCCACCCACTCCCACTCACTCTCCTTGCTGCAAAAGGCTGTTACGGCTCCTCTGTGCTCACCCTGACCACCGGAGACCTCCGGCGTTCTTCCTCCTGCAGGGCTGCCCTCTCGCCCGACAGTCTGTGAGGAGTCACCCAGCCCTGCAGGATCCACTGCTTCACAGAGCTACCCTCCTTCTCTCCCGCACTACCCAAGTTACAGAGGTTTTCTTTTTGACCATAGCTCCTTCAGCTTCAGCCTCAGCTCTCTTGCCTGGAGAATCCCATGGACGGAGGAGCCTGGTAGGCTACAGTCCATGGGGTCGCAAAGAGTCACACGACTGAGTGACTTCACTCTCTCTCCTTCAGCTAGTCTTGGCATCCGAAGGTAAACAGGGTCTTTGTATTTGACTCTTTCTATCATCAGATAATACAGGATGTTTTTCTAAACCTGAGCAATTCGACCAAGAGTCTCCATTCAAAACATTTCTTGAAAACGTGGCATCCAAACCCACAATGGCCCCTTAGTCCTCCCACCCAGCCATAGTGAAGTCTCATTCTCCCCCAGNTTTCTGTCATCAGATAATACAGGATGTTTTTCTAAACCTGAGCAATTCGACCAAGAGTCTCCATTCAAAACATTTCTTGCCAACGTGGCATCCAAACCCACAATGGTCCCTTAGTCCTCCCACCCAGCCATAGTGAAGTCTCATTCTCCCCCAGGCACTTCCTGGAGAGCTGCATTAGTCTTATGTCCTCATTTATTACATTTGGCTGCACTGGGTCTTCCTCGCGGTGCCCGGGGCTTCTAATTGCTGTGCTTCTCTCATTGCAGAGCGCAGGGTCTAGAGTGTGGACTCAGGAGTTGTGACGTGCAGACTTAATTGCCCCATGGCATGTGGGATCTTCCCAGACCAGGGATCAAATCTGTGTCCCCTACACTGACAGGTGAATTCTTAACCACTGGACTGCCAAGCAAGTCCTGCATCAGTCTTGTGCCTCCACTTATTCATTCAATAAATATTTATGGGCCACTTATCGTGTGTCAACCACTTCACTTGGTGTTCAAGACACAGTGTCAAGCAAGGGAGGCATCTTCTTGCTTTCACAAAACCATCATTCCAGCACTGAAAAGGCCGCAGAACCAATACGCTAGTCATTATGCATGATAAGTGAGTTCATTCCAGTTAGTATAAATTGTTTTAAGTCTTTGAGTTGTAGAAAATTCTGGAGAGTTTCAGGAAAGAACAGAATCCACGAGGAAGTCATACCGGTGTCTAATAGAATACGAGGGGGAGATATACAAGCGCAAGAGGCAAATTAGCTCTCCCTCTTTGGCACAGATTTATGGATCTTCCTTCTGATGTGCTTCGCTAATGTAACTAGTGATCAAAACTCCATATCTTTCAGTTCAGAAGGAAATGTCTTTGATCCGTGTTAAGGTTAATATCTGCCTCTGGACTCATGGGTCAGAACCAGGGAAGCTGATCTTACTGCATACACACTGTGGGGGGCCACCCCTGAATAATGGGTTAAGACCCCTGAGAAGGGGTAAGGCAGCCTTGGCAAAATTATTTATACAGCAGGCGTAGGATTGGTCCTAATTGGCATCTGACCTAATTTGGGGAACCGGGTGGGCTCAAAGAAGATTTCACTGTGGATGAGAGATATAATCCCATCACCCAGAAGCGATCTGCAACCATTTTGGCACCAGGGACCAGTTTTGTGGAAGGCAGCTTTTCCAGGGACCAGGAGGAAGGTGTGTTTCCGGGATGATTCAACACTTAGCATTGATTGTGCACTTTATTTCGAATCTAACGCCACCCAAGTCTCTTTTGTCTCTTGAGTTGGCAGGTAGGTTCTATACCACTAGCAGCACCTGGAAAGTCCAATTATAGCCAATAGCATATCTTGACTAAAAAACTGGTGGTCTTATCTCCATCCTCACATCCCTTCCATCAGCAACCCCCGCCCCCACCCCCAGAGGAAGCCAACGGGACACCTAGTGGCCAGTAGGGGCACTGCTGAATTCCTGGGAAGGGCGCCTACAGCTACAGTAAGCTCTTCCCTATTGTTCAGTAGCAGAACTGGTTGACACCTCTGATTTATGGCTGTTCTTGTCTTTCAGAAATATTCACCTTCTTTACAGAAATATATTGGCTTTTCTTTTGGGAAAACAAACAAACAAAAAAAGGTTGATTAAAATTCATTTCACCTACTTTCTCTAGATTTTATAGATATGGTACCTGATCTTTGTATCTATAAAAGAGACCTATATAAATTCTAGCTGAATTTTAAATAGTTCTTCAAGCAGGTCTTGAATTTTAAGAGTCTAGAAACTGAGCTATTTTGTTCTTTTGGAGAAGCAGTAATACTATGAGTTACATAAGATGATCTAACTTAGATTTGTTAAAACTTCAGGGAATAATACCAAATAGCTATTGTGATTACTGAGGTGATTTGAGCTGATCAAACATGGACATCTATGCTGGATTCAAGCTGACCACAGATTCCTTGTCCTTCCCCTCACTGAGAGATGGAATCTATTTCCCCTCTCCTTGAACCTGGGTTGACTGTGAGATTTGCATTGACCAGTAGTGCTATGAAGAGGAAGCAATACTATGATAACCGCTGGTCTAGACCTTCAGAAGGCAGACAGTTCCTGTTTTGTGCTCTTGGAAGCCAGCTGCCTTGCCATCAAGGAGTCCAGGACTAGAGGGTGGTGTTGAGAAGGAACAGACAGGTCCCAGAGGTTGAGATTCCTGCAGCCATGCTCCTAGCTGAGTGCAGCTCTTAATTGATCTTGGTTATACCCCTGTGATGGAGAAGGCAATGGCACCCCACTCCAGTACTCCTGCCTGGAAAATCCCATGGACGGAGGAGCCTGGAAGGCTGCAGTCCATGGGGTCGCTGAGGGTCAGACACGACTGAGCGACTTCCCTTTCATTTTTCACTTTCCACTTTCATGCATTGGAGAAGGAAATGGCAACCCACTCCAGTGTTCTTGCCTGGAGAATCCCAGGGACGGGGGAGCCTGGTGGGCTGCCATCTCTGGGATCGCACAGAGTCGGACATGACTGAAGCGACTTAGCAGCAGCAGCAGCAGTATACCCCTGTGAACCAAAGAACTGCCTAGCTGAGCCCTGTCAATCCACAGACATAAGACATCATAAATTGCTGTGTTTTAAGCCATTCAGCTTTGGGATAGTTTGTTACACAGCAATAGCCACTGAAGAGGTTCCATGTGGATTTTTTTTCCATTTCTTTGGGAGGCACTGGATTTTTTCCCGTGACTTATAATGTCATAGAAGCCAGCAAAGAGACGGTGCCACTGAAAAGACTTAAATTTCTTGGTGGATAAAGGGAAGTATTCCAGGTAAGAGAGGAAGGCTGAGGCATGCCATGGGGTGAGAGTCAAGGGAGAGACGTTTGTCACTGATGGAGAGAAATTCTCAGAGAGGTGGTGGTGCTGCTGCTGCTAAGTCGCTTCAGTCGTGTCCGACTCTGTGCGACCCTATGGACCGCCAGGCTTCTCCGTCCATGGGATTCCCCAGACAAGAATACTGGAGTGGATTGCCATTTCCTCCTCCAGGGGATCTTCCGACCCAGGGATCAAACTCAGGTCTCCTGCATTGCGGGCAGATTCTTTACCTCTGAGTCACCAGGAAAGCCCTCAAAGAATTAGCGACAGGGAGGGGTTTCTAGCAGAAGAAGGGGTTGATTTAGCCTTGGAAGGGAGGAGGCCACCTCTTCCCAGGAAAGTGGGACTGACTATGGGAGAGAATCCAGGAAATCCTGAGACAGGGAGAAAAGCTGAAGCAGCTCATGTCCTCGGACGGTGGGATCCCACTCAATTGGCAGTAAGATCACAGGCAGAGGAGGAGGGCAGCCAGTGGTTTCAGCAATAGCCTATTTGGGAGAATATCAATAATAAGTAAATAATAATACATAGGCAGACTCAGTATAAAAACTCTTAAATCACAAGTGATGATTCACTGCCATTGTTCTAGCAGTTGAAAATGAAAAGTCAGCATTGGATAGAGAAAGTAAAAGTTGGCAGATTGTATAGAACTCATACACAACTCATCTGAATGAACTGCCTTTTCCTTCCTTATTTAGTGGAGCTAATTCTCAGCACACAGTGTCCACAAGCAGGGGAGGAGAGACAAGTTCCTGGAACAAGGGAGATGGCTCTTCTGGAGACCAAGGGATTCCTTTCATTCAGGCAGTGGGCAGCATTTGAACGAGTCAGCAGGTATGAGTACCGCATACCTGGGTATGGAGGGGAAGTGGCCACAAGGCCACTTTTAAAGTTTTTATTGGAGTACAGTTGCTTTACAATGTTGTATTAAGTTTCTGCCGTACAGCAAGGTGAGTCAGCTGTATATATACCTGCTGCTGCTGCTAAGTCGCTTCAGTCGTGCCTGACTCTGTGCGACCCCATAGACAGAAGCCCACCAAGCCCCACCGTCCCTGGGATTCTCCAGGCAAGAACACTGGAGTGGGTTGCCATTGCCTTCTCCAGTATATATACGTGTGGCCCCTCTTTTTGGATTTCCTCCCCATTCAGGTCCCCACAGAGCTGAGGAGTTCCCTGTGCTGTACGCTCGGTTCTCATCAGTTGCCTATTTTTTGCCTAATATCAACGTATGTATTTATCAATCCCAATCTCCTCATTCATCCCATCTGTCTCTCTCCACCTGGTATCCATAAGATGGATCTTGATTTCTGTGTCTTTATTTCTGCTTTGCAAATAAGTTCATTTCTCCTGTTTTTCTAGATTCTACCTATAAATGATATTATACAATATTTGTTTTTCTCTTGCTGACTTACTTCAGTCTGTTGGAGAAGGAAATGACAACCCACTCCGGTACTCTTGCCTGGAAAATTCCATGGACAGAGGAGCCCGGTGGGCTGCAGTCCACGGGGTCGCAAAGAGTCAGACACGACTGAGCGACTTCACTTTCCCTCTTCAGTCTGTGACCGTGTTTAAGTCCATCCACGTTGCTGCAAAGGGCACAGTCTGTTCCTTTATGTGGCTGAGCAACCGTCTGGAGGACTGGAACCATATCTAGTCCTCTGCTGATGGACATTTAGACTGCTTCCACATCCTGGCTATTGGAAATAGTGCTGCAGTAAACATTGGGATGCCTGTGTCTTTTTAAATGGACAGTGTTAGGGCTTTTAAAAATGGTACTTATTTTTGGAGGCACGGGGCCTTTGCAAGCGTGGGCTTTCTCTGGCTGTGGGGAGCAGATCTACTCTCTCGCCGCAGCGTGCGGGCTTCTCATGGTGTGGGTCCTCTCCTTGGAGGGCAGAGGCCCTACACTTGCTGGGCTTCGGTAACTCTGGCGTTGGGCTCAACAGTTCCAGCTCACGGTCCCTAGAGCAGGGGCGCAGCAGTCATGCTGCACAGGCTTAGTTGCCCCGAGGCGTGTGGAATTTTCCTGGACCAGGGATCGAACCTGAATGCTTACCCATTGGACCACGAAGGAAGTCCCCGTGCATGTTTTTGAATTATAGTTTTTTTTTCTGGGTATATGCCCAGGAGTGGGATTGCTGGGCCATGTGGTGAAGCTCTTCTCCTTTTAATGACCCTGGAAAGTCTGTTTCACGTTCTTTCCAAAAGGAGAAGAGAGCTGAACCTGCAAATCATTAAATATTCTCAACTGTCCTGTCTGCACCCTTGAGGAGGAATCACTCTGAATTTTATTTAAGTGTCTGATCTTAGAAGTGATTAAGCTTAATATGTGTTGAGGTAATTTATAGGCTTTATTAACACATGACACTGGGTTTATTCTGCTCCGGTAGCTCATTAGCTGGGTGACTTTGGACAAGTTTATTTAACGATGCTGAACCTCAGTTTTCTCATCTGTAAAATGGCGGTTATGAAAATAGCTTCCCCCATTATCTCACTGGCTGTTGTGTAAGGATCAAATGAGCTCATGAATACATAGAACATTTTGAAAGCACTCTCCAAGCATAATGTATATTGCATAAGTCACTTGAGAAAAATATCTCTGCTTACTGTTAAAACTCATCCCAGTCCTGGGACAGAACTAGGGGGAGAATTTTACTCTTCCTTCCCCAAAGCACAAATGAAGAAAGGAATTTTTAGTATTTGAGGGCAATGCCTTGTGGACTCTGTATGGAATGGATTGTGATTTGCTGAGCTTCTGAAACCCTGTTTTCTAGGCTCTCAGCTGATGTACCAGCAAGTTATACACCTGGAGTTCAAGCACAGTGAGGATGGGGGCAGAATGACTTGCCACATAGGGAGATTCTGTCTGGAATAGGCTGGAGTGGATAACCACCGACGTAGTGGGTGGGGGTGGAGAAGGGATAAAAACCTTTACCGGCATGAGAAAGAGAGAAACAGTATATTTTTCAAATAACTGTTACAAGCTTGATAGTTACAGAATGTTCTGGTTTAAAGACGGGAACTCAGGGACAAAACTGTGTGTATTAAAAAAAATTACTCTTTATTGGGGTGCAGCTGATTAACAATGTTGTGACAGTTTTAGGTGAACAGCTGAAGGGACTCAACCATGTATCGGTTCTCCCCCAAGCTCCCTGCCCATCCAGGCTGCTGCAAGGATCTGTATGTTAGATCCCTGTTGGTCATCTATTTTAAATATAGCAGTGTGTCTCTCAGCTCTGTCACTTACCAGTTCTGGGACCTTAGACAAGTTGTCTAACTTTCTGGTTTTCTTCCCTGTTCAATGAAGAACATGCTGGCATCTCCTTCATGGAGTCATTGTGAGGAGTCAAGGAGTTGATAATTATAATACACTTGAAACAGTATCAGGCAGATGCAAGTGCTACATAATGACTTATTAAATAAGTTATCTGGCAAGATAGTATTAAGTATGTTGAACTCCACTTAGATTCTGTTTGTTTGCTAATTCGATACACTGAATACAGAGTTTAAAGAGCCCATGCCTTTACAGACCTAAATGTGAATATTTTCAGAGACATCCCTTGCATTTAGTGTGAACCTCTTACGTGAACACAATTACAGAGACTTTCTCAAGACAACCAACATCAAACCAAGTTTGAGAACTGTGATCACACATGGGCTCTCAGATTGGGGAATGTGTTTCACCTCTTCGCGCCTCAGCTGCTCTCTCTAGTCATGCTATAAAAAAGGCTTGCCTCACAAGGTTGTCATGAAGATGAAAACGAGATAATGTTTGTAAAACTCTTAGTGCTTGCCTGGAGAGGCGCCACCTAAACGCAGATTGTAATTATTAACATCATCTGGTATCCTAATGGCGATTGGTTTGAATGCTATTATCTTATTAAATGACTAAAGCCGATCGTAGAAATTACAGTGTTGGGTGGTTGGAGGGTTAGGAACATGGCCCCAGACAGATTCCTGTGTGAAAGTTGTTCAGAAGGCACCGTGGCTTTTTGCTGTGTTCAAACTCACTAGCTGCGCCCCCAGGATTCCCCTGGGCCAGAGGCTTAGCCATTCTCTCTCTCTCTCAGGTTAGTCTCTGCAATCCCTGAGAGCTCCCAAGTCCCCAGGAATCTGGAACGAGAAGATTTGGGTTGTGAATTTTCCTATCCACATTCATTAGCCACATGGGCTCACAAAGCGTTTTAGAGCCATTTAAAGCTTTGTGAAACCAGTGATGTTCATCTTCTCCTGCCTGCTCCAGGTTTACATGGGATAGACAATAGCTGACAAATAGTCAACGAGTAAGTTAATGAACTGGTAGAGACAAAAAATTTTTCTGTAAGATATTACTATCCCTGGAAGGATAGAGTATTCCAAAATGACAGACATGTAGTTGGTAATAAGCAAGATGATAAACACCTTCCAGGTAATATACAGATGAATGTTGTTTAGTCACTAAGTCGAGTCCGACTCTTGCGACCCTCATGGGCTGTAGCCCGCCAGGCTCCTCTGTCCATGGGATTTCCCAGGCAAGCATACTGATTTCCTTCTCTAAGGGCTCTTCCACGAACCCACATCTCCATCGAACCCACACCTGCATTGGCAGGTGGCTTCTTTACCATTGATCTGCCAGGGAAGCCCGTATGTATGGCAAACACATATAGAAGTGTATATAGACATGTACATATACATGTATATGTGTGTGTGTGTGTAAAAAATTAAATACTAGGACATAAAACCTGTGTATTCATGGATATTGTTGCTTAGGCAAAAATAAAGTTGGTAATTGAAGAAGATGGTTGGTAGTAAGTAAAAAAATATATTGGATTTAAAGGAAAAGATTAATAGTAATTAATAGTAGTAGAAAATAATAATGCAGATTTTATAGCAAAAATCATGACTGAAGGAAACATCACCTTGGAAGAAAAATAAGAGCCTCTGTTTGTTTCAGATTTCCAAGTGTGGGATTTAGATCCCAGGGCAGAATCTAGGGAGCAGTGAATTTTTACAGCTGGATTGATCACCACTGTCTGCAAAGTCCTTTTACATGCCTTTTGCTTATTTTCAGAGCAGGCATAATTATTTCTGTTTCATAGACAAAGAGACAGACTAAGTGTCCTTGAAAAGTTGAGCAAGAGCAAGCTGGCAAGTGAATAAAAATCTGCACATGTTGTAATACTGTTTAGGGAGAAGAATCGTATGCTAAGTGGTTTTTACAAAGTAGAAAACTATTCACTAGAAGTAACGGTCATTCTTTTAACTCCTTGGAAGCCAGCACTGCTAATCGTGGTCCTGTGCACCCAGGATCGTTCATGGATCAGGTGCTGTGTGCTGAGCTGGAGCCGAGACCTCACTGGGGACCACCTGCTCTGTTACTTCAGGCCCTGAAATCTGGACACAGCTAATACTCTGCTAGCCCAGGTGGGCCTCCAGTTATGTTCTGCTTGAACAGTGGAGTGGTAACGTTTTTTCCCAGGTGGCACAGTGGTAAGGAATCCGCCTACCAGTGCAGGAAACCCAGGAGACTCGGGTTCGATCCCTGGATCGGGAAGATCTTCTGGAGAAGATCTTCTCCATGATGGCAACCCAGTCCTAGGACATCCCATGGGATGGATGGACATCCCACCAGAGGAGCCTGGTGGGCTACAGTCCATGGGGTTGCAAAGAGTTGGACACGAGTGAGCAACCCAGTGCACACACACAGTTTTGTTTTTTTTTTTTAATGTGGGATTAGTATTTAAGAAGCTGGAGGTTTTACATATAAATCTGGTGTCTGGCTTTGCTTGTGTGCTAAGTCACTTCAGTAGTGTGACCCCGTGGACTGTAGCCCACCAGGCTCTTCTGTCCATGGGCTGTCTCTTATACACATCTTTTGTTTGCTAATTCGATACACTGAATACAGAGTTTAAAGAGCCCATGCCTTTACAGACCTAAATGTGAATATTTTCAGAGACATCCCTTGCATTTAGTGTGAACCTCTTACGTGAACACAATTACAGAGACTTTCTCAAGACAACCAACATCAAACCAAGTTTGAGAACTGTGATCACACATGGGCTCTCAGATTGGGGAATGTGTTTCACCTCGTCGCGCCTCAGCTGCTCTCTCTAGTCATGCTATAAAAAAGGCTTGCCTCACAAGGTTGTCATGAAGATGAAAACGAGATAATGTTTGTAAAACTCTTAGTGCTTGCCTGGAGAGGCGCCACCTAAACGCAGATTGTAATTATTAACATCATCTGGTATCCTAATGGCGATTGGTTTGAATGCTATTATCTTATTAAATGACTAAAGCCGATCGTAGAAATTACAGTGTTGGGTGGTTGGAGGGTTAGGAACATGGCCCCAGACAGATTCCTGTGTGAAAGTTGTTCAGAAGGCACCGTGGCTTTTTGCTGTGTTCAAACTCACTAGCTGCGCCCCCAGGATTCCCCTGGGCCAGAGGCTTAGCCATTCTCTCTCTCTCTCAGGTTAGTCTCTGCAATCCCTGAGAGCTCCCAAGTCCCCAGGAATCTGGAACGAGAAGATTTGGGTTGTGAATTTTCCTATCCACATTCATTAGCCACATGGGCTCACAAAGCGTTTTAGAGCCATTTAAAGCTTTGTGAAACCAGTGATGTTCATCTTCTCCTGCCTGCTCCAGGTTTACATGGGATAGACAATAGCTGACAAATAGTCAACGAGTAAGTTAATGAACTGGTAGAGACAAAAAATTTTTCTGTAAGATATTACTATCCCTGGAAGGATAGAGTATTCCAAAATGACAGACATGTAGTTGGTAATAAGCAAGATGATAAACACCTTCCAGGTAATATACAGATGAATGTTGTTTAGTCACTAAGTCGAGTCCGACTCTTGCGACCCTCATGGGCTGTAGCCCGCCAGGCTCCTCTGTCCATGGGATTTCCCAGGCAAGCATACTGATTTCCTTCTCTAAGGGCTCTTCCACGAACCCACATCTCCATCGAACCCACACCTGCATTGGCAGGTGGCTTCTTTACCATTGATCTGCCAGGGAAGCCCGTATGTATGGCAAACACATATAGAAGTGTATATAGACATGTACATATACATGTATATGTGTGTGTGTGTGTAAAAAATTAAATACTAGGACATAAAACCTGTGTATTCATGGATATTGTTGCTTAGGCAAAAATAAAGTTGGTATATCCCATGGGATGGATGGACATCCCACCAGAGGAGCCTGGTGGGCTACAGTCCATGGGGTTGCAAAGAGTTGGACACGAGTGAGCAACCCAGTGCACACACACAGTTTTGTTTTTTTTTTTTAATGTGGGATTAGTATTTAAGAAGCTGGAGGTTTTACATATAAATCTGGTGTCTGGCTTTGCTTGTGTGCTAAGTCACTTCAGTAGTGTGACCCCGTGGACTGTAGCCCACCAGGCTCTTCTGTCCATGGGATTCTCCAGGCAGGAATACTGGGGTGGGTGGCCAGTGCCTTCTCCAGGGGATTTGCCCACCATGGGAATCAAACCCACATCTCTTGCCTCTCACGCATTCACAGGTAGGCTCTTTAGGGTTCCTGCTTAGTTAGCCTTTGGCAGGGACTGTGTGCTCTCTGGTCAACACAGCCACTTGCTGGATTCCCGTCTCTCCCTCCCCTGCCTTAGAAAGCCCCAGTGCAGAGGGCGGCTCTTAACATCCATCCTCAACAGGGTGTGGCAAAGCCAGACCGGTGGACATCAGCTTGAAGTGTGAAAAAACCCAAGTTGGGAGAAATCAACCTTAGTTTCATTAAACCGAAGGTTAAATATATATGTTTTTAATATGGACCACCTTTTTAAAGTCTTTACTGAATTACTTACAATACTGCTTCTGTTTTATGCAAAGTAGAAAACTTTTTTTGGCTGTGAGGCAAGTGGGATGTTAACTCCCTGACCAGGGATCAAACCCACACCCCCTGCCTTGGAAAGTGGAGTCTCAGCCACAGGACCACCAGGGAAGTCCCACTGAGTTTCAATATTTAAACAAATAATATACCGTGCTGCCTGCAAAATATTTTTACTGCTTCTGCTGTTGACAAAATTTTTCCACACAATTTGCCATTTGCACCCCAGCTTGAGAGATAGACAAAGCAGGGGTTATTATCCACATTTTATTGACCAGGACATTAAATGTCTAAAACCAAAAGAAAATTTCCAGAAACAGAGCCGAAGACAAGGACTTGGGTGTCATGATCTTGAGCAAGTGCCCTTCAGGAAAATCCTGTGAGGGAAGGGGTGAAGCAGGAGAGGCAGGGAGTGGCTGTGGTGTCAGAAAAAGCCCACCGGTATCTGCAGCGTGGGGGAGGAGAGGGCTGTGGACGTTAACCTCCCACAGAACTATTCCTTCCCCAGTTGCCGCCTAGGTGAGCCTGTGTAAGGCTTCCCAAATCAGTCATTGGTTATGGCCTCCCCCTCACCAACTTCCTGAGGGAGGCGGCTCCTCTTTCAGCCCAGGAAAACTTTCCCTGTGAGCCTTCAGCAGCCAAAACGCAGAGCAACTGGTGGAACTGAGGCAGAAG
>SJYX01000771.1:59216-87067 GCA_006410675.1 Oreotragus oreotragus | reverse complement strand
CCCCTGGGGTAAAGCAATTGAAGATTCATTCTCTATTGACAAAAACTCCAAGACAAGAATAGCAGGGCAATTAGGGAGGAGGCTAGGCCCTGCCAGAACCACATATTTCTTATTCCCAAAGTCAGGAGATCTCTGTTAACCACACATGTGCAGAAAAGGCTTCTTAGAGGCCAGAGGGAAGCTATGTCAAGGGATGCTCGACCCAGATGCCTTTTCGGTAAAATCTGTCTTAGCTAAGAGATCCGTGTGCACACAAGGGAGGATCTTGAGATATTTACCAGCTATGGAGTGTAAGCCAGGCAAAACAAGTGATTGGCCAAAGCAAACCTGGAAGAAATACCCCATAAGAGTAACTCAAACTGCCACAAGGGCGCAACTTAGGGACTCTCCCTCTGAGGCCACCCATGTGCCTTTCTACACATTCTGTACTCTTTTCCTCTGAATATGTACTGTGTTTCGCTCCTTGCCATCTTTGTCCCCACAAAAGATGGCTCTTCTGCAGAGCCAAAGGGCCAGGGCCCTTGTCACTGATCACTAGTCCAGTGGGTAGGATCGGGTGCTCTCACCACCACAACCCAGCCCAGTCTCCAGCTGGGATCCCAAGCCCTGCTCCAACCTCTTGCAGGCCAAGGCCACCCAAGATCAGAGCTTGGGGATGACAGCAAACAGACCTCTGGGAGTAACCACCACGAAGCATCTTGGAAAACACTGAGCACATGGGATCACAGTGAGTTCAACCAACAGCACTATCTCCTCACACACACTATACACTGTTTCAGGAGACGGCAGTTTCAGACAGTACACTCATTCCTCCCAAAACCAGAACGTTGGTCTACATTTTGAGACATTGAGAAGAAACAGTCCCACTTCTAAAAAATCTAATTGCCCAGCTAATTCTGTGCAAACTATGGAAATAACTGAAAAATAAAAACCTTAGATTTTATAAATCAATAGATTAAATATACATATAGAAAAACATATGCAGGACATATAGCATATGTGTGGATATAAATATAGCTGTAAGATGCAGTGGTTAATGTTTGTCTGGGAAAAATATCTTGCCACGGAAAATGGAAAAGCTCTGTGTTCAAAGGGTTTAGAAAATAAATTCCCCTTTGACAGAGCCTAGGCCCTTGGGATTTGTCATAAGGAGGAAGAAAGAGTTTCCAAGAAATATCAGATGGTCCTCCTGGCACATTCTTACTTTGTTCTGAAACAATTTGAGTCAAAAGCACATTCCATCAAGTATAGAAGTTATAGGTTTTGCTAAGTGTGAACAGAAGAGAAATAAATGAGAGGCAGGGTGACATTTTCAACCTCTAAAATGTTTAGATGAAGATTTAACAGAATTCTCCTTATTAAAGGATGCTAATTTTGTGTCATTCCTACATGGGGACGTTGTCAGTATTCCCAATTGTGGCAAAGAATAAATAGGTGAAAGCCCAAAGTGAACCACAGTTTATTTTATTTCCTTTCTCTCCTGACTTTTTTTCCATAACACCTTCAAGATGCCATCCCAAAGCTATTATCATAACTGAGTTTTTTCCGTAATGAAAAGTGCAGGCACCTCAGATCTCCTTTTGCATGACAAATGCTTAATTAGAAAAATAATAGGATGGAAATGAAATTGGTATTTACTATGACTGGAACGGAGAATTGTCCTAGAGAAGAAAATTCAGTTTTAATTTACCAAAGGCAAAAAAGAAAAAAAAGATTTCAAAAAAGCAAGCCAGCAGGAAAAGAATCTTATATGGTGGAAATGAATCAGAGACTAAGGGGTATGGTTTGTGCCTATAACTGGGTTGGAATTCCTCTTTCTTTTTCTCTCTCTCTCTTATCCACTACACACCCATCATAAAGTGCCACACAATTTTTAAAAATGTGATATTAACGTTAAGCTGAAGAAGTCCTTTTTAATTGCTTGTGAAAAAAAGTCAAGCCCTCTAAATGTTACTTTTCTATCAGATTAGATAAAGGGTATACCAGATCAGTGTATCATCCAATTCTGTGTGGCATTAGCAACCTAATTATAACTGTGAGATAATTCTGTGTAGAAACTTATGCTAAAATATGGTAATTGCTATTTTATAGTTTTTTGAAGAGCTGGTTGTATTTTCCTGTGTCTCTGAGTTGTTGCTAATTTGTTGCTTTTTGCTAGTGAGTCAGAGGCCATAAGGCTCTTCCTAAGGTGGAAAAGAATTACATTAATTCCCCCCTTTGCATTTATTGTGGTCATGTATGGATGTGAAAGTTGGACTGTGAAGAAAGCTGAGCGCCGAAGAATCGATGCTTTTGAACTGTGGTGTTGGAGAAGACTCTTGAGAGTCCCTTGGACTGCAAGGAGATCCAACCAGTCCATTCTGAAGGAGATCAACCCTGGGATTTCTTTGGAAGGAATGATGCTAAAGCTGANAAGGACAGTCTCAGCACATAGTTGCAGAGCTTCATGATATGCGAGATATCACATACCCAGTTTTGCTTCTGCTGCTCACTCTCCTAGGTCGTGAGATCCTCTATCAGTTCGTCCTCCATGATGTTAGCACTGAGGTCAAAGAGACCCTCCAACATCTCAAAGAAGTTGAGGTAACCCTCATGGTCAGCCACTGCCTCACAGTACTATTACCAGGTGGGCATTGGGCTGCCTGCAGGCCCTCCAGCAGTACTGATAAGTTGGCTGCTGAGGAGCCCAGGGCAGTGGGCCAGGGGCAAGACAGCAGCAGTGCTTTACCCAGACAGCATGATAACTATACTCAGGACTGAATCCTGAATTTGCCTTGTTGGTCAAATGATTAAAATCACCAGGTGGGGAATGAGGTTGACTCTTCTGACTTCAACCAATTAAAGCTTGGACTCTGTTGATATATGACCCAGTTCTATGCTGAATTCACCTCTGCTCAAGCCCCTTCATGAACATGCATATATCCTTAGCATAAAAATTCCCCACTTTTGCTGTTGGGGATACACTGCTTTGGGAAAGATCCTTAGGGTTTTCCTTACTTATTGTAAGAAATAATAATCCTTGCTTTCCAGCAAGGGGGGCAGGGGAGGGAAACAGAACAAATCCTAATAAATTACTGGACTTAAAAAAAGTTGACATCTAGATTCCTCCCCTTTTCCCAAAACTCAAGTTACTTCAAAGTGATTAAAAATTAATTTAAATTATTTAGGAGTTTTAAAATTAATTATTAGTTAAATCATTAAAAACTGTTTAAATGTGCAATCCATAGAAAATTGGGTAAATCATAGGAGAAACATAAGTTTCATAGAATGAAAAACCTAATGTCTAATTGTGTAAAAGAAATTAGAAGAAGAAAAAATATAAGGTAAGTACCACTTCAGTTCAGTTCAGTTCAGTCGCTCAGTCGTGAGAAACATCTGGGGTAACAGGCAAATNATTGGGTAAATCATAGGAGAAACATAAGTTTCATAGAATGAAAAACCTAATGTCTAATTGTGTAAAAGAAATTAGAAGAAGAAAAAATATAAGGTAAGTACCACTTCAGTTCAGTTCAGTTCAGTCGCTCAGTCGTGAGAAACATCTGGGGTAACAGGCAAATCTGGCCTTGGAATACAGAATGAAGCAGGGCAAAGGCTAATAGAATTTTGCCAAGAGAACACACTGGTCATAGCAAACACCCTCTTCCAACAATACAAGTATGACTTAGTACTTTGTAAAATAATGAAAACCTTTTTTAATTTAGAAGGATGATAATTATGCATTTATCTTCATACTATGAGGTTGATATTATTATTTCTGGATTATAGGATTAAAACAAAGGACAGTGTGTATACTGCAAAATGGTGTTTAGAGGAAAATCTATGGCTACGTTATGGAGCAGAAACTAATGAAAGTAAACTAAGTATGTACTCAACTAAAATAGGCAGGAAAAAATATACACAGGCACATGCACACACTCAAACTGAGTAAAGCAGTGGGAAGGGCTGTGTAAAACTGAAAGCATATTTTCATGTGTGGTGTTAAAGGATGTTCTAATTTATTTTTTACATGTAGCTGTCTAGTTTCCCCAGCACCATTCATTGAAGAGACTGTTTTCCCTCCATTGTATGATTTTGCCTCCTGTGTCATAGATTAATTGACCATAGGTTCATGGATTCATCTCGTGCTGTTCTATCCTATTCCATTGTTTTATATTTCTGTCTTTATGCTATTACCATACTGTTTGGATGAATGTAGCTTTGCAGTATGGTCTTAAGTCAGGGAGCCTGATTTCTCCAGCTCCATTTTTCTTTCTCAGGATTGCTTTGGCTGTTGTGTCTTTTGTGTCTCGTACAAATTTTAAGAATTTTTTGCTCTAGTTCTGTGGGAAATGCCATTGGTAGTTTGATAGGGATTGCATTCAATCTGTAGATTGCCTTTTGACAATATTAATTCTGCCTATCCAAAAACATGGTATATCATTCCATCTGTGTGTGTCGTCTTCAATTTGTTTCATCATCATCTTATAGTTTTCAGAGTGTGGGTCTTTTGCCTCCTTAGGTAGATTTATTTCTAGGTCCTTTATTCTTTTTGATGTAATGGTAAATAGGATTATTTCTTTAATTTTTCTTTCTGATCTTTCATTGTTAATGTATAGAAGTGCACAGATTTTGTGTATTAATTTTGTATCCTGCCACATTACCAAATTCACTGATGAGCTCTGAAAGTTTCCTGGTAGCATCTTTAGGGTTTTCTATGTATAGTATCATGTCATCTGCAAACAATGACAGTATTACTTCTTCTTTTCCAATTTGGATTCCTTTTATTTCTTTATTCTTCTCTGATTGCTGTGATTAGGACTTCCACAACTATGTTGACTAAGAGTGGTGAGTGGACATCCTTGAATTGTTCTTGATGTTAGAGAAAATGATTTCATCGTTTCACTGTTTATTATGATGTTACCCTATCTGTTGAGTATGATGTTACCTATCAGTTCAGTTCAGTCACTTAGCTGTGTCTGACTCTTTGCAACCCCATGGACTGCAGCACACCAGGCTTCCCTGTCTATCACCAAATCCTGGAGCTTGCTCAAACTCATGTCCATTGAGTTGGTGATGCCATCCAACCATCTCAGCCTCTGTCATCCCCTTCTCCTGCTGCCTTCAGTCTTTCCCAGCATCAGGGTCACTTCCAGTGAGTCAGTTCTTCACATCAGGTAGTTAAAGTATTGGAGCTTCAGCTTCAGCACCAGTCCTTCCAATGAATACTCAGGGTTGATTTCCTTTAGGATTGATTAGTTTGATCTCCTTGCAGTCCAAGGGACTCTCAAGAGTCTTCTCCAGCACCACAGTTCAAAAGCATAAATTCTTTGGTGCTCAGCTTTCTTTATGGTCCAACCCTCACATCCATACATGACTACTGGAAGAACCATCAGTTCAGTTCAGTTCAGTTGCTCAGTCGTGTCCGACTCTTTGTGACCCCATGAATTGCAGCATGCCAGGCCTCTCTGTCCATCACCAACTCCCAGAGTTCACTCAAACTCACGTCCATTGAGTCGGTGATGCCATCCAGCCATCTCATCTTCTGTCCCCTTCTCCTCCTACCCCCAATCCCTCCCAGCATCAGAGTCTTTTCCAATGAGTCAACTCTTCGCATGAGGTGGCCAAAGTGCTGGAGTTTCAGCTTTGACTAAGTGGACCATGATGCTGGTGTTATCTGCATACATGAGACTACAGATATTTCTCCCGGCAGTCTTGATTTCAGCTTGTGATTGATCCAGCTTGCATTTTGCATGAAGTACTCTGCATATAAGTTAAATAAGCAGAGTGACAATATACAGCCTTGACGTACTCCTTTCCCAATTTGGAACCAGTCCATTGTTCCATGTCCAGTTCTAACTGTTGCTTCTTGACCTACATACAGATTTCCCAGAAGGCAGGTCAGGTGGACTGGTATTCCCATCTCTTGAAGAATTTTCCAGAGTTTATTGTGAACCACAGTCAAAGCTTTAGTATATTCAGTGAAGCAGAAGTAGATGTTTTTCTGGAATTCTCTTGCTTTTCCTATGATCCAGCAGACGTTGGCATTAGATCTCTGGTTCCTCTGCCTTTTCTAAATGCAGCTTGAACATCTGGAAGTTCTCAGTGGAACATTTGGATGTTAGCTATAGATTTGTCACATGTGGCCTTTATTATGCTGAGATATGTTCCTTCTGTGGAGAAGGCAATGGCACCCCACTCCAGTACTCTTGCCTGGAAAATCCCATGGATGGAGAAGCCTGGTAGGCTGCAGTCCATGGGGTCGCTGCGGGTCAGACATGACTGAGCAATTTCACTTTCATGCATTGGAGAAGGAAATGGCAACCCACTCCAGTGTTCTTGCCTGGAGAATCCCAGGGACGGGGGAGCCTGGTGGGCTGCCGTCTATGGGGTCACACAGAGTCGGACATGACTGAAGCGACTTAGCAGCACATCTTGTCTTCCAAAAGAGGATAGGGTCCCACACAAGTCGGGTTCTTGAATCCTTTGTCCATCTCAGATTTGTTCTTAGGAAGCTATCTAAAAACGGGCAAGGGGCATATATGTGCATGCACGCTAAGTCACTTCAGTCCTGTCTGACTCTTTGCGACCCCGTGGACTGTAGCCCACCAAGCTCCTCTATCCATGGGATTCTCCAGGCAAGAATACTAAAGTGGGTTACCATGCCCTCCTCCAGGGGAACTTCCTGACTCAGGGATCGAAACTGCGACTCCTGTGTCTCCTACATTGGCAGGTGGGTTCTTTACCACTGTGCCACCTAGGAAGCCCATTATGCCCTTTAAGCCAAGTTAACTCTTTTCTTGAAAAAACAAACAAACAAAACAGAAAGACTGGAGCCCCTGAAGTTTATTTGAACCAACATCATTCACCAGTTAGTACATCTTTAAAAATTCATGCCATTAATTAATTTATTTATTTATTTTGGTTTCACGGGGTCTTTGCTGCTTTTGCTCAAACTTTCTCTAGCTGCAGTGAGCAGGGGCTACTCTTTGTTGCCGTGCTAGGGATTCTCATTTCAGTGGCTTCTCCCATTGTGGGGCAC
This sequence comes from Oreotragus oreotragus, assembly GCA_006410675.1. Lineage (NCBI taxonomy): Eukaryota > Metazoa > Chordata > Mammalia > Artiodactyla > Bovidae > Oreotragus > Oreotragus oreotragus. The sequence continues at coordinate 80,049 of SJYX01000771.1, read as the reverse complement.
AGGCTCTAGACCCAGCACAGGCTTCAGTAGTTGCCACATCTGGGCACAGTTGTGGCACACAGGCTTAGTTGCTCCGAGAAATGTGGCGTCTTCCCAACCAGGGATCAAACAACTGCCCCCTGCAGTGCACTGGCAGGCAGATTCTTATCCACTGTACCACTAGCTAAGTCCTTGTACATTTTTTAATAAGGATGAAGCTACATCAATACAGCACAATCACCCAAGTGCACAGTTTACGTTACATTTCACTCTACGGGTTAGACAAAAGTATAATGATGTCTAGGCTTTCCAGGTGGCACCAGGTGCCTGCCAATGCAGGAGACATAAGAGACGTGAGTTCCATCCCTGGGTCGGGAAGATCCCTTGGAAGAAGGCATGGAAACCCACTCCAGTATTCTTGCCTGGAGAATCCCATGGACAGAGGAGCCTGGCAGGCTATAGTTCAAGATGTCGAAACAGACATGACTGAAGTAACTTAGCATGCACACACATAATGACTTATATGCACCAGGATAATATCATTTAAAATAGTTTTGCTGCCCTAAAAATCCTGAATTCTTGCCTCTTCATGCCCACCCCACGGTCTCCATAGTTTGGGCTTTTCCAGAGTGTTACATAGTTGAAATCATACAGTGATTATCCTTTCTAGATTAGCTTCTTTTACTTAGCAATATGCAGTAAAGTTTCCTCCATATCTTTTCATGCTTAGATAGTTCCTTTCTTTTTAACACTAAATAATATTCCATTGTCTAGAAGTCCTACAGTTTATTTATACAATTCACCTACTGAAGGGCATGCATCTTCGTTGTTTCCAAGTTTTGACAACTATGAATTAAATTGCTCTAAACATTCGTGTGCAGGTTGTACTTCCTTTAAATATTTTTTACTCCTTCAGGACAAATTAAGATGACCAGATGGGAGAAGCTATTCAAATTGTTAGCTGTGAATTATGTTACCTTCAAAATGCTGCACAGTAGGTCCTCAACCCATTAGAATGTCTCAGCCATCTGTGTGTGTGCGTGCACATGCGCGTGCTTATGTGTGTTTGCCGAGTTCAACTTGTCACCATTCCACCAGACTTTGGCTCAATTTTTAATTGGGAAAAATGTGAAGAGAGAGTTCATCACAGCCTCTGTATCTAGGTAAATGGGAAATTGCACAGAGTTCCACTTCTTTCATTTCTAGCTGTTTGACATTTGTTTCTTAGAGTCAAATTCAAAGCAGAGGAAGTGATACTATTAATACCTATTTATTTGTTGTCGCTGTTCAATTGCTAAGTCATGTCTGACTCTCTGTAACCAACAGACTGCAGCACACCGGGCTCCCCCTGTCCTTCACTATCTCCCAGAGCTTGCTCAAATTCATGTCCATTGAGTTGGGGATGCCATCCAACCATCTCATTCTCTGTTGCCCCCTTCTCCTCCTACCCTCAACCTTTGCCAGCATCAGGGTCTTTTCCATTGAGTCAGCTCTTTGCATCAGGTGGCCAAAGTATTGGAGCTTCAGCTTCAGCATCAGTCCTTCCAGTGGATGTTCGGGACTGATCTCCTTTAGGATGGCTTGGTTCGATCAGTTGAAGATCCCAGGTCACAAGCAGGCCTGGAGCCTGAGCTGCAGGTGTGCTGTGGATGCAGAGGTCCAGCAGGTGGAGCTTCATGGGAAAAGCTTTCTTATTGTCACCACCCACTTGAGGCCAACAGCAAGTCTTACCGGGAGGGATGACTGTGGGCCTCCTAAGTGATCTCTCTGCCACCAGTCCTAGCTCCTCGAATCCCCCTCCTCACCATTGCCAGAACTGTCTTCCCTAGATGCAGACATTACTTGCAACCCTTCAACATCTGGCCTTCACCTTGAAGACCAAGGCCAAGTTCTTCGGCAAGCCCGCCAAGGTTCACCCCACACTCACGTTCTGGCAAAGCAGCCGCTGTGGGCCTGTCACTGCAGAGCACTCAGGACCCCCAACGTTCACTCCGCTGGTGCTTAAGATCCTGGATTTACCGTCACACCTCTGGGTTTGATGGTGGGCTCCTCTAATTCCGAGCTCTGTGATCGGCTGTGAGTTCTGTCCTGTGAGCCCCAGTTTGTAAAGCGGGAGTGATAATGGAACCTGCTTCACAGGACACCACTGTGGGAATTGAATTAAATAACACATGTATTACCCAAGTCAAGATCCTAGTCCAAATATGTGTTCAACATATTTTACCTTATTCTTGTTATCTTTGCTTATATTCATAGGACATTGTTATTCTTTTTATTTTTATTCTTTTGGCCATGAGGCATGATGGATCTTAGTTCCCCAACCTGTAGTGGAAGCACAGGGCCATAACCACAGGACTACTAGGGAATCCCCCTTTTTTTAAAAAAAATTAAGACAGCTTAGGCTTAACTTTCTCCAGGAGTGTTTCCCTCTTCTGCCTCCAATTTTGCAGGCTGCATTAGGTACTCCTCTCGTGGGGCCCTCATCACCCCGGTGTTGCTCCTATTGCTGCTGCTGCTGCTGCTAAGTCTCTTCAGTCGTGTCCGACTCTGTGCGACCCCAGAGACGGCAGCCCACCAGGCTCCCCCGTCCCTGGGATTCTCCAGGCAAGAACACTGGAGTGGATTGCCATTTCCTTCTCCAATGCATGAAAGTGAAAAGTGAAAGGGAAGTCGCTCAGTCGTGTCCGACTCTTAGTGACCCCATAGACTGTAGCCCACCAGGCTCCTCTGCCCATGGGATTTTCCAGGCAAGAGTACTGGGGTGGGGTGCCACTGCCTTCTCCCGCTCCTATTGCAATGTACTCTAATTATTGCCCTGCATCCAGGTGATTGTTTCAGACTGTGAACCACATAAGGGCAGGGACTGTGCGTGCACATTCCCAGTCCCGCGGCGTCTGGCATCCTGTCTAGGGCCGAGTGTGGCTCAGTCGATATCTGGACATCAAATGGATGCAGCTCTAGGAAGACGACTGAGGCTAGAAGGAGCAAGTGTGTGCTTTGCCAGGTGGGTTGATGCCTCTGTGGGCACAGCTGGGAATCCAGGCCAGGAGATGGGGCCACAAAGGGTCAGGCACCCAGGGTGTGCCCAGGAGGTGAGATGGCAGAATCCATCAGAAGCATCTGGACAACATGGTCAGCACCCAGGCGCAGAACGGGACCCTGAGGCTTCCTAAGGTGCATTCCCTTCGGCCCCCTCTCAGAGTAGCTGCTGGGGTTCATTCCGACTCGAGCTGGGAAGAGGGGCAGGAAACAGGGCGATTTCTTACAACAAACAGACAGGGGAGGGAAAAAAATGATATCCTGGATAATCAACAAAGTTTCTCTACTTGCCCATTTTCTTGTTATAATTAGCAATACTGTGGAGAGAAAGAAGATCTTCTTTTGGGATGAGTTCCACGTTGGTTTCCCACAGAGAAAGTCTCATTTTAGTGACGTGGCTTGCACGATGGTTTTCCAGTTCCAGATTTTGACTGGAAGGAAAGAGTGCTGAGGTAGTCATGGACTTGCAGGTGCTCTGAGTTAGCCCTCACTGCACAGAAGAGGGCAACGGGTTGAGAAAAGGGATGTGATCCCAGCAGAAACAAGCCTCCCTTCCACTTGGTGGCGGAGGGTTTGTCACTCAGTCGTGTTCGACTCATAACGCAGTGAGCTGCAGCCCGCCAGGCTCCTTTGTCCATGGGCTTCTCCAGGCACGAATACTGGAGTGGGGTGCTGTTTCCCCCTCCAGGGGATCTTCCCAACCCAGGGACTGAACCACCAGGGCAGCCCCCTCTTCCGCTTAGGGGTCATATTTATGCGCCTCTTTTCTGGGCAATGGGGACCCACCCCAGTACCCTTGCCTGGAAGATGCCGTGAACGGAGGTGCCTGGTAGGCTTCAGTCCGTGGGGTCGCAAAGAGTTGGACACGACTGAGCAACTTCACTTGACTTTCTTTTCTGGGCAGGCTTGGTTTGGGCATCTTTTTCTATGTGGCCAACAGAAAACAGTCAGACAGACAGAAAGGCAGGAAGTCCTGAGAGCTGCTTCATGGTTACCGTTACTAAGGAAACCGATCCTTTAGTATTCATGTGTTCAGCAGACAGTTGCTCTGAATCTCTGAGGTTGAGGCCGTATTGCAGAAGAGCACGAGGGAGAAGGGATGAAGACAGCAAACAGATAAATATGGAAGCTGTTTAAGACTATGTTAGTGATTTAGCCCCCATTCATGGTTACTAATGGTTTTAAAAATGACATCACTGCCAGCATCAGATGATTTATAGAGTGATCGGGAGTATATCTTCCCACTGCATTTGTGTAATCACATTCACGTACTCGCCACACACTGGGAAGAAAAGCCTCACTGGAGGGGACAAAGATCCTTGAAACCTGGCTCCATCGTGAGAAAATCATCATGATGTGAAAAGGGCCCCTGAAACCTGTCTCCATCTCTTGTCCCTATTCCAAAATGCCTTTCCCTTAGTATCTGAAGATGGAGGTGGCAAGTGCACCATTGATGAGCACCAAGGCAGCGTTATCTCTAGCAGAGGGTGAGAGCATTTGCCACAGCCAAGCATCAGTCTCCAAATCTAAGCGCTGTCAGTTCCGCAGAAGCCCCAGTCCCAGAGGGACACCTGTAATCCCAAAGATGGGCTGTGGGCAGCAAAAGCCTGCAGAATGTGAAAGAGCCAAGTCAGGGATATGAAACCCCCCACGGATGATCAGATGGAGCAGCTAGAAGAGCTGCTGCTGCTGCTGAGTCGCTTCAGTCGTGTCCGACTCTGTGCGACCCCATAGACCGCAGCCCACCAGGCCCCGCCGCCCCTGGGAGTCTCCAGGCAAGAACACTGGAGTGGGTTGCCCTTTCCTTCTCCAATGCAGGAAAGTGAAAGTGAAAGTGAAGTCGCTCAGTCGTGTCCGACTCTCAGCGACCTCATGGACTGCAGCCCATCAGGCTCCTCCATCCAAGGGATTTTCCAGGCAAGGGTACTGGAGTGGGGTGCTACTGTCTTCTCCGACTAGAAAAGCTAGGGAGGGAAAATGCACTTTCCTCCCCTGGCAGCATGGCATGCTCAGTCATGTCCACCTCTCTGTGACCCCATGGACTGCAGCCCACCGGGCTCTTCTGTCCATGGCATTTGCAAAGCAAGAATAGTAGAGCAGGATGCCATTTCCTACCCCAAGGGGGATCCTCCTGACCCAGAGACTGAACCTGCCTCTTGCATCTCCTGCATTGCAGGTGGGTTCTTTACCACAGAGTCACCTGAGACTCTCCACTTCTACCTCTGCTTTCCACCCCCGCTGGCCTCCAGTCGTCAGAATGATGATCAGTGAGTTTTGCAGTTGAGATTGTGACCAACTCGCAATTCTCCTAATGCATATCCAAGCTTTCCCTTACTGAGAAATAGCACAAACGGAAACAATTCAGTTCAAAACAGAGTGTCGTGGCCCTTCTCATTCACCTGCACGGCCAGTGAGGGGGGACCCTGGGGATTCTAGGGGTGTCTTTTGGTTTGGGGAGACAAGAATACCCTGAGCAAGATCATTGTTGACTTCCCAGTGCAAGGTCACATCACTGCCTCATTTCTACACGTTCAGTCAGCATTCATTGAGCACCAAATTATTGCATCCGAAGCCCTCTGCTGGATGTGGTCCAAGATGTAAAAAGGAGTATATGACACAGCCTCATAACAGAAAGAACCCACAACCTAGTTGATAGTGAACAGTGTGAGAAATGTAAATCTGAGCAGATCACAACCCTTTTTAACATTCTGAAAACTTTGTTATTTGGTGTGAGTTTCCCTGGCCCTGCCCAGCTCCACAATTTATCTGCATGGGCCCCTCACCTCCTGCTCTCCCACACCATTTTCCTCAGTTCTGGCTCCCATCTCCTCCTCTCAACATTGAGAGTTTTGATTTCCTGGGTCAGGCCCCCTGCCGTATCTTCTCATCGCACTCTCTTTTTTTTTTTCTTTGCTGCAGTAATTGCAGTTTGATTATATATTTATGCAACTGTTTGATACTGCCTGCCCTCCCTCTGCCCTCCCCCGTGTTAGACTCCAAGTTTAAGGGAAAAAGAGAGTGGGGGAGTGCTGACTTATCACAGAGTCCTCAGGGCCCATTATAGAGCTGCTTCCTCAAACAAATGAATAGAGGTGCACAATGAAATAAGTTCAGAGAGAAGAGAAACAAGATCCTGAGGCAGAGGGCCACTAAAGGGTGTGGCTGGGGGCTGGCTGTTTCCCCACACTCTGTACATTTGCTATGTACACATGGAATGCTCATGGAATGCTCACGGGACCAATAAATTGAATGAATGAATGAGTCAATTGTGAGCTGAAAAAAGTCATCTCTTCTTTGTTTGCTTATATGATTAGACTTTACAGATTTAGGGATGTTCAAAAACCCATTTTTGTGTGTGTGCCACAAGCAAAGTTAAAAAATAGTAACCCAGGATCTGGCTGAGTGACCCCTTTGGCCATTCTGGTAGTAAAACAGAAGTTTATGAGCCAGAGTCTATTTTTGATAGAAATGGCAAAAAAAAAAAAAAAAAAAAAGGGCGGGGAGGAGTCACTCAGCCTGATCGTGCGTTATGAACAACTCCGATGGTCTAAGCAAGAAACCTCAGCTGTTTTGGCTGTGAATGCCTGCTTGAGAGGCTTCTGTTTCTTACATGCTTAGATCTAGAGCAGCACTCATTCATTTTTTAGCTGACTCCTTCATTGATTCACTCAATGCACATTTATTGAGTATCCACTCTATGCTAGTTACTGAACTATAGTATCCACCATGTACCGGGGGAAAGATAGGTAAACCCTCTCATGGTTTACGTGGGTAACCAGAGCTGTGTCAAGATGATTCCATGCTAGCTCGTTATTGACAGGGGGATTTTTGCAGAACTAATGCCCGTGGCTGACAATTTTTATTTTGGCTGGCCAAAAATTTATTCTGTTATTTCACTAACACTTTGTAGGTTATTACATTCAATAGCTGCACCTCACACACCTGTCAAGTCTTCTTGAAACGTTGTCTTCAATCCACTCTTCTGTGGAAGCAAAGGAGCATTCCCCAGCACCGTGAGTTTCATTTCCACTTGCTGTATCAGAATCAGTCACTACGTCTTTTTTGTTGGTCAGTTATTCATATCATTGAAATTGGAACTATATTCTGAAGAATTATCATCTTTGGAGACAATAGTATATATGTCACTTGGACAGGCAGAGAAAATATCTGCATAAAATTCACAGAAAAATTCTTCACTCAAATTTCTCAACACATCATTTTTGAAAATTTGACATCTCTTATATACAAGGTTGGAACAAAAATGATCAAAATGTGAGTGATACCAAAATCATAAGTTGTATAATGAACCCTTGATCAACTTTAAGCTCTAACTACTTTGTACAGTGATGTTACTTGCATCACCCTAAAAACGTATTGCTATGAGTCAAGTCAATACTATTTGGGTAACAAAAGTGAAAGTTGCTCAGTCATGTCCGATTCTTTGCAACCCCATGGACTGTATAGTCCATGGCATTCTCCAGGCAGAATACTAGATTGGGTAGCCTTTTCCTTCTCCAAGGAATCTTCCCAACCCAGAGATTGATCCCAGGTCTCCTGCTTTGTAGGCAGATTCTTTACCACCTGAGCCACCAGGGAAGCCCAAGAATACTGGCGTGGGTGGCCTATCCTTTCTCCAGCAGATCTTCCCAATCTAGTAATTAAACTGGGGTCTCCTGCATTGGGCTTCCCTGGTGGCTCAGAGGTTAAAGCATCTGCCTGGAATGCGGGAGACCCGGGTTCGATCCCTGGGTCGGGAAGATCCCCTGGAGAAGGAAATGACAACCTACTCCAGTACTCTTGCCTGGAGAATCCCATGGAGGAAGGAACCTGGTCGGACACGACTGAGCGACTTCACTTCATTTCTTCAGCCATAGCATAGATCAGACTTGGTACTGCACTTTTAGAGGCTATGAGCACCACAAAGGCAAATCTGCTTTTCTTTCATCTTTCGTACCTCCTCAACTGTTACTATCCCTAAGTAAGTAAGGAAGTAAAGTCACTCAGTCATGTCCGACTCTTGGTGATCCCGTGGACTGCAACCCACCAGGCTCCTCAGTTCATGGGATTCTCCAGGCAAGAATACTGGAGTGGGTTGCCATTTCCTTCTCCAGGGGATCTTCCAGACCCAGGGATTGAACCCAGGTCTCCCGCATTGGAGGCAGACGCTTTAACCTCTGAGCCACCAGGGAAGCCCCTAGCACACAGTAAACCTTAGGAAATAGTTATCTCTTGATTAAGAGTAGCTAAAGTTTATCATAGGAGCCAAGCCCTAGGGTCTGCATGTTAGCATGACGTGCCTCATTTAATCCTCAGGACACCATTAGGGCTTAGTTGTTATTATTTCCAGCTTACACATGAGAAAACTAAGACCTGGAGAAGCTGAGGATCTTGACTAGGACACACGACAAGTGAACCGACAGCTCCAACTTTCAACCTACTACGACTACCACTGCTAAGTCGCTTCAGTCGTGTCCGACTCTGTGCCACCCCATAGACAGCAGCCCACCAGGCTCCCCCGCCCCTGGGACTCTCCAGGCAAGAACACTGGAGTGGGTTGCCATTTCCTTCTCCAATGCATGAAAGTGAAAGTGAAGTCGCTCAGTCGTGTCCGACCCTCAACAACCCCATGGACTGCAGGCTTCCAGGCTCCTCCGTCCATGGGGTTTCCCAGGCGAGAGTACTGGAGTGGGGTGCCATTGTCTTCTCCCTGCTGCTGCTGCTGCTAAGTCACTTCAGTTGTGTCCGACTCTGTGTGACCCCATAGACGGCAGCCCACCAGGCTCCCCCATCCCTGGGATTCTCCAGGCAAGAATACTGGAGTGGGTTGCCATTTCCTTCTCCAATGCATGGAAGAGAAAAGTGAAAGTGAAGTCGCTCAGTCTGTCCAACTGTTAGCGACCCCATGGACTGCAGCCCACCAGGCTACTCCGTCCATTGGATTTTCCAGGGAAGAGTACTGGGGTGGGGTGCCATTGCCTTCCCCGGCCTTCTCCCTAGGTCTGTCTATATATATCCACCATGGGTTCTTGCTTTTCTATTAGAACTGAAATTGCTGATAGTTGATCCTTTTTACCTACAGAAATAGCAAACGTATAAGTAGATACATAAGTATTTATAATCTAAGTAGATGAAATAAAATAAAGGAAAAGTTATATATGGGCTACTGGGGACGTGAGGCAGGGGCAGGGGTCCAGAGTGGTTTCCTGGGGCAGCTTTGCAGGATAGCTGAGGATAAAGTGGTACTTTAGGTGGCAGGAGGGGCACAGTGTGGGCACCACTCACGCCCTCACTCGGTCCATCTTTGTTAAGCGCTCACAATGTTCCATACCCAGGGCTCAGGCCGAGAGGACAGCCCATTTTATAATAAAATGGGCTATAAAACCAGTTATTATGTTCTAGTAACCTGCCCCGAGGACACGCAGCAAAGACACAGATGGGAGGACGGTGGTTGAGACAGGCAAAGGATCAGGCTGGGGAGTAAGACAAGGGAAAGAGGGTGCCACCAGAAAGGCTCTCATACCCGGCATGCACTGGACGCAGAAGACAGGAGAAACCAGTGGAGGCGTGCAGCAGAAGGGGGTTCCCAAAGAGTCCATTGGCCACATCACGGGGGAGCGTTCAAAGGGGAATGTGTGGGAGGCAGGAAGAGCGCTTGAAACTGTTTGGTTGGGAACACTGAGACCCTAAGGCTCACGGCGTCAGTGGACACACTGGCGGTCCGGTCCAGTGGAGCTTAGCGCTAAGGAAACCCTGAGAGTGATCATTTCCTCTAGGTATTCTGTGAGACCCAGCGGTGCTGGTGTAATCGGTTTCAATCTCTAGAAAACCTCCACTACCTTTCTGCATAAAGGATTCTGCTGCCAGATGGCTTTTTGTGCTAGGCTCTGTCCTGAAAATCCCTCCCTGGATATGTTTAAATTCAGATGGCATTCTCGGCTGGTAGAAGTTGCTTGTTTTAACACTTATGTTTATGGTGGAAGAGGTTTTAATCAAAGACGATGGAACGTCGTCTCTTCTGAATCCAGAGCTGTTTCTCATTCCACATGCCTCCTTGAATAGCATCAGGAATCTCGACTCTGCCTCTTAATGTTCGCAGTAGGATTTTTGAATCGACTGCTTCCTGTTCCCCCTGTTCTGCTAAGACAGACACGAGCCAGATTTGCTCCTCTGTTGGCACTCAAAACAGATGTCAACATGCCAATCACCAGAAAACATGATGATGCCCATTCAGAGTAATGACACAGCTCTGTCACCCTTCCTGACATGCCAAATGTAGTGAAAGCTGTTAATAATTATAGAAGATAGGCAGATTTCGATCTTTAAAATCAACCACACGAAGTGTTTTAAATAGACCATAGTAAATCCTAGCTCTAAGTCGTGTCTGACTCTTTGTGACCCCACGGACTGTAGCCTGCCAGGCTCCTCTGTCCAGCTAATTCTCCAGGCAAGAGTACTTGAGTGGGTTGCTATGCCCTTCTCCAGGGGCTCTTTGCAACTCAGGGGCTGAACCAGGTCTCCTGCATAACAGACGATTCTTTACCCTCAAAGCCACAGAGAAGTCGCTCAGTCGTGTCCGACTCTTTGTGACCCCATGGACTGTAGCCCACCAGGCTCCTCCATCCATGGGATTCTCCAGGCAAGAACACTGGAGTGGGTTGCCATTTTCTTCTTCAGGGGAATCTTCCCAACCCAGGGATCGAACCCAGGTCTCCCACATTAGAGGCAGACGCTTTAACCTCGGAGCCACCCCAAATCCTAGCTCTAGCTAAAAAAAGTGTTAATGTTACTATGTATGTAGTGAAGCTCAGTCAACCAAAGGTTGTGACAGGGCACAAAAATGGGACTTTAAAAAATTCAGACAATTCAGCAAAAGGCTATATTCTGGTGAAGTGCAGGATCATAAATTTAAATTTAATTTTTGAGATTCTCTGATCAAAAACAGGGCTAGACTATCATATCAGGCTTTCCCTTGTTATAATTAACGCTATTAGTCTGGCCACTCTGTATGGTCACCAACAAACCTTTTGGAGAAAGGTGGCCAGATGTTACAACCACATCTGTTGTCCTAGGGCCTGGGCAGAAAGGAAGTGGTAAAGCTGCTGACTGGTACATTTCATTCCAGCACTGGCAGTCTACTGTTGTTGTAATACCCACAATCGCAGCCAACAGAATTCCCCCTAAAACAATGAAGCATCGTTACTTCCTGAAAGTAAATCTCTTTTTAAAGCGCACTTGTGGGAAAAAGTCACCTCTAATGTCCCATTTACTGAAGAGAGAAGCAGGACTGGCATTCCTCTAAGGGAGTAACAACGGAGATTTATGTTGCCATCTGTCTCTGGTAGATTTAAATGTTTATGTCTCCCATAGCTGTAGGGTTTTGGCAGCAATATTGTTGATAGCCAAGAAGAAAAGATGTGATTAAAATTGAGACTAAGAGCAGGAAGCGATCTGATCCAATAAGATACTTTGTCATCATAACGTACTGCCTCTCTTTCTCAGTTATTCTGCTCCCCTGCTGACACATTTTTTTTTCCCCCCATTCATCTGGAAAAAAATCAATGATCTCTGAGATTTACCTCAGCTGTGTGTGTGTGCGTGCTAAGTCGCTTCAGTCATGTCTGACTCTTTGCAACCCTGTGGACTGTAGCCCACCAACTCTGTGCATGGGATTCTCCAGGCAAGAATACTGGGGTGGGTTGCCATGCCCTCCTCCAGGGGATCTTCCTGACCCAGGGATCGAACCTGTGTCTCACACGTCTCCTGAACTGGCAGGTGGCTTCTTTCCCACTAGTGCCACCTGGGAAGCCCTTATCTTAGCTGAGTCTCTGTCAAAACTTCCTAGAGTCCAAACACTTGGTAACTGTGGGAAAGAGAAAGTGAGCAAGGTGGTGTGGAAGGTGTCTCCTGGAACAATAGAATCCTGTGTCTCACACGTCTCCTGAACTGGCAGGTGGCTTCTTTCCCACTAGTGCCACCTGGGAAGCCCTTATCTTAGCTGAGTCTCTGTCAAAACTTCCTAGAGTCCAAACACTTGGTAACTGTGGGAAAGAGAAAGTGAGCAAGGTGGTGTGGAAGGTGTCTCCTGGAACAATAGAACCTGATTTTCAAAACAACAGTGAAGACATCATTGGAAAACTTTGAAAGAAAACTTGCCTGCTCTGCTTCCTCTAAAGCTTTGTGGATTTCAGTCATTTCCCTTCTGATTCCAATATGGTAATCTTTGGATTATGCAAAGATTTTAACATTTTCTGTACCATTTATTTTAATGTAAATTATTCACTGAATAAGGCATGTATATTAAATCTTTCCTTTTTTTTCCCTCTGGAATAACTCACTCTCCCTAAGGATGTGAACAATAGGATTTGTGTTTGAGCAAGCTGTTAAAAACAAGTCTTAAGCTTTAGGAAGGAATCACTTGTAACTCAGTTATTTCTAAAAATAAATAAATAAACCCAAGGGAGTGTAGAGGGCAGAGAGAGAATGATGTAGAGGAAAAAGAACAAGCACTTCATTTTCATGAAATGCAAGATACACTCTAAATATGGAAACAGAGACTCCAGTAATCTCTGAGGGCTGAGCCATCACTCCCTGACAATATCCTCAGACATCAAAATACACCCTTTCATTTGTCAGCCTGCAGAGGAAAATCTCTGCACCCTGAGAAATTCTCTACACTTAGAAAACGTTGGCACACAGTCTCAGAGCTATGGCCACAGAATTAAACCTGATAGAAGAGAGATTTTGTTCCTTGAATGAGGCGGAGTTAAAAATCAGATTGTCCTGGAAGATGTTATTTTTGTTGTAGTTGTTTAGTTGCTAAGTCATTTCCAACTCTTCTGGGCTGTAGCCTGCCAGACTCCTCTGTCCCTGGGATTTCCAACTCTTCTGGGCTGGGATTTCCCAGGCAAAAATACTGGAATGAGTTGCCATTTCCTCCTCAGGGGATCTTTCCAAGCCAGGGATCGAACCTGTGTCTCCTGCAATAGCAGGTAGATTCTTTACCACTGAGCCACCAGGGAAGCCTTGAATGGGATGGAGTTGAAAACGAGATTGTACTTGAAGATGTTATTTTAGTCCCCTGCAAAGCATTTAAAGCTAGACACATGCTTATTTAATTCTTTAGCACAGCAGGGTTTTGTGTTGTTTTTTTTTTAATTAGTATTAAAAAGCTCCTTACTCAGGCTAAATCAAATCTATGCATTAGCAAATCTTAGAGACTAGAGACGGAGGGAACGCTGAGTGTTGGCTACTTGAGGAGGGTTCTTTATCCTTTGGGATAGTGGCTGCCTGGCTTAGGGATGCAGGAAATAATGAGGAACAGAGAACAAAACTCCTCTGTATAACATGTGGTTTCCGCTGAGGAAAGTGGGACTCCAGGCAGTTATCACCTCCAGATTCAAAAGCAAAGGTTTCCCAAGTGCTTACGGGGGATAACACGCAGTTGCAAATAATTGTTAAAGCAAAGACCTAGCTTCCAGGACTTCAGGAAGATCCCAGTCTTGGATTTTCTCCCGTTCTACCAAACTCCAGATCAGTAAGCAAACACTTACTAGGACAGTGCCTATAAGAGTTGTGGCAGTTTTAACGCAAGTTGAAACAACTCCCATCGAGAGGTCTCATTCCCTTCCCTTTAAATACGGGGCTGGTCTTAGTGACTTGCTTCTGATTAAGAGTTGTACGTGTGTGCTCAGGCGAGTTCGACTCTTTGCGACCCCATGGACTGTAGCCCACCAGGCTCCTCTGTCCAGGGGATTCTCCAGGCAAGGATACCATTTCCTCCTCCAGGGGATCTTCCTGACTCAGGGGTTGAACCCACCTCTCTTGTGTCTCCTGCACTGGCAGGCCGATTCTTTACTGCTGGGTCACCTGGGAAGCCCTAACCAAGAGTAGGTAGGAGAAATACGTCTGTGTGGCTTTCGAGGCCTTCTATTTGGTTCTCTCTCTCTGGAGGCATATTCTCTGGCATGGAAACCGTCATGCCAGAGAAACCGCAGAGAGAGAGCATGTAGAGACAAACAGAAGATGCCTTTGGAGACCCAGCCGTTCAGGTCTTCCCAGCCCGTGAGCCAGATGCATGAGTGCAGAGGCACTTGAGTTCGCTCCAGCCCCAGCAAGCTCTGAGTTCTTGAGCCAGAACCACCCAAACAAGCTGATCCAGAATGTTGGATCCAAAGAAACCATGAAAGAGAACACAGCTGAATGCTGCTTTTAGCCTACCAATTTGGGGGTGACTTGTCTCAAAACAACAGACAAATGGAAACAGTTTGGTACCTAGAAGTGAGTCGTTGCCACGACAAACCTTAAAAACACGTAGCAGTGGTTGGGGGCTTGGAGAGAGGGTGGAGATGGAAGAGCTTTGAAGAGGTTGTTGGAGAAGGATTAAAGGAAAGTGAGGAAGGTGTGGTGGAAGCTGGAAGAAAGGATTCCTTGCTTATGAAATAGTGGAAAATCTAGGAATACTTTCACCAATGGTAACATGAAAAATGGGACTACCCTGGTGGTTGAGATAGCAAAGAATCTGCCAGCAATGCAGGAGACCTGGGTTCCATCCCTGGGTCGAGAAGATCCCTGGAGAAGGAAATGGCAACCCCCTCCAGTTTTCTTGCCTGGAGAATCCCATGGACAGAGGAGCCTGGTGGGCTACAGTCCATGGGTTACAAAGAGTCTGAGCAACTGACATACAACATGAGAAACAGAAAATGTATCGAAGAAACTCATGATCTAGTAAGATGTCCAGGCAGAGTGCTCAAGACACACTTGATTCTTCCAGCTGCCTGTGGGAAATACAAGAGGAGAAAGATGAAATAAAGAATTGTTAATTATAAAAGAGCCAAGAGCGGGGGTTCAAAAAATAAAGCTATTCCTCAGCTTAATCTTCTCTGGATGGCTAAAGAGGCTAAAATTAAAACAGGTCATTTATATCTAAAGATGAAGGCAATGGTGAGGAACCCTATAAGATTTCAACCAGATTTGAGGTTGTGCCAAATAGATTTTTTCAAAGCATCAAAAGTCCCTCGAAAAATATGAAAGGCATGCTTTTTAGATGTTTTCATTCAACAAAAATACTTTAAAAAATCTTAAGGGCACAGGCCTGCAGTAGCCATGGAGGGAAAGCAGTGATAAGGAATCCACCTGTCAGTGGGTGGATTCAGTCCCTGGGTAGGGAAGATCCCCTGGAGCAGGAAATGGCAGTCTGTGCCAGTATGCTTGCCAGGAAAACTCCATGGACAGAGGAGCCTGGCAGGTGCAGTCCATGGGGTTGCAAAGCGTCAGACACGACTGAGTGACTGGGCACACACACAGAGCCCACAGACAAGGGAGAGGAAAGCTTGTGTGGATCCTCACAAGACTGATGAGAAACAACAGACGAAGCAGAGTTGTACTAATGAGAACATTGCCAGCTCAGTCTATAAGGAACAGAGGTGCCATACAAGGAAACGAGGCTTTTGGACTCCCAGAGAGCTATGGGAAAGAAGCAGGCTGAGATAGCGACACAGCCATAAAAATTTTGTAGAACAGGAGGGATAACTCAGAGGGAGGCCACAAGAGCCCAGAGAATGACGTCAAGAGCCAAGGAGAATCATTACTTGGAAACCGTGTGTGTTAGTCGCTCAGTAATGTCCGACTCCTTTGCCATTCCATGGACTATAGCCCTCCAGGCTCTCTGTCCACGGAATCTTCCAGGCAAGAATACTGGAGTGGGTTGCCCTGCCCTCCTCCAGGGATCTTCCTGACCCAGGGATCTTCCTGACCCAGGGATCTTCCTGACCCAGGAATCTAACTCGCACCTCCTGCATTGCAGGCAGATTCTTTACCATCTATAAGCCACCAGGGAACCCCTTAGGGAGCCATACTGAGCTCTAATCAAGGAACTGGCAGGGACTTTCCTGGTGGTCCAGTGGTTAAGAATCTGCTTTTCAATGCAAGAGACATGGGGTTTGATCCTTGGTCAGGGAAGCAATCAAAAGTGAAAGTGAAAGTTTGTCACACAGTTGTGTCTGACTCTGCAGTTCCACTAGGCTCCTCTGTCCATAGACTTCTCCAGGCAAGAGTACTGGAGTGTGTTGCCATTTCCTTCTCTAGGGGATCTTCCTGACCCAGGGATCGAACCTGGCTCTCCTGCATTGCAAGCAGATTCTTTACCAACTGAGCGACTAGGGAAGCCCAACAAACACATAAATAAAGTTGAAAAAAAAATAAAAGGAACTGGTAACGTGCCTGGTTTGATTTTAGAATGCTACAGACTGATTATGGTGATTGCTAGAGACTCAGAAATGTGTATAGTGGCTCTCCCATGCCTATCCCACCAAACAGCTACATACCTATGCAAAGTATGTTGGCTATAGGGAGCAAATAACTTGTCACTTGAGTTCACAGATCTTCAGCCCAAGAACTGGACTCAGGAAGCTGTCACTGAGAGTCTGCACTTACAGAGCCTCGTCTGCAGCACCTGAACTTGACTTGGATGATGGAACACTGGACCTCGTGTGAATGGATGTCATCCAGAAGCAATATGAGGGAAGGGGTGAGTGTGTTTTGCTTCCCAGGTAACACTAGTGGTAAAGAACCTACTTGCCTATGCAGGAGATGTAAGAGGTGCCAGTTCAATCATTTGGTTGGGAAAATCCCCTGGAGGAGGGTGTGGCAACCCACTCCAGTATTCTTGCCTGGAGAATTCCAGGGACAGAGGAGTCTGGTGGGCTACAGTCCANAAGAACCTACTTGCCTATGCAGGAGATGTAAGAGGTGCCAGTTCAATCATTTGGTTGGGAAAATCCCCTGGAGGAGGGTGTGGCAACCCACTCCAGTATTCTTGCCTGGAGAATTCCAGGGACAGAGGAGTCTGGTGGGCTACAGTCCATAGACTCACAAAGAGTTGGACACAACTGAAGAGACTTAGCATGCACTCACGAGTATATTTTGCATGTGGGATCAATATATATAACTTGTGGTCAGAGGGCAGGCTGTTGTGGTTTTACAGCATACCCACAATTTTTTGACATTCTTTTCACCAAACGATGGAGTCTAATTCTCCTCCCTTTAAATATAGGCTGGACTTTGTGACTCACTTCTAACAGATGCAATGCCAGGTCATAAAAAGCAATACACCTTCTCCCTGGTTCTCTTCTTCTCTTGGTGCATGTGTTGGGAGCCTTGAGCCACCGTATGAACTTGAGCCATCATGCTTAAGAGGCCTTGTGGAGGAATCACATCCAGTTAGAGGTGCTCTGCCCTGGCTGTTTCAGCCCCAGCTCTTTGAGACTTCCCAACTCTGGCACCAGATATATGAGTCATTGTTCATTCGCTCAGTCACGTCCGATTCTTTTTGAACTGCAGCACACCAGGCTTCCCTGTCTTTCACCATCTCCTGGAGCTTGCTGAAACTCATGTCCTTTGAGTCAGTGATGCCATCCAACTATCTCATCCTCTGTTGCCCCCTTCTCCTCCTGCCCTTAGTCTTTCCCAGCTGCAGTGTCTTTTCCAACTAGGTTGCTCTTTGCATTAGGTGGCCAAAGGACTGGAATTTTAGCTTCAGCATCAGTCCTTCCAATGCATATTCAGGGTTGATTTCCTGTAGATTTGTGAGTGATGAGCCTTAAACATGACTCTGGCTAAGCCACCATCTGACGTTAGTCTCATGAGAAATCTCAAGCCAGAATAACCCAACTGAACTGTTCCTGATCTCCTGACCCATAGCATTATGAGAGATGCTACTAATAAGTAACTGTTGTTTTTAAGACACTAAATTTTGGAGTGATTTGTTAAGTAGCAATAGATAATCAGAACTTGGGGTACCAGTCACATTTTATTCTGCATAAGTGAGAATCCCTAGGGTTCTTCAGCAAGATGGTAACCCAGAAACATGTGCAAAGCCAGTTGTCAGTGTGGGTTGAGATGAGTATGTGCTTAGTTGCTCACTCATGGCCTACTTGGCCTACTCTTGTGATCCCATGGAGTGTAGCCCACCAGGCTCCTCTGTCCATGGGATTTTCCAGGCAAGAATACTGGAGTGGGTTGCCATGCCCTCCTCCAGGGGATCTTCCCAATTTAGGGATCGAACCCAGGTTTCCTGCACTACAGGTGGATGTTTTACCATCTGAACCACCATGGAGTTTTCCCCTGAAACATCCTCCCAAAGCGTATAGAGCTGATGCCCAGGGGCTGGTCTAGGAGGGGCTGTTTGCCAAGGATATGGACAGGCTGTGACGCAGGGGACTGCGGTGTTCACACGCACACATGCTACATGCTGCCAGGTTTTGGTGAGGAGTCGAAGAATTCTAAGTGCAAACCTGGTTTTCTAGGTCATTATGAAGATGTATTTGTCAAGGTAAGAGAATAGGGTTTTTTTTTTAACATTTTGTCAGTTGCATTTAGAGTTTGAAATATTTAGTTATATGGTAAATGGGCTTCCATTTTGACTCTGCTCTGGGTCTTGCAAGTGCCAGGGCTGGTCCTGGCCTACACCATCACCAGGGCCCATTTTAAACCAAGGAAAGCAACCCACAGTCCCCGGGACAAATCCCTGCCCACTCCATGTTTTTATACAGTCTGTGAGCTACCAATGGGCTTTACTTTTACAACAGCTTTTAAAAATCAAAAGCAAAATATTTCATAACATATATATATGTGAAAATTACATGAAATTCAAACTTCAGTGCCCCATAAATTGTTTTATGGGAACACAGCCATGCTCACTCATTTATGTATTGGGCACGGCTGCTTTCACACTCTAACTGAATCATGAGTCAAGCCTGCAGTGAGCTGACAGAGATGGTACAGCTGAGAAAGTGGAATTTACTGTCTGGCTCTTAGAGAAAGTTTGTCTGCTCGCTTCCTGGAGGAGCAGACAGACAGGAGGAAGGGAAGGGTCTTGCAGCTCTCTCGTGGGGTGCATGATAGAAATACCTGCTGAGCACCCAAACAGACCAGTGCCAGGGACCCACCCTCCATATTCCTAGAGTGAATTGGTCTGGGGTATGGGTGCCTTCCAAGCCTTCCCATGATTCTAATGAGAGCCAGAGCTTCGAGCCACTGGGCTGAGGGGATTGGATACCTGAGGGTCTGAATTTCCCAAACGTTCGGCAGAATAAGAACTTGTTCTTGCTTGCCCCAAGGCTCTGCAAGCTCCCCAGTTACTCCATTTGGCCGAAGATGGAGGGAGAGGAGAGTCATTGTTTGACAGTGTAGTAGGATGTATTAGCTAAGCTGTGTGTGAGCAAGCTAAGTGGCTTCACTTGTGCCTGACTCCTTGCAACCCTATAGATGGTAGTCTGCCAGGCTCCACTGTAGGTTCTCCAGGCAAGAATACTAGAGAGGGTTTGTCAGATCCTCCTCCAGGGGATCTTACCCACCCAGGGATGGAATTCATGTTTCTTACATCTCTTGCATTGGCAGGCGGGTTCTTCACCACTAGCGCCACCTGGGAAGCCCTCAAACCGCTAAGCTGCATTTGAACCTAAATCCTTGAACCGCTGCTTCAAACACATGTCCCCGGATGGCCCCAGCATTGCCGCATCACTTGGGCAGGCAGACTTTGCCTGCTATAGTAGGTACCCCTGCCGGGCCCCTTCTTAGGATTCACTCCAACAGGGAATCCTCACCCCATCTTTGCCGCGTGCCCGCTGTAATTATTGGTGGTCTCGCAGGGAAGGAGAAAAGAGACAACTCTATCAGAATCCCGTTCCCCCCCGCACATTCAGCACCGTCAGCGGAGGCTGGCTCGGGGGGCTGCAGGCCTGCTCTGCGCTATTATTGTGCCTGGCTTCGGCTCAGCATGCCTCAACGCAGACAATATCGCACACCGAGAGCACAGGGATGAACGGTAAATACGAAGCCTGGGATTTTAAAAAAAAAAATCGTGTCAGTTTTCTCCTGATTTGTGTCCTTTATCCCAGCCCCCTCTGCTGTATAAGCCCCTCAAAGCTAATGCCCATAACGCCACCACCCACTGGTAGCAGCAGGCTACTGGACCGCGGCGGGGGCCTCGTGGCAGAGCTTTCACAATGCCCGCCATTCTTCAGCGGCCAGGACGTGTTAACCTAAGCGGCACCGGGTTGCTCCAACACCTTCCCCTCTGGTTTCTCTTTCCTCTGGGGACCAACAGCAAGTGGAGGAGTGCCGCCCCCCTGACTCGCATCGCTTGCCTCAAGGAGCCTACGTCACATGCTCCCACCTGGCCGAGCTGGACCCGCCCCCCGGCCCCCACCTGCTGAAAAAGCAGAGGGAGACCCTGGGCATTTATGGAGCTGAAAGATGATCCTCGTCTCCACTGCTGCATTTAAAAAGTTAGACCTATTTCTCAGAGCTATTTCTTTGGCCTTCTGTGGATCCCAGCTCTCCACCTGCTTGTGGGATGACGTCACCCCAGGGAGGCAGCAGAGCCCCGCCCCGCCCCAAGGCTACTGCGAACGGTGTCAGCAATGGGCATCTATCTGCTCGCCTGTGGATCACCAACGGGGGATGATGGCGTACGTTTCGCTCCCTGGAAACAGCCGCAAGGAACGTGTTATTGTTCCGACCCTTGTACAGTTCTAATCAGTTTCCAAGGTCACTCGTGGCTCCCATCTAACTAAGAAATGTGCCTATTTTCTCCATCTTGGTTACCATGAAGTCTGCCTCTACGCCAGGGGTCCCCAACCCTCCCCGCAAGCAAGCCCGTGACCTGTTAGGAAGCCCACCACAGCGCGTGAGTGGTGGGTGAGCTGATCAGAGCTTCATCGGCCCCTCGCCATCGCTCCCCGTCACTGGCATTACCACTGAATCATCCTGCTTCCCTCCCCACCCCCTCAACCCCACCGCCCCCCTCCACTGGGAA
>SJYX01000771.1:26752-59204 GCA_006410675.1 Oreotragus oreotragus | reverse complement strand
TTGCCATTTCCTCCTCCAGGGGATCTTCCTGACCCCTGTCTCTTATACACATCTAGATGTGTATAAGAGACAGCTCCCCACCCCCTCAACCCCACCGCCCCTGTCCACGGAGAAAAACTGTCTTCCATGAGACCGGTCCCTGTTGCCAAAAAGGCTGGGGACCGCACCTCTACACCCTCCCCGTCTCAGAACCCACTGGGGAGGCCAGAACTGTGTGGAAACATGCGTGCCTTTGACAGAGATGACTAGATGCTTCAGGGAAACGGCAGGGGCAGTTGAGGGCTGGAGATGCAGGGCTCTCGTGAGCTCTTGCAATTCACATCATGCAATGTGAATTCACTCTTGCAATTCACATCAACTGAGAGCACTTAAGTTCGGTTCTGTGACAGTGTCAGCTTGTGGGGCTTATAAACTGTATCATCACAGGAGTTATCGGAAAAGGAGCCAGGAAAGGGAAACCGGAAGTACTTGCTGCTGGGGGGTGAGGGTCTGCTCAGGGGGAGAAAGCGAGGGTCCAGCTCCTCTTAGCATGAGATATGAATTTTGATATTCTCTCCTTGAAGAGAAACACTTAAAGATCACCCAACTGCATATCTACAAGTTGGAAAAAAGCAAGCAGTGTGGGGAAAAAAAAAAGTGAGCAGATTTTACACATTTTTTTTTGTATTCCTAATACTTAGTGATGTGCCTGGCAGTTTAGACGCTGAAAAATATTTGTTGGATCAAAGAATGAATGAATGCATGCCCATGTGTTGTGAACTTTATTATCAATTCATGGGGATTTGTTTGGGGTTATGAAGATCCAACAAGAAAGAAGAGGTGGTGATAGAAATGAGACTGGCCTCCCCAGGTGGCAGGTTCCCTCCCAGGGCAGTGCCCAGCAGTGCTGGGTCAGGTGCGGGCGCCCGCTCGGCAGGGTTCAGAGAACTGTGCTCTGTTCCCAAAACAGTAATGCCTCTGACAGAATGTCAGCATGTTTAGGCTTTGATTTGTATTCAGTGGAGGGTAACCTATTCACCTTTCTCCTTTGCCTTTATCAATCCTAAAGGAAATCAACCCTGAATATTCATTGGAAGGACGGATGCTGAAGCTGAAGCCCCAATACTTTGGCCACCTGAGCAAACAGCCAACTTGTTGGAAAAGACCTTGATGCTTGGAAAGACTGAGGGCAGGAGAAGAGATCAACCAAGGGTGAGATGGCATCACCAATTCAATGGACATGAGTTTCAGCAAACAAAGCAAAGGGAGAGTTTAACAGATACCTGGTACATTCCGGCTAACTCCCTCCTTCGCACATCCAAAAGCATTGTATACTTGGTCTCTTATTTGCACTATTCCCCCCCCCCTCCCCGCCCCTTTTTTGGGCCACACTGTGTGGCTTGTGGGATCTTAGCTCACCAGTCAGGGATTGAACCCGGGCCCCCTGAATTAGAAGCGGGGAGCCGTAACCACTGACTGCCAGGGATGTCCCTATACTTTAAGCATGGTTGTGTCTAAGAGTTTTTAAGATGTTTCTTTGATGGAATATAAGGTGCTATTTGAGACTCACCAAGAAGATGTACCAAGAAAATGTACAGAGATTCTGCTATACTTTATTCCATATCATGTTACAAGAAAACAACAGTGACAGCTGACAAACCATTACGTCTTTCATAATACAGACAAATTACAATCGGTAACAAATATGCAACATGTATTATTCCATTCTCCTTTACTATGTGTCATTTTGAAGGATAACAGTTTTCTGAATGATGCTAGCTCATTTCTTAGGTACCGACCGCCTGTTAGAAAGTACACATTTCAGTGTATCATATTAAAAAAAAAAAAAGATAAAAGAAAAATTTTAAAAATCCACTCCCAACTAGAGACTCTAGATTTCGTATGTGCCTCTAAAATATGCTGCTATAGGAAGGGAATGAGGAGACTGCTTATTTGATTTGATTTTGTTTGGTTTGGTTTTTGGTGTCTGAGAAAATTACAAGGCAGTAGCACATATGGTTTCCTCTGCCTACAAGCTGGTAAGGGAGATGGAAGTTCTATGCAATTATGCAGCATATTCCTATGTATAAGGGGCAGGCAATAATCTACCCCAGTATGTACAGCCTAAACATCCTCTTATATAACAAAGATTACAAAACCAGTAATATTCACAGATGGTTATCTTTTGTAGACTCATTACCTAAGGTATTGATTACACTGGCTATCATGTACACACTGAGGAAAGGATACCAAGAGATCGTGCTTTCTGCAAGCTTGGAGGCTCCTCAGGGACTCTTCTTGTCACTCTTAGGAGGGAGGAATAGCTTCTCATCCTTGTGTCACTGGATGGACAGCCATTCCCACCATATACCCCTGTTTTTTTTTTTTTTTTTCTGAATACTGCAAACATTTTGTTTTTCCATGTCCTGTGTATCTTGTATTTTTAAGTCAACCAAACTTTCTTCAAGACAATGGAAAAGAAGTCCCAGGTTTCCTTTCAGAGCACTGTGTGTGCAGTCATGTGGATACAGCTAGCATGCTAACATGTTCTAACTACTCCAGCTGTTTGAACTGAAGCTACTCCTTCATATAAAAATATCTCACAAAACATTCCAGTGCTTTCTCAACAGAATAATAAATCTGCTCATGAACACAGTCTCGAGTGATTTTCACGGCTGTCCTCAGTGAGAGGAGAGGGAAAAAAGGAAAAGGTAGTTGCACGTGGGAGAGGAAAGAGAAGGAAACTTTGGATGTCCTGTACCAACGGCAAGCAAGGGGAACCAGAAGTCTCCTAAGTGAGCCCTTCTGAAACACGTCACTGTAATAAAACATATTCCTTTAACTGAGAAGTATCACATTTCATTTTGCAAGAGAAACTGTCAGTAATAGGGTCACAGATCTGTGCATAACTTAACATTTCTAAGTGAAGTCTTTAAACATTAACTATCTTCAAATTTTCAAGTTAGAAAGCTTATTATGTAGCAAGACTTCATCATCAGTTGCCCTTGGTTCAAACTTCATTAAGAACAAAAGCTGTGCCTCTCCCCCAGAATGAATAATTCAAACAAGTCACAGGAGAGGCTTGTTTTCTGATTGCAGGTCAAGTTTTCTTTCCATGTTTACTTTAAGAAATCCTAACGTAAATACACATTAAGTCAAAATCCCTCTGCAGACTTCCAAAGAGTTAGAATGTGTGAAAGAAGAACAGGAAGGAGTTCTAGGTGGCAAAGAGTAAACATTCTGGCCTTGGATAACTTTTCCTCTCTTTAAAATCAACCAGTAAATGGCTTAGCACTTAGAAGTTTACAATGAATGCTACTTTGGGGACAAGATGGATTGTGACCTTAACATCTAACCTCACATCCTATTCCAGGGAAAGTACCGTTTTAATGTTAAGAAATTCTGGGTCTGATTTCCTACGTGTACTGGGTTTGACCACAGAAAAGCTCTTCCTTTACCTGACGCTCAGGGAAAAGTCTTTGTCAAGCTGGCTGGTAATTCCTATTCTTGACCCTAGAAAGTGCGACTCTCCTCTCTAACAGGAAGTGTAAAACAAGGTACACGCCGGGATTTCCATAGGAACTGGTGTCCTGAGGAGCTGGGTTTCATGCTCTAGATGAAGCTTCCTAACTTCCCCATTAACCTCAGTGTTATTTGGCATCTGCAGCGGGGGATGCCCCACCAGGAACAGACCTGTGCCAGGCAGCACTCCCCTGGATCACAGTTCACACGCACAGTCCACATCTCGCTCCATGTCACATATTCGCCTTCATCCTCCAGGGTCTCTCAACTCCTTAAACGAGGGAAGCCGGGCCTTTCTATTTTTCCCCCCTTTCCATCTTTAAAGCAAGACTCCCGCCTTGTCTCTAACACCTGCATCCGTACAGTTATTCCCGGAGACTGTTTACAGTTAGGGTACCCAATGATGCCTTCCAATCAGCTTGGAATGTTTAAAAAAGAAAATGTGGTTCAAAGGTGCTTTGGTGTAAATGGGAAAATTTCACACTCTGGATAACTTGGTAATCTGCTTTTTCAATGTTGACTAGTAAAGACAGTATTTGGGGCTCATCCAGAAGATATAATTCTTTTGCACCCACGATTTAAACGTTCTGTTCCTCACTTTTCACCATTTAGAAAATACAAAGCATAACAAAGTGGATGGAAAAAATAAGATGTTGACAAGACCCAGAAAACATGTAAAAAGTTCCCTCAATTTCCAGAGGTTCAAAAGGAAGCGATTTATCCCTGTCTTTGTTCTTAATGTTTCATATTTGTTTCTTCACTTCCAGCCTGCTCGGAGAACAGTCATGCTATGTGGCTTGAAAATGCTAAGCAGATTCCGATATCTTATATAAATGTGCAGTTGTTTCCGAGGGGAAAAAAAAAAAAAAAAAGCACATTTGCAAACGTTCTCCAAAGGGAAGAGACAAGTGGTGTTCCACTGCCAGGGACCAAGTTGTCAAGTCAGTCAGACAACATGGGTTTGCTGCAGCTACAATTTTCCTTCCTGGTGTCTGCAAAACGTGCACCGCTCTCAAAGAAAACACACATTGTTTTATGCCACTATGTGGCTTTCAAGTACAGACATTACTGAAGAAGTGTGAACACCGAGTGTGTTGTCTTAATGCATTTAAGACATGACTGGTGAAAGCATAAAAACCTTTACGGAGACGCTGCGGTGCAGAGGGAAATCAAACAAAATCAAACGCAAAAGACTGAAAAGAATACATGCCATGTATCAGTAAGCAAAACTTAATCTTCACATAGTTCTTGGAAATCACAAGGTATCCAAATGCGTGCAAGGTTTTAAATAAATTGCGGAGAAAACAGGGTCTTGTCAGCTTCAATTTTCTTCTAAGTGAAATCCACCCCAGGGAGCGAAAGGAAACTGATCCATGAATCCCTTCGTATTATTGGCCACTTCATTAATTTTTTTTTTTTTTCACCGACTCAATGGACATGAGCTTGAGTCAACTCTGGGAGTTGGTGATGGACAGGGAGGCCTGGCATGCTGCAGTCCATGGAGTAACAAAGAATAGGACACAACTGAGAGACTGAACTAAACAATAACATATAGTAGCAAAACATACACAGTTTTTCATTATACTGTCCAAATCCAAGAGTGCCTTACACAATCCCTGAAGATACAAAACTAATGTCTGAGCTATAAAAAGATTTATCTTATGCAAATAAGTTTGAGTCCACAGAATCAGAGACTAATAAGTCACTCTCATGGTAGAAATATTATCTATTATTCCAGGACTGCTACCACATTTTGTCTGATATGTCTTATTGTGATTATAATAAAATGCATCATTACTGTTAATCATGTTGCCTCATTCTTAACTATCTAGTTAGAATTAATCTTGAATATAGCCCCTCTAAAATGACAAACAATGCTATTGTAAAAGCATCCAGTAGAAGCACTTTTCAAAAATATGTGGAGATAAATGAACTTTCAGGAGAGACTATGCAAATACGAAACTAGCAGCAGGTCTGCCGCCCTACTCTCCAGTCATCCTGAGAGAGCAGAACAGAACCTTCATGGATCAGCATACCCACCATGAAATCAAAGCTAAAGAACTGAGGAATCCAAAGTTTAATACAGTCGGGAGGGCCATCCAAACCCATTGGCAGAGAAGAGCCTAGAGACAGTGTCAACTGAACAGATGATCACAAAAGAGAAAATAATTGATAGGATTCCACTAAGAACTCTTTAGAATGTTTTTAAAAGTAGCATGCTTGTTACAGAAATTAGAAGAGAATTAGTTTTCACTCTAAAGGTTAAGGCATAGCTAAAGACGGCAAAGCTAAAGATGCCAGCTAAGGAAATATACAAGTTAAGAAGAGACCTTTTAAAAATATGAAATGTTTAAGAAGTATTAAAGATCAGACAAACCTTTTAGAAGGAAGTTAAAAAGACCAGCATAAAAGAATTAATAATTCAAATGGGCTAAGGCTATAGATGGCTTTAATAAATCTGTATTTTTTGGTAAGAACAAAAACTGACACCAAACAATATGGACAGATATGAAGTAATGAAGACTTAATAGAGATGACTTCTTATAAAAGGAGGTAAAAGGTATTTGGAAAATGTAAACACTTATAAAATCAGCAGACCCAGATGGCATGCATACTAAGGTATTAAGGGAACTAGCTAATGTACTTACTGAGCCACTTACAATTATTTTTGAAAAATCTTGGAGAACTGAGGAGAGATCAGAAAATTTAAAAACGGCAAATACCAATTTTCAAAATAGGGTAGGAAGTGAGTGCCTTGCAAATATCTTTTAAGTGACAATAATTTTCACTAAAACTTTAGAATAATTTTGAGAAAAGCATTCAAATTTCTAGGAGCCTATGAAATGATGAGTAACACACAGAGGGACATTAAAAAAAAAATCATGCTAAATTTGAATCTATATGATCCTAGATCTCATCAGATGCTATTTGCCAAATTACTTGTTTTTGGTTTAGATAATAAACACAATAATGTGGACTGACACTTCCTATAAATGGACTATATTGGTTAAGTGGGTATTTCTAATGAGGAATCACCAGGAAGAGTACTGAAGTCCATTTTAAATTAAAATATTTGCTAATAATTTAGAAAAAAAGGAGGGAGTAGCACACAGGCAAAATATAGTCAGCTCTAAATTGAGAACTCTTAACACTGGGCAAAACAGAAAAACACTACTAATATGAATTTGAAGCAATTAAAATGTAGACTCAAAAAAAAAAAAACCTTGAAAAAATACTAAATAAAAGTATTAAAGTGAAAGAATATAAAAG
The DNA here is from genome assembly GCA_006410675.1 of Oreotragus oreotragus. Classification (NCBI taxonomy): domain Eukaryota; kingdom Metazoa; phylum Chordata; class Mammalia; order Artiodactyla; family Bovidae; genus Oreotragus; species Oreotragus oreotragus. The sequence continues at coordinate 52,433 of SJYX01000771.1, read as the reverse complement.
ATATAATTTAATGGAAATATAAAAAATAACTAAAGATTCTGTAAGAAAACAGTAGATAACAGATTAATTCTTATTTCTTAATCCATCATTGCCCCCAAACACACGAGAGCTAGAAATCAATACATAAATAAAAGTATTATATTATGTATGGATCATTTTGATCAGACCATACACGAAATGGTGCTTAAAGTGCTGGCCTCCTAGTACTATAAAGATGCACACAGAGCAGAAGAAACTGCAAACAGAAAGACAGAAATGAGGGGTTATTTGTAAAGAAAATTTAATCAGTAAGAAATGAATGGCTTCAACTAAAAAGATAAAGATAGAATAAAACTTTCACATAGGAAATTTAGGAACACTGGAGATCTGGGAAGACATCTGGGAAATCTACACTGAAATGGCTATGTATGAGGTGTGAGTGAACCATCAAACTGTGTACTATTTGTACACAACAGACAACAGGAGGCAACAAAAGAAACAAGCTAGCATCCTAGTTGTAAGCAATTCTGTGAAACTACTCAGTTTTCACTTATCACCCAAACATGTAGCTTACAAAGAAATCTTTAGATCTACATATTCTGATTATCCTCTCTGCTGTTAACTAGAGCTGAAGAAACTCAAAAGTGATAAAACCAGTTGCCTCTGTTCCAGAAGAGCAACATCACGTGGTTTATAAAGATTAAATGAGTCAAACAATGCCCACCCTCCACAGACAAAATCAAAAAAGAAGTTGAATTACATATACTACAATGAATTCCTGGGTACATGGAAATTCAGATGAGTAAAATAAATTAAGAGCCTCATTATGGGCCTTTCAGATGAAGTAGTAACAGGTATGAATAGCAGATCCTACTTTGGGAAGGTTCATGGGTGTCCTCAGTCGGGTCCGGACACTCTTCATTAATATACGCTGCTCTGTTGGTAGCAGATGGTACTTCATAGCTTCAATGAGGTAATCTTTGCAAGCACTGCTATTCTTCACCAGTGCTTCTTCCTCAACCCTCTGAAAGAAGAAATCAGACTCACCCTATGAGGGGATAGCTAATTCACGATAAAATGACAAAGAAACAAGTGAAGAAGAAGAAAAAAGAATAACTATCTTCTGGTTCAATCTAAAAGTTACAGAGGCAAGTTTATAAATATCACTAAAAAAAATGCTTGACTATCTTGTCTGCAGAGAAAAACATATAAATAATAAAGAAGAACTGCAATGGAAATCATATACTTCGTTGTCAGTTACAGAATAATCTTTAGTAGTACTATGTTCATCTATTTGTTATCTTTAAGCCAAATTAAGAAATACTTTAAGCCAAACAGTAAGAAAAATTAGAAAATTGAGATAATGAGTCCTTCAAGCAGGGGAGGTAATATTATAAAGACAACCTTTTTAAACTTGAAAAAAAAATCCAGTAAAGGGATTCAAAATACTATAACAATGTGCCTATACCACAAATAAATCTTGTCCCTCCTATCCGTATCCTCAAGTGCAGGATAGGTTTCTTGTCTTTTTTTTTTTTCTGTTCATTTTCTTAAAGGCGGAGTACTGGTGATATACGACAACAAGTAAACAAGCTTCAAACAATTCTAAAATGTTCAGATTTAATGCAAATAAAGAAATGTTTCTTCATATTGATAAATGGCAGAAACCAACACAACACTGTAAAGCAATTATCCTCCAGTTAAAAACAAATAATTAAAAAAAGTTTCACTGGATGGCTTCAATTATAAATTAAAATGTTCTAATGAAGTGGATGAAACTGGAGCCGATTATACAGAGTGAAGTAAGCCAGAAAGAAAAACACCAGTACAGTATACTAACACATATATATGGAATTTAGAAAGATGGTAATGATAACTCTGTATGCGAGATAGCAAAAGAGACACAGATGTATAGAACAGACTTTTGGACTCTGTGGGAGAGGGAGAGGGTGGGATTATTTGGGAGAATGGCACTGAAACAGCATACTATCATGTAAGAAACAAATCGCCAGTCTAGGTTCGATAACAAGATTCAGGATGCTTGGGGCTGGTACACTGGGATGACCCAGAGAGATGATAATGGGGAGGGTCCTGGGAGGGGGGTTCAGGATTAGGAACTCATGTACACCCATGGTAGATTCATGTCAATGTATGGGAAAAGCAATACAGTATTGTAAAGTACAAAAAAAGTAAATAAATAAAGAGCAAAACAATAAAAATAACTGGGAAAAAATAAAAATAACTGGGAAAAATTTTTAAAAATTAAAATGCTGAAACGATCCTAGTATAAAGGAATGCTAATAATAAAACAGTAAATTTAAAATTTTTCAGAGACTACTAAAGATCCATTTATTGCTATTTGTTTCAAATAACCCGGTTTTCTTCAGCTTAGAATTCCATTCTATTCCATTCCATTCACTAATTAGAGGAGGCTAACAGAAGGAAGGCAACAGAGATGCAGAAATGACACAGAACTACAGATGTGGTTTCTGCATGTACTTACATCACCACAAACAATGCTTCCACAAGCTCCAGTACTTGCTTATGCAAATCAGATACTGGGGAGAAGCAAACTTTGGGAAGTAGCCCAAGAGGTAGCAGTTGCCGAGGACATCAGGTATATTTACTTCCCTATGCCCGGTTACCACTGTGTAAAGAGAATCTACATGCTGTTGCCCCAGTGACATGGTGCATACTTTGGTGTTCTGCAAATACTTTTACCTGAACTAAATATTCCCGAGGAAGCAAAGGTAACCGTACATGTTCCATCAGCCGAGCCATAAATTCTTGCCTCACATCCTTGTCATGATTCACCCAAGCTATTACTGCTTCAAATACCTTGCAGAGAATATGAGGGAAAGAAAAGTAATGAGTTACGTACCAAGGTATCTGAATAAAATACAAGGAGATTACATTTTATATAACACTCATGCTAAGACATCCAAGTTTTATCCATGGTTGAAGTTTTTCAAATCATGACTATGCTGTTGCTGTTCAGTTACTCAGTTGTGTCCAACTCTTTGTGAACCCATGGACTGCAGCACGTCCTTCATCATCTCCCCAAGTGTAAGCTTCAGGGGCCAGTCTAGAGGAAGCAGCTCAGTGTGGAACCTGTTAAACTTTGCTCAAACTCATGTCCACTGAGTCGGTGATGCCATCCAACCATCTCATTCTCTGCCATCCCCTTCTTCTCCTGCCTTCAATCTTCCCCAGTATCAGGATCTTTTCCAGTGAGCTGGCTCTTCACAGCAGGTGGATGGCCAAAATACTGGTGCTTCAGCATCAGTCCTTCCAATGAATATTCAGGGTTGATTTCCTTTAGGACTGAATGGTTTGATCTCCTTGCTCTCCAAGGGACTCTCAAATCTTCTCCAACACCACAATTAGAAAGTATCACTTCCTTGGTGCTCAGCTTTCCTTATGGTCCAACTCTCACATCCATACATGACTACTGGAAAAACCATAGGCTTGACTAGATGGACCTTTGTCAACAAAGTAATGTCTCTGCTTTTTAATACGCTGTCTAGGTTTATCACAGCTTCCTTCCAAGGAGCAAGCATCTTTTAATTTCATGTTTGCAGTCACTGTCTGCAGTGATTTTGGAGCCCAAGAAAATGAAATGTCACTGTTTTCTCTTCTTTCCCATCTATTTCCCATGAAATGATGGGAGTGGATGCCATGATTTTAGTTTTATGAATTCTGAGTTTTAAGCCAGCTTTTTCACTCTAGCACCACTCTATCCGCAGCCACTGATGGACATTCAAGTTGCTTCCACATCTTGGTTATTGTAAAAAATGCTACAGGCAAAGGGGAATGCAGATATTCCAAGACTGTTTTCATTTCCTTTGGATATACACTCAGAAGTGGGACAGCTGGATCATATGGTAGATCTACTTTTAATTAAGTATGTACTTTAATAAGTATGTTTAGTACTTTTATGTATTTAGTGAGTACTTTTCGCTGGGTATTTACTATACTATGTATTTCACCTAGAACATTATCTAATCTTCTTGAACTTCAGTGACAGAGATGATAATTTGAAGATATATGATCTAATTCATTGTTGACAACCTTTCCAAACTGAACTTGGTTCTACTAGATTAAAATCTAAAGTCCCTTTTGAATAAAGCACCCAAAATAATAAAGCAAAGTAATACCTGGAATAACAATCATCTACTCTTAGCATTTTTGGCTTTTACTCTGGGTTTGCAAAATGCTGGACCACATACTTCTAAATAATATGCATAACAGATTAACTGTCTTTCATCATAATAGTAGAATGTATTAAATGAGATATTTAAAATTTAAAAAATCTGAATAGTAAGGACATTAAACATATACCTATGAGAAAGTTAATGAGCTATGAAGAAGATAGTATTTAACCACATAATTTCCTTCCAGACTGATGAGAATATAACCCAATAATCTTTAAAGGGTTATAGAAAATGTTTGATGATATGTAAATAACTGGGAAGCAAAAATTAGGTTATTGTACTGCAAATACAGAGCAAGACACTAAAAATAATCTACACTATAATTAACATGCCTCTTCAATTCATTCAGTCCACAAGTACCTTTATGTGCCAGATGCTAGAGATTAAGAGGGTCCTGCCAATTTTATCTGCTATTTCTTGGTTCTCTCTTCTCCACCTCTCTTTCTACCACCCTACACCAAACAGATCTTACTGCACACTGGTAACTTCAGCATCCTCCCATCTGATCCTCACCCAACTTCTGATCTATTATGCATATCACCATTTTAGAGCTAGTCTCTAAAAATGGTCCCTAAAAAAAAAAAAATAATAAAAAAAAATAAAAATGGTCCCTAGTAAAACCATTTCTCTGGTATCCATACCTTATATAGTAACCTCACACACAGGAATCTAAGTTGACCCTAAGAAACCAACAGGGAAGGTTATGGAAGCAGTATTGTGGAGTCATATTTGTTCTGGTGTCTTGAAATGCTCCTGTGAGGGGAAGCCAGATGTCATGTAAGAAGTCTGATTACTGGTGGTGAGATGCCATGAGAGACCCAAGCCAGTTACAAAGAATAAGTAGGTGGGAGAATACCAGCCAACAATCGGCCCAGGAGCCAGACAAGTGAGTGAAGAACTATCCTGGGTGTTCCAGACACACAAGATGCCATGGGCAAAGGGACTGAAGCCTCAGGTATGTGGCTCCAGTTAGAACCATGCCACCTGTCAAGCCAACCCAGCTGAAGCCCCAGGCCCTGAAGAGCAGAGACAAACTGTCCCCACGTGCCCTGGATGAATTCTGTTCGCAGATTGTGAACCTAAGAAAATGGTTGGTGAGGTTGTTATGTAGTAGTAGAAAACCAGAATAGTATCCATGACATGTCTGCTGCTAAGTCACTTCAGTTGTGTCCGACTCTGTGCGACCCTATAGATGGCAGCCCACCAGGCTCCACCATCCCCGGGATTCTCCAGGCAAGAACAGAGGAGTGGGTTGCCATGTCCTTCTCCAATGCATGAAAGTGAAAAGTGAAAGTGAAGTCACTCAGTCGTGTCTGACTCTTCGCAACCCCATGGACTACAGCCTACCAGGCTCCTCCTCCTATGGGATTTTCCAGGCAAGAGTACTGGAGTGGGGTGCCATCGCCTCCTCCGATGACCTGTCTACAGGGTAGGTATTATGGCATTCTCCTACTGCTAAGAACTCTTCAGATGCTCTTCATCACCAGGATAAAGTCAATTTTCTTTAACAAGGCTGAGAAGGTACTTTATGTCATCTCCCATCTTGTCTCCAGCCACTGTGCCTACACATACACTCTCTGTGCCTACACACATACACACTCTCTGTGCCTACACACACACACTCTCTGTGCCTACACACACACACATACACTCTCTGTGCCTACACACACACTCTGTGCCTATAAACACTCTCTGAGCCTACACACACACCCGTACACACTCTGTGTGCCTACATACACACACTCTGTGCCTACACACACACTCTCTGTGCAAACACATACACACATTCTGTGCCCACACACACATACAAACTCTGTGCCTACACACTCTCTGTGCCTACACACACACACACACACACACACAGTCTGTGCCTATACACACACTCTCTGTGCCTACACACATACAGTCTCTCTGCCTACACATACACGCACACACACACACACTGTCTGTGCCTACACACATACTGACTGTGCCTACACACACAAACATTCTGTGCCCACACACACAGACACACACTGTGCCCACACACACATACAAACTCTGTGCCCACACACACACTCTCTGTGCCTACACACACACACACACACTCTCTGTAGTGCCTGTCTCTTATACACATCTTCTGTGTTTCCTGTCTAGAGAAGATCCTTTAGCTTTTTTTGGAGAGCTGGTTTGGTGGTGCTATATTCTCTCAGCTTTTGCTTGTCTGGAAAGCTTTTGATTTCCCCTTCATATTGAATGAGATCCTTGCTGGGTACAGTAATCTGGGCTGTAGGCTATTTTCCTTCATCACTTCAAGTATGTCCTGCCATTCCCTCCTGGCCTGAAGAGTTTCCATTGAAAGATCAGCTGTTATCCTTATGTCACAGTCTGTGCCTATACACACACTCTCTGTGCCTACACACATACAGTCTCTCTGCCTACACATACACGCACACACACACACACTGTCTGTGCCTACACACATACTGACTGTGCCTACACACACAAACATTCTGTGCCCACACACACAGACACACACTGTGCCCACACACACATACAAACTCTGTGCCCACACACACACTCTCTGTGCCTACACACACACACACACACACTCTGTAGTGCATGTGCACTATGCTGTTGCTGCTGCTAAGTCGCTCCAGTCGTGTCTGACCCTGTGCGACCCCAGAGATGGCAGCCCACCAGGCTCCCCCGTCCCTGGGATTCTCCAGGCAAGAACACTGGAGTGAGTTGCCATTGCCTTCTCCAAAGCATGAAAATGAAAAGTGAAACGGAAGTCGCTCAGTTGTGTCTGACTCTTCGCGACCCCATGGACTACAGCCCACCAGGCTCCTCCGTCCATGGGATTTCCCAGGCAAGAGTACTGGAGTGGGGTGCCATCACCTTCTCCGGTATAGGCACTACAGTATAAACTATAAAGATACACTATAAACTCTAATCTTACTAAACCAACCAAATGCAATCATTCTTTCACATCTCTTTATATTTACGTATTCTGTTCCCTCTACCTGGGCTGCCCTTTCCACTCCCACCCATCCTGTTTCCCTGGAAAACTCATACTCACTTTAAAAAAAACTTGGATCATACACTGGAGTCATGCTAAATACCAATCTCTATCCAAAGAATGATTACATGCTCCTATTGGATCCTCTACAGCATTCTGTGATCATTTATTACCTCACTGGTTGTTCTGCTGGTCATAACTAAAGAATTTTATGTTGTCAATCTTCTTATATCCAGAATTCCATAGCAATATCTGGTAAACAGTAGAAACTCAACACACATCTATTAAACATGAATAGTAGTGTCTTCCTCTATATTTCTGGGATGTTAAAATATCATACATTTCACGACATTCACGTAGTTTTTCATTTGGTAACTATTATGAGAAATGAGTCTTGCCCCCAAGCAGGATGAATATCCTTGAGGAAGACAACTAAAGTTTATACAACAAAGCATAAAAAAGAAAAACTAAAGTTTCACTTCTTCCAAACACAGCCTGTGCATAAACTTTCGTGCCCTACTTTGCACAAGGTATAAAACCTATCCAAAGAATAAAAGCCACTGAGAAGCTTCTCTCTCCACTGATATGAAAGGTGCAAGTGGCTGACAGAGGCGAATTCAAATTTGGAGAGACAGGCTACACAGCCAGACAAAAGAACGGCACATGGCTCTGGAAGTGGGGGAGGAAAACACACTGAGAATACTGTGTAAACTGCAGGGCCCAGTCTAAAGGAAGAAGCTCAGTGTGGAACCAGTTAAACTTTGCCACTTGGGTATCTTCCAACTCACAAGATGATGAAATCAGTTTGGTTTGAGATACTATGTTTTAGATCACAACTCTTCCAGGTATCTATCTACCTAAGCTGTGAGAAGAAATCCAGTTCCCAAAATGTCCTTTGTTTCAGACAGTTTAATGTGTGCAAGCTCTTACTGTGGGGTCCAGTACAAAACTTCAGTGTCTACACAGTTAGGGAAGCTCCAATGGGATGAGAAGACACTCATTTACACAACCAACAAGTCAACAAACTGAGTTTCTCAACTTCTGATCAAAGATAACTGGCTGTAACAAAACAAAGAAAAAAAAAAAAAGGAAAAATACTATATCACTGTACATCAGAAAAAGAAAAATACACGTACCTTCTCTTCTGAAGAAATGGTAAGTTTGTCACTTGAGATTAAGCTGCATACTTGTTCAATGCCAAGGTTGAGAAATTCTTCACTGAGCACGACATCTGCAAAATGTTGCTCTGTTTGGAGGTTACAAAGAAAATCGATTCTATTATCATAGTTTCAAACTACTTAGAAAAGAAGAAGGTTTTCTTAATCTAACCTATGAATGAGAAAACCAAGTGTATTTCATAAGTGAGGACTAGTAATTAGTAACAACTCAAACAAACTCAGTGGAAGCCCAGGCAGGAAGGCTGCCTGACTGTACACTCAGATGGACTACTTTTATTTTATTAGGGGGTATTTTAGAGTTAAACAACTATTCCTTATGTGTTTAAGACTATCAGTATTGAAATTTGTAAAACCTTTTGTAAAATCAGATAAACAGCATGATGTATTACACATTTGAATGTTATTATGTAAAATATCAGAGGGCTTTAGAACGTAATGATGTAAGGAGAGGAAGCTGCTTTATTTAAAAACTAAAGACTAAACAAACACATCTTAAAAGCTGATCAGTCTGAATATAAGAGCATTATTTTAAAAAAACAGAATTGGTTTATGATATAGATAGCTCTGGGCTATCCTGGTGACTCAGATGGTAAAGAGTCTGACTGCAATGCAAGGGAGCCAGGTTAGATCCCTGGGTTGGGAAGATCCCCTGGGGGAGAGCATGGAAACCAACTCCAGTATTCTTGCCTGGAGAATCCCATGGACAGAGGAGCCTGGTAGGCTACAGTCTATGGAGTTGAAAGAGTCAGATAAAACGGAGTGATTAACACTTCCACTTTTACTTTCATAGATAGCTTTGAATACTATGTAAGCAACTTATTTGGGAATCAAGTTATATACTATTTTATACCCTCAACTCCCTTCCAGAAACCAGTGAGATTAACAATTCTTTAAAAATCTAAAAAAAACAAAACCCAAAAAAACCCAAACAAAAAAACACCTTTCTTTGATTTCACAAATACACTCATTCCTCCAAAAGGGAAGAGAGGACTATTAACACAACCAGTAACTTAAAAGTAAATAAATAAATAATCATTTACAAAGTATCCTTTTTCTTCCACACCCAGCTTTCATTTTTAAAGTGTGAACTCACAAGGAAATGTGGTTTTCAAATCCCAGCTCTGCCATGTGCTAGCTTGTAAAACTCTGGGCATGTTTTGTAATTTCTCTAAGTCTTGGCTTCCTCAACTGTAAAATGGGGATAATAAGAATACCTTACATAAGAAAGACTGCTGTGAGAATTAAATACCTTACTAGCTTATAAACAAGCATCTATAAAAGAAATGGCAACCCATTCCAGTATTCTTGCCTGGAAAATTGCATGGACGGAGGAGCCTGGCTGGGCTACATACAGTCAAAGGGACCACAAAGAGTCAGACAACAACTCAGCATGCACACATGCACACGGCAAATGGTAAAGATTCAATAATTCAGCTCTTACTGTATTGTGATACCTATGTTCTAAAGTAAAAATTTGCCAGAAACTGTAGGTATCTTCTAGGTCTTTACAATTAACTGTATTCTACTAGCAATTTATTTCAAAGGTTTTTTAAAAAAAGATTCAAGTACATGTTTTAACATACCATAAAAATGAATAGTTGGCTTCCCTTGTAGAAAACACAGGGAAACCATGTCCCCAAGACTGAAGACATCAAAAGGAGAATACAGGGAAATGCAGTTGATTGGAGCAGAGACTCACAAGTGGAAACCGTATGGGAACTCTGCAAGTGTAGGAAAATCTCAGTGTGGAGATTTAAGCATTAAAAACTCCATGGGGACCCAGTCACAGTGGTATTCTACAATACTGGGAGATTTCCTCCAGAAGCTCAAACATGTTTCCACTGTAAATATGAGACAAGAACCCCCTATAGCTTCTGTAGGGAGAGAAGAAATGAAACAATTTTTAAATACCCACATGTACTGATGCTGGGAGGGATTCGGGGCAGGAGGAGAAGGGGACGACGGGATGAGATGGCTGGATGGCATCACTGACTCGATGGACGTGAGTCTGAGTGAACTCCAGGAGTTGGTGATGGACAGGGCGGCCTGGCGTGCTGTGATTCATGGGGTCGCAAAGAGTTGGACATGACTGAGTGACTGAACTGACCTGTGTTCTTAATGTTACCAAATCACCAAGTCTGTGTGTCTGATGCACAGAGAGACCTATCAATACTAAAACATTAAGAGTTGGGAACTGAGAAAGGTTTATTACAGATTCATACAGGGAGATGGGTGGCTCACAACCTAAGAACCACAAAGTTACTGAAAGCTTTTAGCAAGCCCCTTTAAAAGCAAAAACTGAGGGATGGGCAAACTTCTTGGTGTCAGATCCTTTGCTCTTGAGGTCAGGTCATGGTCCGGTAACAATTTTCCTGTAAATCTCTACCAAACGAATGTTATTTGTTTATTGTTAACCAAATAATGTTACTCTGTCCTGACAAGAAAGGGCAAAGTCCCAAAGCACAACTTTCACCCTCCGAGGTCCCAGTCCTGGCTAAGAGGAGGCAGAGCTCAGCTACAGCTCCTCAGAGCCAGGTTCCCCACACTCTGCCCACCTGTCACCCCTGAGGGAGCCGGGCGTCCAACCCAACTGGCCCTCAGTCTCCTCAGGCTGCCCAAGTAGGGGAGACCAGGTCTCACAGACTGTGACCCAGACAAACGGGCACTGCTATTAGGTCACAGACAGGTTCACTGCTGCCTCAAGGCCTGGGCCTCAGCATGGAGGGCTTGAGCGAAGGCTCTGGAGCCCAGCAGGACAGTGTCCAGCCTGCTCCCTGGGCCTGCCAGCTCACCTGTATCTGCTTCTTACCTTACTCTCCACCTGATGACCATAACACCACTGACCCTGGCTGAATCACTTCCCTAATGGTCCCTCATTGACAGTGGGCAGGGCCCACTGTGGTGCTGACCAATAGCTGGGCAGGACAGTTGGTTGCTTGGGGTGGGAGGGGGCAGTGAGGCAGCACCAACCAATGGCTGAGTAAGACTTGTTGCCTAGTAACAGGGTGGGGAATAACGACACAGCAATGGCTGCCTGCTAAGACCTGTGCTCATTCTGATCTGTTACATTAACAAGATCTGCCTTCAGGAAAATCTAGTTAACCAGAGCCTAACTGATTGAAGTTAGAGAAACACCCAACTCCAGCCCACTCTGTCCAACCAGTTCCACCTAGGAGGGAGAAAGAAACCAAAGAAAAACTTGCGAAGCTCAGTCCAGAGCCAAAAGCTCACTAACAAACCCTTCTAGTCATATATAGAAGGGTTCTTACCCCACATCTCACTGCCAGATCTCTAAAGGCCTGTTTATAGCAGTTCGCTGGGTGCATCACATATGGCTATCAAGAAAAGAATTAAGAGGCATTCCAAAAGGCAAAAGACACAACTTGAAGAGACAGACCAATCATCGGAACCAGATATGGCAGGGATGCTGCATTTATCAAACTGGGAACTTAAAACACAATTTAACAACTATGATGAATTGAGGGTTTCTCTGGTGGTTCAGATGGTAAAGAATCTGCCCGCAATGCAAGAGACCTGGGTTCAATCCCTGGGTTAGGAAGGTCACCTGGAGAAGGAAATGGCAACCCACTCTAGTATTCTTGCCTGGACAATTCCATGGACAGAGGAGCCTGGTGAGCTACAGTTCATGCAGTCTCAAGAGTTGGACACAACTGAGTGACTAACACATTAACTTTCACTATCATGATAAATATGTTCAGGGCTCTACTGGATAAAGTAGACAGCATGAAAGAATAGATGTGTAATGTAAACAGAGAGATGGAAATGTCTAAGAAAAAAAACCAAAAAGAAATGCTAGAAAACAAAAACACTATAAGAAAAATGAAGAATGTCCTTGATGAGCTTATTAGTAGACTAGACAGGGCTGAGAAGAGAACCTCTGCCTTTGAGGATAATGGTGGATACATGTCATTATACATTGTCAAAACCCACAGAATACACAATACAAAGAGCAAACCATAATAAATACTATGGTCTTCAGTTAATAATAATGTATCAATACTGGCTCAGAATTTATAACAAATACACCACACTAATGTAAGATGTTGAAAACAGCAGAGGCTGTAAGAAGAGAGAGCACACAGGAAGAACTCTCTGCCCCTCTCTTTGTGTATAAACCTACAACTGTTGTAACAAACAAACTTTACTGAAAAAAAGAAAAACAGAAATGAATACTTTGTAACTGAATCTGTAATAAATCAAAAGTCAATGGAAGAAAGTAAAATTGGTATTTGAAAGACTACAAACTAAAGATTAAACTTAAATACCCAATTTTAAGAGATACCTAGTCTTTATAGCATATTACTTCAACACAGTACTTCAAAACCTAGCATGAAATATTTAATAGGATTAATAATGGGCTTCCTTGGTGGCTCAGAGGTTAAAGCGTCTGCCTGGAATGTGGGAGATCCAGGTTCAATCCCTGGGTTGGGAAGATCCCCTGGAGAAGGAAATGGCATCCCACTCCAGTACCCTTGCCTGGAGAATCCCATGGAGGGAGCAGCCTGGTGGGCGACAGTCCATGGGGTTGCAAAGAGTCGGACACGACTGACCGACTTTACTCACTCACTCATAGACTTTAATAAACCATCATGATTAATTACAAAGATCATTTCTACACCTAAAATAAAATCCTAATTTTCATGATCTTGAAAGAAGTTGACACAAAAAAAATTATTTCAGAAGTTTTTATACTTTCCTTATAAAGAAATAAGGAAAACCTTTTTCAGTGGTTGGATCTGTGTTTCAAAGAAGGAACATTAAAAAAAGCACAAAGAGATCCTTTGTATTTAAAGTTCCCAAATAAATTCATTTTAGCAAAAATCTGGCAAATAGTATATAAACTTTAAAATGCTTGTGATAACAAATTGGAGGTTCAAAGATAAATGTATAACAGCTACTGAATAAAAGACGAGTGAATAATAAACCTCTTTACTTCCTAATCATAAAATATTTCACTTTCAAATATAGGTCTGCAGTGATTTTACACCAAGTTCCTTTTATAATTTTAATATCTGAATCAAAGAAAGAGGTTACCTCTACATACTTTTCACATAGGAAAGAATCCCTAATAGTAACAAATATATTACTTTTCCAAATCATGACTGTACAGGTCACTTTCAAATATAGGTCTGCAGTGATTTTACACCAAGTTCCTTTTATAATTTTAATATCTGAATCAAAGAAAGAGGTTACCTCTACATACTTTTCACATAGGAAAGAATCCCTAATAGCAACAAATATATTACTTTTCCAAATCATGACTGTACAGCTTACTCTAGCCTCTGCCTCATCAATCAAAACAATGGACTTGCTAAAAATAAACTGGGTGACTTTTTCAAAATAAATGTCAGGAAGCAACAGTTAGAACTGGACATGGAACAACAGACTGGTTCCAAATAGGAAAAGGAGTATGTCAAGGCTGTATTTTGTCACCCTGCTCATTTATCTTCTATGCAGAGTACATCATGAGAAATGCTGGACTGGAAGAAACACAAGCTGGAATCAAGATTGCCGGGGGAAATATCAATCACCTCAGATATGCAGATGACACCACCCTTATGGCAGAAAGTGAAGAGGAGCTAAAAAGCCTCTTGATGAAAGTGAAGGAGGAGAGCGAAAAAATTGGTTTAAAGCTCAACATTCAGAAAATCAAGATCATGGCATCCTGTCCCATCACTTCATGGGAAACAGATGGGAAAACAGTGGAAACAGTGTCAGACTTTATGTTTCTGGTCTCCAAAATCACGGCAGATGGTGACTGCAGCCATGAAATTAGAAGACGCTTTACTCCTTGGAAGGAAAGTTATGACCAACCTAGATAGTATATTCAAAAGCAGAGACATTACTTTGCCTCAGACTTTATTTTGGGGGGCTCCAAAATCACTGCAGATGGTGACTGCAGCCATGAAATTAAAAGACGCTTACTCCTCGGAAGAAATGTTATGACCAACTTAGATAGCATATTCAAAAGCAGAGATATTACTTTGCCGACTAAGGTCCGTTTAGTCAAGGCTATGGTTTTTCCAGTAGTTATGTATGGATGTGAGAGTTGGACTGTGAAGAAGGCTGAGCACCAAAGAATTGATGCTTTTGACCTGTGGTGTTGGAGAAGACTCTTGAGAGTCCCTTGGACTGCAAGGAGAATCAACCAGTCCATTCTGAAGGAGATCAGCCCTGGGATTTCTTTGCAAAGAATGATGCTAAAGCTGAAACTCCAATACTTTGGCCACCGCATGCGAAGAGTAGACTCATTGGAAAAGACTTTGATGCTGGGAGGGATTGGAGGCAGGAGAAGAAGGGGACGACAGAGGATGAGATGGCTGGATGGCATCACTGACTCGATGGACGTGAGTCTGAGTGAACTCCGGGAGTTAGTGATGGACAGGGAGGCCTGGCGTGCTGCGATTCATGGGGTCACAAAGAGTCAGACACGACTGAGTGACTGAACTGAACTGAACTGAATTGATCCCATCTTTCCATGAAATGTTCCCTTGGTATCTCTAACTTTCTTTAAGAGATCTCTAGTCTTTCCCATTCTATTGCTTTCCTCTCTTTTTTTGCACTGATCATTGAGGAAGGCTTTCTTATCTCTCCTTGCTATTCTTTCCTTTTCTCCTTTGCTTTTCACTTTTCTTCTTTTCACAGCTATTTGTAATGCCTCCTCAGAAAGCCATTTTGCTTTTTTGCATTTCTTTTTATTGGGGGTGTTCTGGGGATGGAATCAATAAATTTTAGCTAAGTATCACTGCTGTTTTTGGTTGGACCAATTATCACTGGTTTGTTTTCATTACAATCCCAAAGAAAGATAACGCCAAAGAATGTTCAAACTACTGCACAATTGCACTCATCTCACAAGCTAGCAAAGTAATGCTCAAAATTCTCCAAGCAGGCTTCAGCCTTAGGTGAACAGAGAACATCAAGCTGGATTTAGCAAAGGCAGAGGAACCAAAGATCAAATTGCTAACATCCGTTGGATCATAGAAAAAGCAAGAAAATTCCAGAAAGACATCTTCTGCTGCTTAATTGATTACTCTAATGCCTTTGACTGTGTAGATCACAACCAACTATGGAAATAGGCTTCAACCTTAGGCGAACAGAGAACATCAAGCTGGATTTAGCAAAGGCAGAGGAACCAAAGATCAAATTGCTAACATCCGTTGGATCATAGAAAAAGCAAGAAAATTCCAGAAAGACATCTTCTGCTGCTTAATTGATTACTCTAATGCCTTTGACTGTGTAGATCACAACCAACTATGGAAAACTCTAAAACAGATAGGAATGCCAGACCACCCTCCCTGTCTCCTGAGAAATCTGTATTCAGATCAAGAAGCAATAGTTAAAACTCAACATGGAACAATGGACTGGTTCCAAATTGGCAAAGGAGTACATCAAGGCTGTATATTGTCACCCTGCTTATTTAACTTATATGAAGAGCACATCATGCAAAATGCTGGGCTGGATGAAGCACAAGCTAGAATCAAGATTTCCAGGAGAAATATCAATAACCTCAGATATGCAGATGATACCACCCTTATGGCAGAAAGCAAAGAACTAAAGAACCTCTTGATGAAAGTGAAAGAGGAGAGGGAAAATCTGGCTTAAAACTCAACATTCAAAAAACTAAGATCATGGCATCTGGTCCCATCACTTCATGGCAAATAGATGGGGAAACAATGGAAATATCAAGAGACCTTATTTTCCTGGGCTCCAGAATCACTGAAGATGGTGACTGCAGGTTTGAAATTAAAGATGCTTGTTCCTTGGAAGAAAAGCTATGACCAACTTAGCTAGCATATTAAAAACTTGAGACATTACTTTGCTGACAAAGGTGCATCTAGTGAAAGTTAGACCGGTTTTTCCTATTGTCTTGTATGGATGTGAGAGTTGGACTATAAAGAAAGCTGCTGCTACTGCTAAGTCACTTCAGTCGTGTCCGACTCTGTGTGACCCCATAGACGGCAGCCCACCAGGCTCCCCTGTCCCTGGGATTCTCCAGGCAAGAATACTGGAGTGGGTTGCCAGCTGAGTGCCAAAGAATTGATGCTTTTGAAATGTGGTGTTGGAGAAGACTCTTGAGAGTTCCTTAGACTGCAAGGAGATCAAACCAGTCAATCCTAAAGGAAATCAACCCTGAATAATCAAATCAAGGACTGATGCTGAAGCTGAAACTCTAATACTTCGGCCACTGGATGTGAGGAACTGACTCATTAGAAAAGACCCTGTTGCTGAGAAAGGTTGAAGGCAAGAGGAAAAAGGGATGACAGAGGATGAGATGGTTGGATGGCATCACTGACTCGATGGACGTGAGTTTGAGCAAGCCCCAGGAGTTGGTGATGGACAGGGAAGCTTGGCATGCTATAGTCCATGGGGTTGCAAAGTCAGACACAACTGAGCGACTGAACTGAACTAACAGTTCAGTTTCATTGCTGTTATGATTTTAATTATTGTTAAGTATTATACTTCGCATCGGAGAATGCAATGGCACCCCACTCCAGTACTCTTGCCTGGAAAATCCCATGGATGGAGGAGCCTGGTGGGCTGCAGTCCATGGGGTCATGAAGAGTCAGACACGACTGAGCAACTTCACTTTCACTTTTCACTTTCATGCATTGGAGAAAGAAATGGCAACCCACTCCAGGGTTCTTGCCTGGAGAATCCCAGGGACGGGGGAGCCTGCTCGGCTGCCATTTATGGGGTCACACAGGGTCGGACATGACTGAAACGACTTAGCGTACAACTGAAAAGACTTAGCGTACTTCCAATACAGAAACTCACGCACTTCCAAAAAAAATATCATTGCTGTTATAATTTTAAGTATTGTAAGTACATTCNAGAATCCCAGGGACGGGGGAGCCTGCTCGGCTGCCATTTATGGGGTCACACAGGGTCGGACATGACTGAAACGACTTAGCGTACAACTGAAAAGACTTAGCGTACTTCCAATACAGAAACTCACGCACTTCCAAAAAAAATATCATTGCTGTTATAATTTTAAGTATTGTAAGTACATTCGCACGCACTACACTTTAGTATACAGGAACTCAACAGGGCCTATAGCACTAAGATTAACTCCATACTACTGCTTACTGTTGCATGATCAGGTGTGCAACAGTAATTGATTTGAGCCCAGACCACTTAGCTAGATAGAACTACTGGGTACTTTAGCCTAAAAGCAACATTATTACACACTAATGACAGAATCAAAATTTGCCCAGTTTAAGAACAATCAATCTTTTGTGATTTTCAGTAAAATATCACATAAGTCTCTCTTCAAAGTAAAGGTTCTTTCTAAGTTATGTATACCAGGTTCAAACTGATTAATTTGCCACAGGTTAAGGATAAATCAATGTTTAGTTTAGAAAAAAAAAAGATTGGTCTCCTGAATCATTTATTATTTCCTATTAATTTTAATTATAAGACACTGGTCAAAATTTAATGTGTTAATAGAATTTAAAGAAGTAGTCTTTGTCATTGCACAGATTCTTACTAATAACCAAAGTGAATGCTTTAAAACAAGCATGCACTATTTCCATCCACTTGAATACCATTTCATATGGCCAAGAGCAGTTTTCTGAAGAGTATCAGGAGAATCTAGACAAATGAGTCTAGCAAAAATGGTATGCTAGCAAAAGTGGGGGAAAATCATATCATACCATGTACACTTACAGTTAACATTAATAAATGTTATTTTCCTCCAAGAAAAAGATAATTATGCTCCTTATTAATAAAAACAACATCAAAAAAAACTTTTTAAAATTTTTATTGTAGTGTAGGTGATTTACAATATTATGCTAGTTCCAGGAGTATAGCAAAGTGAATATTTTAAACTGGAATGGAATGATCTGATAAAGGATAGGCATAGGATGTAGAATCTAGTTGTATGCTCCTGCTAAGGAAAGCAAAAAGGACAGCTGCCTTGAAATGAGAGGAAATTGAGAATAGTTTTGATTGTAAATTTTAACTTTGTCAGTATAACCCAGTGTTAAATCAGTTTTAGAAACTAAATGGACCCGAACTGGATATCTCTGGGTGGCAAGTTACTTTTATCACTACGAGAGACCTGTCTTATATCCAATAACTCCTATAGAGAATAAGGACATTTTAAAATAAGAGCTCTATTAAGAATAATTGGTCAAAATTTAAAATAAATTGTCCAGAGTTTTAAATACATCTTTAGCAAATCAGAAGAAAGATACAATTGGATAATTCAATAAAATTTCTTTGGCACTATTTCAAAGAAATAAAGAAGCATAATGTCAACATTTTCTCAGGCCTCAGGAGTCTTGGTGAATACTCTATAGACAATGGCATTTCAACATTATCACCAGTCACAATCATACAGATGTTATACTTCCAACCTTTATTCTGTAGCTCATAGTGAAAAGAAAGGGGAAAAAATTATCTTTCTATTTATAGCAATAGGAAAAAAAGGTGACTATTTTATAGACCATCAGTTCAAATATAGGCTCAATAGTTTTGCCTGGAAAAGAACTGTATTATAATGGCAAATAAATGCAGTGTAGATTTTTGATATCCTGTTTTCTCAAAACTGAGCTAAACTTGAATTTTACTCCATTCACCGTCTTTCAGAGGAAAACTGAAAGAGATATAACCTCTGCAGTAGTTAGTGGCAACTTTCTATGAGATTGGAAATGTATTCACCGTGAAAATATTGAGTCACTAAGCCTTCAGACTGCATTCCAAAAGTCTACTAGGGACATTTCAATCAAGGGTGTGAGAATGTGACAGCTAGGCCATTTGGGCTAAAAAGCCTTGTGCAGAATTATGTTGGTGAATCTAGTGCCCTCCAAATGACCTCATGTGTGGCCGTGTTATTAAGTCATGGAGAAACCTATTCATAAGTTGAATATTTTTTCCAAAAAANTGTGACAGCTAGGCCATTTGGGCTAAAAAGCCTTGTGCAGAATTATGTTGGTGAATCTAGTGCCCTCCAAATGACCTCATGTGTGGCCGTGTTATTAAGTCATGGAGAAACCTATTCATAAGTTGAATATTTTTTCCAAAAAATGGGATAAAAGAAAGAGTCTTGAATTCCCAGTAAGAATGCTAAATTACCGCATCTCCCAAAGGAATGATTCACTTTCATTTCCAATAACAGTAAACCCTATTGACCCCCCTGGTGTTATCCTTCTTACTGCTCATGCAGTACTTTCTTTAATCTCTTGGATCAAAGATTGGTCAATAAAAATCATCTCTGCTTTTGTGGGGAGCAAACAAACCACACTCAGTCTTATGATAATTGTAAGTTTTCACAAAATTCTAAGACAGAAATTCCCATGTGTTGTTATTAAACTCGCAAAGGAAAAATACTTGTCTTCTATTTGGTATATAAGCCCCACATAAAATGCACTAGGGTTTCCAAGTAAGGCACATATTACTTCTCTTGGGGAGTTTTTGTTCTGTTTTCCCCCCTCTTCCTAAAATTTTAAATGAATTTTGAATCAGTGAAAGATCTCTTACCAATGACCCAGAACACTGAAGTCCAATTTTTCTATAGAAAAAAATTATATGGAGGTGTCATTTTGAAAAAAGAACATCAATATAAATGACAGCCTCAATATGAACTGCCCTTTGCAATAAAGGAAACATGCCTCAATCCCAAATGAAAAAGACAACTTCTTTGGTGAAAGAGTAGGCCAGTTGTTTTCTCCATTAAAGTTTGGTCACTTTGCTAAATAGTAGCAAGTTTCAGGAGAAGATAGGAATAATATCTAATTTTTGTTAGGTTTGTGATTGGTCAATTGAAACTAGACTCAGTTCATTGACTTACTTTAAAATACATCATTTAACAGTCACTCATAGGATATTCATTCAAGGCTCTAATAAATTATTTTGAAGTTGACAAATTGCTAATTATTAGGGTACAATTTGCCATTTCCAATTCCAATAAGCTTTTAAATTTTTATTTTAATTTCATAATTGCTGGTCATAAGAATACACATTGCCTTCTGAACTGTTTCTTCCATCCTTATTCCTTATTTAAATTAAAAAGTAATGGAAATTAACACTTTGCAGAAGAGAACTTTTTGGGGGGTATTCTGATAACTTTGCCATCAAAGGAAAATAAAGGTCAATTTCAGTGATATTGGGGTGAAATACTATGGGGAATTGGCTATTCTATATATTACTAGATATTTTATGTAATGCACTAGGAGAAAAGAAGCGACTAAAACATGAAACTCACTAAGGACTATGAAATACAAAATAGAAAAACTGATTGCCAGGAAGACAGAACACACTCTACAAAGAGGTTTACGTTCTGACATTCTTTTTCATTATTTTGGCATTAATATGGATGCTGTTGTTATTGTTGTTGAGTAACTAAGTTGTGTCCAACTTTTTTGCAACCCTATGGACTGTGGCCCCCCAGGATCCTCTGTCCATGGGATTTCCCAGCCAATAATACTGGAGTGGGCTGCTATTTCCTTCTCCAGGGATCTTGCTGACCCAGGGATTAAACTCACATCTCCTGCTTGGCAGGTGAATTCTTCACCACTGAGCCACCTGGGAAGCCCAATATAAATGTTACTGCAAATATTTTCTGCATAAGCATGTGTTTAATAACTTTTTGGTGTCATACAAAATTGTAATATTCAGCTATCTCATCTCTTATAAGCCATATACTTTGAAATCATTAGAGGAATAGATTAAATGAATCTAAGAATTATTGTTACTGCTAATTTGAGAAAATAATTCAACGAAATTTTACCATTTTTAAAAGCCAATTATCATTGATTTAAAAAAAAAAAAGAAAAGATAATTCAGAGCATTGGCTTTAGAGTTAGAGATATTTGGACTAAAATTCTAGAATCATGACTTATCCTTACTGAGTTCTTATAATCATTGAGTTTTAGTTTTTTATTTCATAAAATTAGAATTCAAAAAATATGCATCATCATTTTGTGGTTAAGATTAAATATGAATAGTACGTATAAGGGGTTTCCTTGGTGGCTCAGGGGTAAAGAATCTGCCTGCAATGCAGGAGACCTGGATTCCATCCCTGAGTTGGGAAGATCCCCTGAAGGAAGGCATGGCAACCCACTCTAGTACTCTTGCCTAAAGAATCTGCGCACAGTTCAGGAGATCTGGGTTCGAACCCCTGGTTGGGAAGATCCCCTGAAGCAGGGAATGGCAACCACTCCAGCATTCTTGTCTGGAGAATACCCTGGACAGAGGAGCCTGGCAGGCTATAGCCCATAGCATCACACGGAGTTGGGCCTGACTGAAGTGACTAAGGAGAAGCAGCAGCAGTACATGCAAAATGCCTGGTACCCCTCTTGGCTTACTCTACGGACTCAAATAGCTAGTTTATGAGTACTTAGTATTGGTAGGCTGCGTTCTGAATACTTTTCTTGTATAAGATTATTTAAACTCTAAACTAATCTAAAAGTGAACAGTATGATAAACACATTCACAGACAAGGAAACAGAGAAATTGGGAAATCTGCCTAAGGCTATTCTGAGTGGCATAGGCAGAATTTAAGCCCAGGTGGTCTAATTTAAGAGATTGAATTTTGGGGTTCCATGTGGTCGGGGGCGTGTGTAATTTCCTCAATTCTGTCTCCTTGCAGCAAAAATTTGTAACAGTGGGCCAGAGTTACAGCTTGGTTACAGCTCAGTTTAAATGGTGGACCAGTGTTACAGGTTGGCCACATTTCAATTTTATTTAGCAAGCAAAGGAAAACACATCCTCAGGATCTGAGGGCAGGCTGACCAAAAGAAGAGGCGAGCTGCTCAATTCTGGCTCCTCTTTTTATATACTTTTTCCCCTCCCCCTGAGTCTCCCCTATGTACTTTAGGCTAGCCAGGAGGGCTGTTTGTTTCACCTGAGGTTCTCGGGCCGGTCCTCAAACCTTCCTTTGTTCCATTTTTGTGGGCTTCTCCCTTCTTTGTCTTTCAGCCACTGCCATTTTGGACTCATATTTCCTATTCTAACTGCCTAACACTTCCCCCCTCAAGAGACAGGAGGCTCAGTTCTTTGAGAGTAGGGCACTGAGGTCTCTCTGGCTTCTTCTTGCCGAGCTGGGATGGAGAAGGGCATTGGGCCTCCCCCTCTTGGTATTCTCAAGCCTCAGATTCCTTATAATGGAGTCCATCTCAGGGTAAGTGGTATTTTCCATGTTTGGGTGTAGTTTTATATGTCCTTGTTGAACTGGCACTGCATATTGTAGCTTGTTGACAGTGTATTGAGTGTCCTCTCATTTTCTTCCATGGCTTGAATCATAAGTAGTGAATCCAGGAGTGGTACCCTGGTACCTTGACTGGTGGCAAAGGTTTAGCCTTTACGGTCTCAAAATTGGAGATTACTGCATATCTGGCTCTTCTTTTTCCATCCAAGACAAAGTTACTTCCATCACTGTACCATATTTCTTCAGGATTGTTCAGAGGTTCTTCTGACAATCCCTCTTGGGGTTTTGTCCAGTGGTCCAAGGTTTCTAGGCAAGAGTGAAAGGGGAGAGAGCCCTCGGGGAGCGAGCAGGAGGGTAGCTGGGTTAAGAACCTCACAAGGGGATGTAGTCAGGCTTGGATTTTCCATCCTGAGGATCCTTTAATCAGATATCCATAAATGGCCTCTCCCATTCAGGAGTTGTTTCAGTTGGTGGCTGGTAAAAATAGCTAATTTGCCCCTCAAAGAGAGTTTTAAAGTATCTTCTATCAGGTCTGCAATAGCTACAAGATTTCAAAGGCAGGGGAAGATGTCTTCCCAGGAAGGGAGTAGGACACTCAGGGAACCAGAAACTTGTGGGAAAATATTTGTCCATCCCAGCAACAAAGAAATGCTCGGATGAATCTTTCTGTAATTGATTTTCCTGTAGGACCCAAAATGGTACAGGTTTGGGAGGAGAAGGCTCTGGAGTAGGAGGTCAGGACAGAGTAGGTAGCCCCTGTGTCAACAGAGAAATTCTCAGACCTACCTGCCACATCCAGTTGCACCCTTGGCTCCAGCCTCGTGATGGTTATCTGACAGGTGGACTGGCTGGAGTGGGCCGCTTCAGTCCTGCTGAACCATCATGAGGGAAGGTTTGGCACTTGACCTTGAGGCTCGTGGGTCCCAAGGGCAAAGTGCTACCCATTGTACCAATTGATGGCATTTGTAGCAAGCTGTTTTAGGAGACTTGTCACAGTTTAGACATTCTTTGGGCCAATGTCCTACCTATCTACAGATTAGGCACTTGCCTCATGCCTTGTCCTTTAAGGACTTGGGTTTTGCCATAGGGCTTTCCTTGAGGGCTGCCAGCATCTGGGCATGTCTTGTCTCTTTCCTTTTCTCCCTTTCCTGGCATTTGGCCTTCCTCTCCTGTTCTCTGTTATAAAAGGTATTGGTGGCTGACTGGACCATCTCATCTAAAGAGGCAGCAGGGTTCTGCTGCTGAAGCTGTTGTAAATTTATCCTGGTATGTGATACACACTGAGTCAGGAATTTGTCCTTTAAAATTAACTCATAATAGTATAAGTCTAGTTTGGTAAACTTTTGGAGGGCCTCTTTTAGTCTTTCCAAAAAGGCAATGTGATTCTCGTTGGGCTCCTGAGTTATTGCTGAGACCAGGCACAGTCCCACAAGTAATAGGCTTCTTTCTATTTCCATCGGTGGACTTCCTTAGGGGTGAATCTTTCTGAAGCTTATCCTATCCAGTACTGTTGTAACCTGAGAGGCAGGTGTCCGTGGGTCAAGATGCAGATCCCCAGGCAGGTAAGGGGTGACAGTCTCCTGGAAGATTACCAGGAGATCTCCAGGAAGATCAAATCCCTGGGCAGGTCAAGGCATGTCAGCCTCCTGAAAATTGGGTCTCTGGGAAGGCTGAGGCATGTCGACCTCCTGGGACCCCTGGACTAGCAGATCCCCAAGCAGGTTAAGGTGTGACAACCATCAGAGGACACAGATCCCTAGGCAGAAGAGGCAGGTTGACCTCCTGGGACCCCTGGGCTGCCAGATCCCTGAGCAGGTTGAGGTGTGACAATCATCAGAGGACACAGATCCCTAGGCAGGTCGAGGCAGGTTGACCTCCTGGGACCCCTGGACTAGCAGATCCCCAAGCAGGTTGAGGTGTGACAACCATCAGAGGACACAGATCCCTAGGCAGATCAGTGCAGGTCGACCTCCTGGGACCCCAGATTGGAGTTGGGCATCCCCAAGGTCCCCAGGATGACTAGGGTAGGATTAAGGGGTTGTAATCTTAACTCATTGTTGGTTTGTCCNGACCTCCTGGGACCCCTGGACTAGCAGATCCCCAAGCAGGTTGAGGTGTGACAACCATCAGAGGACACAGATCCCTAGGCAGATCAGTGCAGGTCGACCTCCTGGGACCCCAGAGTGGAGCTGGGCATCCCCAAGGTCCCCAGGATGACTAGGGTAGGATTAAGGGGTTGTAATCTTAACTCATTGTTGGTTTGTCCTCCACAGATAGGAATATATACCATGATGTAAAGCAATCCAAGCCTGTGCCCTGAGACTGGGAAGCATGTGGAATAGCCATAAGCCTCATTTCTCTGAAGGAATGTAAGTCACTGATTTCCTCCCCTAGTCCTCCATAAGAACAGCTTAGGGTGTCTCCAAAGATAAACATTTCATTCTCATAGACCGACTTTAGGTAATAACAGAAGTAATGACAAAAGAGTGGGTTATCTGATACTGTTAGGGGCATTAGTTCAGTTCAGTTCAGTCGCTCAGTCATGTTCAACTTTGCGACCCCATAGATTGCAGCAGGCCAGGCCTCCCTGGCCATCACCAACTCCCAGAGTTTACTCAAACTCATGTCCATTAGGTTGGTGATGCCATCCAGCCATCTCACCCTCTGTCATCCCCTTCTCCTCCCATCTTCAATCTTTCCCAGCATCAGGGTCTTTTCAAATGAGTCAGTTCTTTGCATCAGGTAACCAAAGTATTAGAGTTTCAGCTTCAGCATGAGTCCTTCCAAATGAATATTCAGGACTGATTTCCTTTAGGATGGACTGGTTAGATCTCCTTGCAGTCCAAGAGACTTTCAAGAATCTTCTCCAACACCACAGTTCAAAAACATCAATTCTTTGGTGCTCAGCTTTCTTTATAGTCCAACTCTCACACATACAAATGAGTACTAGAAAAATCATAGCTTTGGCTAGATGGACCTTTGTTGGCAAAATAATGTTTCTGCTTTTTAACATGCTCTTTAGGAGGTCACAGGTTTTCTTCCAAGGATCAAGTGTCTTTTAATTTCGTAGCTGCAGACACTATCTGCAGTGATTATGAAGCCCAAAAGCATAAAGTCTGTCACTGTTTGCACTGTTTCC
>SJYX01000771.1:8248-22967 GCA_006410675.1 Oreotragus oreotragus | reverse complement strand
ATAATGGTCATCTGAGTTAAATTCATCCTTTCCAGTCCATCTTAGTTTGCTGATTTCTCAAATGTCAATGTTCACTCTTGCCATCTCCTGTTTGACCACTTTCAATTTGCCTTGATTCATGGACCTAACATTCCAGGTTCCCATGCAATATTGCTCTTTACAACACTGGACTTTGCTTTTATCATCAGTCTCATCCACAACTGGGTGTCGTTTTTGCTTTGGCTCTGTCTCCATTCTTTCTGGAGCTATTTCTTCACTGATCTCCAGTAGCATATTGGGCACCCCCACCTGGGGAGTTCATCTTTCAGTGTCCTATATTTTTGCCTTTTCATACTGATCATGGGTTCTCAAGGCAAGAATACTGAAGTCGTTTGCCATTTCCTTCTCCAGTGGACCACATTTTGTCAGAACTCTCCACCATGACCCATTCTTCTAGGGCATTAAGAGTATTTTAGTAATAGGTGGGATGGAGTGGTGCTGCCTACAAGGGGGCAGGGTCCTGGTTTTAGGAGTTAGTAAGTGGCTTAAGAACAAATTGATAAGAGACAACAGACCAGATGTTCCATAAAAGCGGAGTGGAGATTTGATCCACTAGTATGTTTGTAACTTTAGAAGAAGGATAGTAAGGATTTGGGCCCAAACGACCTGCAGGGCTAACTCCCAAAGTGGCAAACATTATCCCTGGAAGCCCAGCTGTCTNAGGGTCCTGGTTTTAGGAGTTAGTAAGTGGCTTAAGAACAAATTGATAAGAGACAACAGACCAGATGTTCCATAAAAGTGGAGTGGAGATTTGATCCACTAGTATGTTTGTAACTTTAGAAGAAGGATAGTAAGGATTTGGGCCCAAACGACCTGCAGGGCTAACTCCCAAAGTGGCAAACATTATCCCTGGAAGCCCAGCTGTCTTTGAAGGGATGCCACCAACAGACGGACTTCTAGCAGGCATTGTGTGCCTGTCACCCACCCTAGAGTGTTCACTACAGCTGTTGTTGAACACGCTGTAGGAAACATAGAAGATGAAGGCCTGAATATCTAGAGGGATTTGGTATCATACAGTATTTCCCTCCCAAAGACCAGCTATTTCTGGTTGTCCCTCCAGAAGATTGTAGAGGCAACATCTACAATGAATCCAGAAAGGGCTCAGGGAAAGAGCATGAAACAGGAGTGAAGGGGACAGGGCAGGACTTTTGAAGGAATGACATCGACCAAGAGCAAGTGAGTCTAAGATGACAGACAGGTCAAATTTAACTCAACCTTGATTCTCCGTCTGCAAGCTAAACAACACACCCAGAGGCTCCAGGACTGTTCCAAAGCACTATCAAAAAAACAAGGAATGGGTGGTTCTCTAATTTTTGGAAATGATCCTCCCACTCATTAGCATATTAAATCACACACTCTGTGGACTGTGCTTCTCTCTAGATCTGAACAAATCTACCTCTTACCTATTTCTGTGTCTATCACTGAATTTTTTACCATGAGACATCAAGAACCTGAGCTCCATTAGGTCCTGAAACCAGTCACCATGGGTTTTGGCCAGGCTCAAGGCCTAGTCAGATATGACTGACTGACCAAGCATAGCACAGAGTCCCTGCCACGTGAGTTTGAGCCTCAATCTCAGGTAAACAGTTTCAAACACGACTTTCAGAAATGGAAAGATGATGACCTGCCCAATACTTTGTAAGCAGTGGCACAGATGGAGAGAAGAACTGAAGGATGGGGGAAAAAAGCAATGGGGAAAATGTGCTGAGGGATTCCCCTTCATAACCTGTTGGAAAATCTGCTAAATGCCTGACTTGCGCTCAGTTTTCATTGGCCTGATCCTTGGCACAAAGAAGATTGGGGACAAAGAACCCTCACCCGCTTGGACACCCTCAAGTACACTCAACAGCTACTAAGATGCAACAGATAATAGAACCTTCAGGACACACTGGGGAGCAGCACCTGCCAGAGTCCCTCAGTTGCACCCAGTGCCACTCACCTGTTCACAGAGGGTTCGAGGAAACGAGAAACAAGAGACTGTAAAGGAATTAAAATTTTGTTATCCATATGTCCTTCCAGCCATAGGGGTGAGGACCTCCTACCTTAACCAGAGGTCTTCTGCAACCTGAGACTGAGACTCATGAGCTTTATGCTGAGTTTGTTTTTACTGTCCCACTTTCCAGCACACTGGGCTTTTTGTCACTTCCATTCAGTTCAGTTCAGTTCAGTTGCTCAGTCGTGTCCGACTCTTTGCGACCCCATGAATCGCAGCACGCCAGGCCTCCCTATCCATCACCATCTCCCGGAGTTCACTCAGACTCACGTCCATCGAGTCCATGATGCCATCCAGCCATCTCATCCTCTGTCCATCCATCTTCTCCTCCTGCCCCCAATCCCTCCCAGCATCAGAGTCTTTTCCAATGAGTCAACTCTTCTCATGAGGTGGCGAAGTACTGGAGTTTCAGCTTTAGCATCATTCCTTCCAAAGAAATCCCAGGGTTGATCTCCTTCAGAATGGACTGGTTGGATCTCCTTGCAGTCCAAGGGACTCTCAAGAGTCTTCTCCAACACCACAGTTCAAAAGCATCGATTCTTCGGCACTCAGCTTTCTTCACAGTCCAGCTTTCACATCCATACATGACCACAGGAAAAACCATAGCCTTGACTAGGCGGGCCTTAGTCGGCAAAGTAATGTCTCTGCTTTTGAATATACTATCCAGGTTGGTCATAACTTTTCTTCCAAGAAGTAAGCGTCTTTTAGGTCCATACAAAGATTTATATAAAAATGTTCATGTTGGCTTTATTGTAATAGCCCAAACTAGAAATAACCCAAGTATCTATCAACAAGTTAATGGATAATGAAATTGTAGTGAAATCAACATATTACTCAGTGTAAAGATGAATGAACTATTGGTACACACAATACAGATGAGTCCAAAATAATTATGCTGAATGAAAGAAGACAGACAAAGGAGTACATATTACACAGCTTCTTTTGTATTAAATTCTAAAACATCCAAGCTAATCTACAGTGAGGGAAAACAGACCAATGCTTTCTTGGGGAAAAAGGAGAGAGAGGATGGGAATTATGAAGCAACACAAGGAAACTTCTGGGTGTGACACGAGTGTTAACTATCAAGATTGTGGTGACGTTTTCTGAGAAGAATAAATGAGCTAAAACATCACATTTTATTCTTTAAATATATGTAATTTATTAGTGACAATTATATCTCAATAATGCTCATTAAGAAAAACACACATGAAAAATACTTTCCCCACATTACCCAGTGGGAATTATCACTTGAAGCTTCAAACTTGACACCAACATTAAAAATAGTTAACATTCATGTCAACTTGTTGTTGTTCAGTTGTTAAGTCATCTCCAATTCTTTGTGACTTCATGTCCTGTAGCCTGCCAGACTCTGTCCACAGGATTTCCCTGGCAAGAATACTGGAATGGGTTGCCGTATCCTTCTGCTGGGGATCTTCCTGACCCAGGTATCAAACCCACGTCCCCTGCTTGGCAGGCAGATTCTTTACCACCAAGCCACATGGGAAGCCTCTCATATCAATTTCCTACCTTCTAAACAGTCTGCAAATAAATGGATATTTGAAATTACAATACTTTGTCGCTAATAGTCTTATTTTACACCACAGTGAAATAGTAAAAAGTTAAAATACTACTTTTTTGAAGCATTGAAATTTTAAATTAATATCCTTTAAGGGGAAAGCCTTGAACTGATTTGAGAAGGATAATATGTAGGGCTACTGGAGTAGTGGTCCACTCTCCCCAAAGTTGTAGCCTAAACACATAGAACACAGTGCATTTCAATGGGATGTGCTCGTAACTCCAACCTCTGGAGGTATTAACTGGCATTAGGTACATAGCATTTTAGCCATTCAGTGGGCAAAGACATCCATCGACTGAGTAGGATGATGATACTTTTATCAAATCTATATTACAGGTTGTTCATTGTATTATGTGCCAGGCCTGCAATGTATGCCGGGCATATGAGAGCAATTAAGGTCTTAAGGGACTCAGAGTTTAGTATTATCTTAGTATTGACCAGCATTATTACTGTGTCATGCATGTGATTTAGCTGACATAGTATTGCTAAAGAATAAAATTTAACTCTATAATTGCAAAAACAATTGCACTCAATTTATAGGGAATATGGCTTTATGCCCATGGAAGAATAAAGAGTACTGCATTATGGTTTTGATTTGTGAACACCCTGTGAATCAGACACTCTGACACAAAAGAGAGCAAACACAGTGCATGTCTGGGTACAAAGAAAGAAGGAAAATATAACACTGTGTAGCAAATTATCTGTTCACAAAGCCTAAATTATCTTTAGTCTGATTTTATCCTTGTCAAATATGAAGACTGCTGTTTCCTTATAGACTTTCTTTTGACATCCGTAGGATGTTTCCAGGTTGATTCATTACCTTGGTGATAGACGTCAAATTCTATTTTCAGACTTTTCTTTTGGCAAATTCTAGAACCAAGATTAACTGCTTGTAGGATCATTTCTCAAATAAGAAAGTGTTTTGCATCATTCACATAAATGTGTCCTAGATTGTGGTCAGCAAGTTTAAAAAAACAAAAGCAGCTAGTGGGTGTAGGCACTAATTAGGTCAGCACTTCCTTATCATTAGTTTGTAACCTTTCACAATAACCCTTTCTCTTATTAATAAGTCATTATTTTGTAAGCACTTAACCCGCATTCTGAAAGTTGATTTAAATTCTGAATGCTCTGCCTATATCTACACTACACAGAGCAAAAATGAAGATCTAAGAAAGTGAAGCTGGATACAGTAGATCTGAATAACTCACGTCTATATTGATAACCTATGGAAGCAAAATCACTCTTTTTTAAATGCATTTTATTTATTTATGCTTTTTATTTTTGGTTGTGCTGGGTCTTCATTGCTGCACGTTGGTTTTCTCTAGTTGCGGCAAGCAGAGGCTATCCTCCACTGTGCTTGGGCTTCCCACTGCAGGGGCTTCTCTTGTTGCAGAGTGCAGGCTCTAGGGCGTGTGGGCTTCAGTAGTTGCAGCGTGTAGATCTAGAGTGCAGGCTCAGCTCTTGTGACCCATGGGCTTAGTTGCTCCACAGCATGTGGAATCTTCCCAGACCAGGGATCGAACCCAATGTTTCCTGCATTGGCAGGCAGATTCTTATTCACTGTACCACCAGGAAAGTCCCAAATCACTATTTAGTTATCAAGTTGTCTCTTTCTAAAAGTAAAAAATTTGATTCTGCTAATATGAACTGGAAAAAATTATGTATTATTATATACTGTAGCTCTGGTTAACATGCCCAAGCTTTGTGTGCACTTAATTTTCATGTTCAAAATAAGAATACTTTCAATTAAGGATCCCAGAGCTGAAAATATTTAAAACCTCTGAATTCAGTAGTCTATACCTACCAGCCAAAATTCAATTATTCTATCAACATTACCACTTATATCACATGCTAAAGAGATTTGGGGTTGCTAATTAATTTAAATGTAAATACTTGTTAAGGAACTATATCTCAAACAGTATATTTCTAAATTTGGGGGAAAGTTTAGTTAAGCCATTAACAAAATGCCATGATGTTTAGGAGAAAAGAAAGGAAGCGGGCACTGGAGATTAGTTTTCTATCACTAACCTGACTTGATTGTATGTGTACAAATTAACATCATAATTCAATCCTTATGAGTGATACTATACTAATTCATAATGCAAATACCTCACGGTTAACATTAGTGAAGGAATAAATTCTACATCCACGCACTTATTTATTCATTCAAAATTACTTATTAGACATTCATTAAAATTGTTGCAGCACCCATTATAGAAGAAATAATATATTCTATATAGAAAACTAAAAATACAGAAGAGCATAGATAATATTCTGGTGTCCGTCCAGACTTTCTGCTCTTTTTACATACTTTCAACTTCTTGCATGAATGAAATTGCATGAGTTAATTTTTAAGTAATATAATTTGACTAAAGGATAACATATACTTGGAGGTCCCAGGTGGCTCAGTGTTAATGAATCCACCTACCAATGCAAGAGACGAAAGAGACAAAGGTTTAATCCCTGAGTCGGGAAGATCCCCTGAAGAAGGAAATGACAGCTCACTCCAGTATTTTTGCCTAGAAAATTCCATGGACAGAGGAGCCTGGTGGGCTACAGTGCATGGGGTTGCAGAGTTGGTCACGACTGATCATGCCCACCAGACACAATGCATATTTATTATAACAATACTGGGATATACAGAAAATTAAAATGAAAAAATTAACTCATCCAGAATCCTAATGCAGATCATCATTAGCAATTGGTATATTTTCTTAATCTCTCCTAAATAGCTGAGATTACTTTGTATGTTCTGATTTTTAAGTATATTCACAACTGATCAGAGGGCTCAGATAGAAAGTTAAGGCAGAATCAGTGACTGATGTCTGCCTCTACATAGTCACTGTCAAATTACAGCACAATGTCGTGTCTCACATCATTTAATATGTTTCATGTTAGTCCTCAGTCGTGTCTGACTCTTTGTGACCCCATAGACTGTAGCCTGCCAGACTCCTGTCCATGGAATTCTCCGTGAATACTGGAGTCAGTTACTATTCCCTTCTCCAGGGGATCTTCCCGACCCAGGGATGGAACCCAGGTCTCCTGCATTACACATAGATTCTTTAATGTCTGAGCCACCAAGGAATCCCTTAATATGTTAAAATATGCATAAATTACATGCATTAATTAAATGCATAGATTTCGAATGGAAATTTTTTAAAATAAAAAAGGTTATATTCATGTTCTATGCAACCCTCTTTCAGGTAAAGAGAGAAAAAGATGCTTTTTAAACCAGGTCTCCTAACTTGAAAATTGTAAGCATGAACTGAAGTAGAACACCATCATATTACTATATGGTTAAAAGTCTAATATTTGGTTGAAATTTCTACATTTTCAACAACTATAATCTTTCTCAACATGTTCATTTCTCAATATTTCATGATGAGAAAGAGTCTTAACATTTCAAGGGGTGCTCTGGCAAACTTTGATGAGTTCACAGTTCACCCCTAGCAGATCTTGTTCAAATGTAGATTCTCACTGAGTAGGTTTGGGCTGGGTCTGAGATCCCTCAATTCTCACAAGCTCCCCCCGGGGGATGGAGATGCTGTTAGTATCTCTCCAGCTCCTACAACTCACCAGTGCAGAAGTGAGATGCCCCCTCATCTGCTGATATAGATGGTAGGTTTCTGAGTCTGGAAGTGCACTTTGAAAGAAGCAAGAGTCCACCTACTTTCTTTTAGGTGATTGAGACTGTTCTATTTCTTGTTTTAAAATTATTTGCAAGCTAGAGATTGGTTTTGTGTTTTGATTTGCATTACTTCCTATGTCTTCATAAGCATGTTCATAGAAAACAAGGAAAGTATCAGGGACAACTAACTTCTAAGTATTTATATCAGAAGTTAGTTTTAGATCTTTAAAAATTAAAATTAAAAAAAAAAAAACAACATAATGTGACATGAGTTGTGTCAAGAGCCACAGTGAAGAAGCTGGAAAGGAGGAACTTCCCTGCAAGTTGTAAGAATAATGATTGTCCCACAGGACAGAAAACTACCTTTTTATTCCTGTTTCTTTCAATGCAAAGTGTTCAAATGATATTAACAGCCTAAACCTGTGGTGCCAACAGGTGAGTGTAGACATATCCTAGGAGAGCCCGTGCCTGGGGCCAGGCACAGATGGCTGTCAGTGATCCTGTTTGGCATTAAAAACCTCCTGCAGCATGAGAGGCAGAGCAGAATATAATTTAGACCACATTGCGAACAAAATCAAGTGGGAGAGAATTTCACTTTTAAATGTTCATTTGCCAAAAACACAAATAAACAAAAACAATCTATCTACATAGCGCTGTATTCCCCCAAGGCAAATGATTACATCTATGCATCAACTGGTTTCAGAGAGAGCTTTGTGAGCCGAGATAATTAAGTACTGTCCTGCCCAGAAGCAGGGGATGGGTAAAATGACCTCTTGATGTCCCAATTCTGTAATTGAGGAAACGCTACTGACTCCAGCAGAACCACAGAAGTGGTGGTAAAGGGGTTAGCAGGCACTGGCAGCCAAAAGACAACACATTTTAACCCTCTGTTAGACATGCTACAATGTTAGCAGAGAAAAACATTTTTGCTTTCAATAACTAGAAACTTCCAAATTCCCATGGCCCTTTAATCCTAGTAAGAATTATCATTTAACTTCATACAGGCATTAGGACATTCATTCCCCAGGGACTATCAGAACCTTTATGAGTAACTGCACTGTTTGGTAACAAGCCTAGATTTTTTTTTTTTTTTAACTTGTGGTTTTTGCAGGAAAGGTACAGAATCCAAGATCTTAAAGATACAGATTTAAGACCTTGAGAGATCACCTTGCCTTAATGATTCCAGACATATCAATTGAGGCTACTTTTGGATAATTTTCAGTTACACAGAATAGTATTGGCTGAGAAATTTTTATTTTGAAAATACATGTTGTAAAATTAAAAGATGCTCAACATCATTAATCACCAGGGAAATGCAAATTAAAACCACAATGAGATATCATCTCATACCTGTCAGAATGGCTATCATCAAAAAAATCCACAAGTAACATAAGTTGGCAAGGATGTGGGGAAAAAGAAACCTTTGTCACTGTTGCTTAGATTGTATTGGTATAGCCATTATGGAGAACAGTATGGAAGTTTCTCAAAAAACTGAAACTAGAATGACCATATGATCCAGTAATCCCATTCCTGGATATATATCTGAAAACAAAAACACTTTGAAAAGATACATGCACCCCAGTGTTCACAGCAGCCTTATTCACAGTTGCCAAGACATGGAAGCATCCATCATGGATGAATGGATAAAGAAGATATGGTGTATATACATCTGTGTGTGTGTGTGTGTGTGTGTGTGTGTGTGTGTGTGTGTGTGTGTGTGTGAAGTGAAATACTACTGAAATACTACTCAGCCATACGACGGAATGAAATTTTGCCACTTGCCACAACATAAATGGATGTGGAGGATATATAATTCCCAGCATCAGACTCTTTTCCGATGAGTCAACTCTTCACATGAGGTGGCCAAAGTACTAGAGTTTCAGCTTTAGCATCATTCCTTCCAAAGAACACCCAGGACTGATCTCCTTTAGAATGGACTGGTTGGTTCTCCTTACAGTCCAAGGGACTCTCAAGAGTCTTCTCCAACACCACAGTTCAAAAGCACCCATTCTTTGGTGCTCAGCTTTTTTCACAGGCCAACTCTCACATCCATACATGACTACTGGAGCTTAGTAATAAAAAATAACCCATTATTTTGAGACTAAGGTTAATTGGGCTAGCCTCAGTTCAGTTTAGTCACTCAGACATGTCCGACTCTTTGTGACCCCCATAAACTGCAGCACACCAGGGCTCCCTATCCATCACCAACTCCCAGAGGTTGCTCAAACTCATGTCCATCGAGTCAGTGATGCCATCCAACCATCTCATCCTCTGTCATCCCCTTCTCCTCATGCCTTCAGTCTTTCCCAACATCAGGGTCTTTTCTAATGAATCAGTTCTTTGCATCAGATGGCCAAAGTATTGGAGATTCAGTTTCAGCATCCATCCTTCCAATGAATATTCAGGACTAATTTCCTTTAGGATTGACTGGTTTGATCTCCTTGCAGTCCAATGGACTCTCCTAGCCTAGGAGAGTCCTAGTCTGGGTTAGCCTAGATGATCATACTCTTAAAAAGTTCTTAAAGAATTCATTTCACTTCTCTCATCATCTGGAAACAAAGTTAATACAGGCTGATTTAATTTTCTGGAGTATATTCTTAGTATAAACAGATATCAAATTAACTTCAGTTTTCCAACTATTTTCAACTTGCTAGTGCATTTAATATATGGTATAGTATTTTAAACTGGCTTATAAACTGAATGCATGGTGTTCTATGGATTTTTGTAATATCATGGCTATATTGTAATTAAATCAATTTTATGACATTGAAGTAAGTGAGTAACAGAGCATGAGCCTCCTCTGGGAATTTCCAAAAGGCATATTCTAACATCAACAAGAGACATGAAAACAGTTTTTATGATTCTTTTCTCTTTGTAGATATTCCTGGCTTGCCACGTGGCACTGCTGCTGAGTTGCTTCAGTCGTGTCCGACTCTGTGCGATCCCATAGACGGCAGCCCACCGGGCTCCCCCGTCCCTGGGATTCTCCAGGCAAGAACACTGGAATGGGTTACCATTTCCTTCTCCAATGCATGAAAGTGAAAAGTGAAAGTGAAGTCGCTCAGTCGTGTCAGGCTCTTCACCACTGCATGGACTGCAGCCTACCAGGCTCCTCCGTCCATGGGATTTTCAAGGCAAGAGTGCTGGAGTGGGTTGCCATTTCCTTCTCCCTGACGTGGCACTAGTGATAGAGAACCTGGTTGCCAATGCAGGAGATGTAAAAGATGCAGATTCCATCCTGGGTGGGGAAGATCCCCTGGAGGAGGGCATGGCAACTCACTCCAGTGTTCTTGCCTGGAGAATCCCAAGGACAGAGGAGCTTGGTAGGCTACAATCCACAGAGTTGCAAAGAATCAGACACAACCAAAGCAACTTAGCATGCAAAGATACAGCTATAATAGTTTTCCTATTTCCAAAATAAAGGCTGAAATGTTCACTGATCTGTGAAGGGTTGCATAGAGGGACCTACAAACAGTACATTTATGCCTCCTCCAGTGTTCTCTGCCCTCTTAATTACGTATTTCAATTGCATTAACATTACTTCTCTTGGGGATTTCCCATTAAGTGATCAATCTATCCATTAGGTTATTTTCCATGATATAATATTGAGCTTCTGCTCTCATTTGCTATTTTCCCCCCATTAGTGCAAATTAGGTCCCCTTGGATCAGGGAGAATACAGTTCCATTTCAGCACACTCTCTCAAATGCTGTAGACAGTGATACACAGCTTTATTTATTATGCACCAAATACTTGTAAATTGGCCTGAATAATTCTGCCTGAGATTGTAATTATGTTGATTTGCCTTCTTTGGAAGTTCTTAAATTTTCTGGTCTTTTCCAAGGTAAACAAGTATTTAAAACTCACTAGAATATATTAAGGAAAATGTCAGCACCTACACCAATGATTTCTAACTATCTCCAGAGAAGGAGACAAAGATGGGGGGCAGAGTGGAGGAGAGATAGAAGAGAGGGAAGGAAAAGGTGTGACTTACCAAATAATATCAAAATGGAATTTAATACGAAATACATTTATGACCATTTTAACTATGAGATCGATTAACCCAATTTGTAATTTAAAACAAAACTGTCAGAACTTTAAAATTAGTCCAGTTCTTATGCTTAATGAACTTAAACATTTGATGACTTTGCCTTTTTTTTCCTTTTGTATTTCTCCTTTCCTCTACTGTTATTCTCTCAGAATGTCTTTTGCTTGGACCATCTTAGTCATTCAACAAATACTGTGAAGTACAGTATTGATGGATGATGGGAGAAAGAGATACAAATAAGATTAAAATGTCTTACTTCCATAGGATTTAATGTGTGACATGAACTACTACCTAATTTAAGCAGCTGTAGGAACTGCTGTTTGAATTCTTTGAAAAATACTATTATTAAATTACAAGTCAATGGTGTGAAAAAACTGAGGGGCAATGTTCCAAGTTAAAAAAAAAAGTCAAAACAATGTAACAATTAAATATAATGTGAAAACTTAATTTGGATCCTGTTTGAAACAAAGCAACTGTAAGAAGATATTTTTAAGACAATTGGAACAAATTGAATATGGCCTGGGTGTTACATGATACCAAGGAATTATTGTCAGTTTATGAGGTATGATAATGGCACTGTGGTTGTGTAATAAAATTGCTATAATTCTTGTTGACACATACTGAGTTAGTTAGGAATGAAATGGTACACTGATATTTGCTATAAATCATTTTAGCAAAGAAAAAAGAGGTGGAGCATGTATACAGTAAGTAAAGTAAAACCCTGATAATTGTTGACTGTGCTAAATGATACACTCATGGAGATTCATTATTTTGTCTTCTACTTTATGTGTATTTAAATCTTTAAAAATAAAAATATTTTAAATAATACAAAAGTAACACATATTTAATATGTAAGAGTATGAATTTTAAAATATAAGACATGCATGCATTGATGTCTTCCCTTACCACCACCCATAAATCCAACTTACAAAGGAAATCACTATGAACAATTTGGTGTATATACCAATATGGACCTTTCTATCTATGAATACACCTATATGTACATACTTAATTCTTTTGCCAAAGTGCTTTTTAACCTTTTCTTTACTAAAACTGTATCTGGGGGGCTTCCCTGGTGGCTCAGTGGTAAAGAATCCACCTGTCAATGCTGGAGCCCCAGGTTTGATTCCTGATCCAGGAAGACGCCACATGTCACGGAGCAGCTAAGCCAGTTCACCGCAACTATTGAGACGGTGCTCTAGAACCCGGGAACCGCAACTCCTGAGCCCCCGCGCCACAACTCCTGAAGCCTGTGCTCCTAGAGCGCATGCTCCACAGGAGCAGCCACTGCAGTGAGAAGCCCACACATGGCAACTAGACAAGAGTCCAGCCCCCGCTCCCAACAGCTGGAGAAAAGCCCGTGCAGGATGAGGACCCAGCAAATAAATAAAACTGCTTAAAAAAAAAAAACAAAACTGTATCCTGGACACTTTTCCATGCCAGTAACTTTAGATCTCCCTTGTTCTTACTAACTAACTCAGTTCTTACTAACTGAGAATTCCATTGCTTGGATGGTTTGCCTGGATGATTTCATTTTTATAATCTCATATGGTATTTCATTTGTTCCCAGTTTTTAATTATGACAAGAAAAATTAGAGGGAACCTTTTGTACATGTTTCTTTGTACGTTAGTGTAACCATGTGGGTAGAAACAAGTTTTAGAAATGGGATTGAGAGGCAGTCTAAATTAGTGGGCAAGGGTGTGCACACTGCAGTCACACGCCTTGGGAAGTAATGTCTGTGCTGTTCACTGGCAATCTGAGTGATCTTGGGCTTTCAGAATATCAGTTTTTCTTCTGAAAATAGGATTAATCATAATTATACTCACATGATAACATTATTGTGAGAATAAACAATACATATAAAGTGTTTAGAAGAGCTGTGAAATAATAAGAAATATACATATATAGGGTGTGTGTGTGTGTATATATATATATAACTCTGTCCCTAGTTCCTACCATTTATATACGTATTTTGGTGTTTGATCCCACTTCCTGACACAGAGCTCCTACAATCCTTGTAATTTCCTGAGCGATAGGAGTATCTGACACAGAGCTCCTAAACCCCTTAGAATTTCCTGGGTAATAGAAGCATCTTTCATTCTCATGATTCTTGGTGGGCTCTTGGACTGGGGCCACGACATGGATTAGAAGCTTGGAAGTTTCAGTCCTTCTCTTCATTCCCTAGGGAGGGGAGAGAAGCTGAAAATTGAGTTTATTATCCATCATCCAGATGTAATGTTGCTGTTTTTCAGTTGTTCAATTGTCCTGTCTGACTCTTTTTGACCTCTCGGACTGCAGCATACCAGGCTTCCCTGTCCTTCACCATCTCCCAGAGCTTGCTCAAATTCATCTTCATTGAATCAGTGATGGCATCCAAACATCTCATCCTCTGTCATCCCCTTCTCCTCCTGCCATCAATCTTTCCCAGCATCAGGATCTTTCCTAATGAGTCTTTTCTTTTCAACTCTTCACATCAGGTGGCCAAAGTATTGGAGCTTCAACTTCAGCATCTGTCCTGCCAAAGAATATACATGGAGGCCCATCTATATCGGTTCTTCCAATGAACTGAACTATAGGGCACTGAGTTTGTATCAGAGAATAGCTTGGTGTAGGAAAAACGCACAGCTGGTCACAGAAGTGTTCTGTGTGGATGTAACGAGTAGGAAAAAATAGTTTTCCTTTAGTTGATATAGAGAGTTTTTTCCTTCCTACAAAATAGCTCATGACACACATAGGAAGTTCTCAATAAACGTCAGTTATCATTATTGTTAATGTAGATAGGGTTGATTTACACTCCCATCAATAGCAAGGAAATTATTTTTCATTTGATAAAGCAAAGTCATCTCCTTATTTCAGTTTCCATTTTCTAAATATTTATTGAGATCAAACATTTGTTTATAGGATTCCTGGCCACTTTTATGTTTTTCCTAAGAAATATTAACCAGTGTCCATTACCTATTTCCCCATTGAGATAAAACTACTGATGGCACATTCCAGAGAGGTGAACAACCACCTACAAATTCTGATCAGACCTGAATTTCCAACTGAGAGAATCTGCACACTCTGGCTTCAATCTGACTTAAAGGAAATCCACTCCTAACTATCTGTCAGACCAACACTCTCACCAAGGACCTGGATCAAACCCTGTAGAAGAAATCAGCTATTTGAAGGGACTCAAGAGCAACAGTTAAAGGGGCAGGATCACAGAGAGAAGCACACAAAAGTAAACTTAACATTCTCCTCCACTTTGCCTCTAGATAAATTTGGCAAAATACCAGACCACCTGACCTGACTCTTGAGAAACCTATATGCAGGTCAAGAAGCAACAGTAAGAACTGGACATGGAACAACAGACTGGTTCCAAATAGGAAAAGGAGTACGTCAAGGCTGTATACTGTCACCCTGCTTATTTAACTTATATGCAGAGTACATCATG